>OX638392.1:38996902-39596902 GCA_951813805.1 Limnephilus auricula | reverse complement strand
AAAACCTTAGTTTTTCATATGTGGATGATATCCTTGTCAGGGAACTAGGAACACAGTTTACCTAGAGATATATGAGGCTGACGATAAGTGAAAACCACCCAAAATGCTAACCTAATAAAAGGAGGGAAAACCTATTCAAAGCTGAATACCAAGGAGCTCTTGAAGAAGAAGAATATTTATTATCCTTTCATACAAAAAAACACATTTTATTGAAATATTAATGCCATAGTCATAGCACATGCCAATCGTCTTCTGCACTATCACTTTCCCCTCCCCAGACTCTTCAGCCTCACTACATATTTCAAAACAATCAGGGATGCCACAGTCTGGCTGGTTTGTGGTCGAGGGGTAAGGCTCTCAACTAGCAGTCTGGAGGTCGCAGGAATAATGTGGGCAAGAAAATTTTATTTACTAAAATTATGTTATTTCATTATAATATATTTTATAAATAATATATACATATGATTTAAGATTTTCACGGCCAAAAGTATTTTTGCCATTTATTTTTGGGGTGTTGTGCCGTGTTGTGCTACTTCCTTATTTAGCCAACGTTTCGGACAACGTAACGTTGTCCATCATCAAAGCAGATGCGTGAAGGAAAAATAGATAACTAAAATAATGTATAGTATATTTGCGGCACGTTCTAGAGTGGAAGAGTGTCAGATCGACTCTTAGAAATTTCATTGCTTGAAATGGCTTTTGCAGTGATGGGTATCCAGATCTAAATAGTACTTCCTTCCGGGTACTTCCCCGCCTTCCTATTCCCCACCTTATTCTTCCCCATCTCCTTCCCCTCTCTGGTACTTTCAGTTTCACAAAAAAACCGCAATTGGGGATACTGTAGTCTCACATTTCAAATAAATATAAATTAGGACTCTTAGGAGGCATTCAACTTAATAAATCCATATAATTTAAACTCATTTTCTAATGAACTAATAAGTAAAATATTTAAATTTATAAGAAAAATTAAAGGCGAAGTCGAATTATCATTATTGCCTGGGTCTGCGCGAGTAAAAAATACATCAACACACTGTTTAAAGCTCAAAAAACTTAAATAAAAGTAATACTTAAATTACCAATCCTAACACTTACATCAATCATATTAAAAAAATACCCAGTGCTGAAAATTCAAAAATTATATTCGAAATAAATAGGTACTAATTTTCCTTTACAAGAACTTAAACACAGTTAACACTTCACAAAATTCTCGCAATACTAGAACAAGACATGCACACCAACTACAAATACTAAAAATAAACACATCCTTTGGACGAAACACTACACATACTAGGATATAAAACAATAAAATTGACTTCCAACACAATATAAAACATCTCATCTAACATAATTAAAAAAAACACATTTGGAACTGCCCACAATCCTTATAACTCTGAATTTATAATTTTGTTACCACACTCAAAACTAACAAGACACATCTATTTTATTGAAACTATGTAGAAAGCGATGGAATATTATAACTTTTGTATTTTATTGTTTCTCTTTTTATATACTGTAACTTAGCCCACTGTTTGTTTTACTATGTACATATTATAATTTACAATTGAAAAATGTCATCTGGTGAAACAACACAGGTGAACTCCTAGCGTAGAGGACAATATACTGTACCTTTGTAATGTAAATATATTAAGAATAAACAAATAAATCAATTGAGCTATGATCTATCATAGAGAAAAAACAAAGAATCTATTTTAAAAAAATTAAGAGTTGAAATACTCTCAATATCGAATGTATAAAGTCTATTGTTTTTTATCACTAACCAATGATTGAAAGATTGATGAATAAATTCCCCACAAAACTGTGAAATTCACCCAACTGAGCTTCTAATGGATAGTCATTCCGGCAATGGTATTGGTCAAATGTAATTGCAAAATTCATGTGCGAATAGAACTGTTTGTTTCGGCTGGTGATTAACGGCGGGGGTTTTCCTGCGTGAGTGATTTCGGTGTAAATGCCAAACGAAAATTCGTCACAAACCGCCGAAATTTGGGTAGTTCCGCTTTTACCGGCAAAACTGCGACCCAATTTTAATTAGGTGCGATAAATATTTCCAATTTTGCTAACATCAAAAGTTTCACGTGTTTTCTCTGCCAGTCTAAATTTTCCATTTCAGATAAAAGGAAACGACTTTTGATTTCTTCAGAAGTAGGGTCGTTAGATCCCTGCCTTTCAGCCGCGAGGCCGCGTTTTCAAAACCCAGAAATATAAATTAAAGGAAAATATTTTTTTTTCTCACGAACCAATATAAAATCTTAAGGGCTTATATTATTGGGGATTATTACGAGTGCAGTTCAGAAGAGTTGTTTCGGGCTGCTGCCTGGAGGATTATGCTAGCCAACTTCCGATAGGAGAGGGCGCTAGGAGAAATAACAGAAATGTTATCATACCTTACCATGATTTATCTTTGGGTTATTTACGAATCTGCTTTATTTTCTCAATACGCTTTAAAAAAATACAAAATGTTTAGATTCAAAATGTCCACGTAAAAATGAAACACGATAATCTTCTGATAAACAATCTATTATTTCTCTTATTGCACTGCTCGAAGTTGCAGAATTTAATTTGCAAGACTCCGTGCCCGACTAGCGAGCTTGGACCGGATAAAGCCGGGGCAGGGCGGAGGAAACGGAAAATGAAAAGGTTTTTGTCACATCCCGAACGGTGTTGTTACATCGTTACACTGGGGGGCGTGCCTGCTGCTAGCTTCACTTTACGATGTGGACTCAACGAGTTTCTTCACCCATTTGTACTAAGGTTGGAAGCGTACTGCTAGTAATAAGGTGAAGCAAGCAAGAACTTGAGTTTCTCGAACCTCTGCACTTATGTTTTAGTTCACTAATGAAATTTAGTTTTTTTTTGTTTTTAATTTTTATTCATATAGCACGTTAAAATAGAAAACACAAAAAGAACGGCAAACATTCCATTTATGAACAACCTTCCAATATTAAAGTTTTTTTTTGTCCCGTACTATATCGTTTGCTTTTCATCTGTCCGTATTTTTCAGTATTATCTATCATAGGTTTACCTATCTTTAAAATGGGGACGTTTGTGAAAACAAATTGTAAAATCCCCCTTTTGAAAATTTTATTAAAATGTTACGTAAAATACATATTTTCATAATTATCTTTTATATATCATATCATACACTTACTATGTAAAAGCCCGTAAGGATGTTGAAAATGAATAAATAAAATAAATAAATAATTAAGTAGATAGATATTTAAGTATGAAAGATGGGATCCTTCGGTTGAAATCAAATGCCGCATTGAGCAAGCTCGTGCAATCTTTATCCGCACGAAAAAGATGTTCTGCTATGTAATGCGAATGGTCAGATGCAACGTGTTTTAATATTATTTTATGGAAGCCTGGACACTTACTGAAGAACTGATAAGGCGACTTGAGGCATTCGAGATGTGGATCTACAGAAATATACTCAAAATAAGCTAGATGGACAGAGTTACGAATGAAGATGTTATGGTTCGGATGAATAAAGAAAAATAAGTTATTAAAACAATAAAAATCCGAAAACTTCAACATCTTCAATATCGATATCTTCAATATCGTGATGAGGCATCCGGAGAAGTATGAGATCTTGCATGCCATAATGCAGGGAAAGATTGCCGGAAGACGGGGCCCTGGAAGAAGGAGGACATCGTGGCTGAAAAACTTGAGACAGTGGTTTGGCCAGTCTACTGTAGAGCTGTTCCGGGCCGCAGTAAACAAAGTCCGCATAGCCAACATGATAGCCAACGTCCGTTGAACGGACAGGGCACGAAAAGAAGAAGAATATTTAAGTATCTACATACAATTCTTGGTTTTGATTTATTAAAAAAGAGAAAATTAAAAATATATTTTAAAATTGGGTGGCGGGTATGGGTAACGCCACTCAGCGAACCATTTAAACTCTGTTACCCCAAGTAGATTGCTACGTTTAGTGACTTAGCAAGCGTGTGCGGGTTCATGGTTCATGCGGGGTCTAGTTCTTGGCTGCGGAGGCGTTGGCCCGCCTACTGCGTAGAGGGCCAGTTCGGGAGAGATTCTCTTACAGGATTCTTTCGACAAACGAGTAGTACCCAGTAGCACATAAACGTCGTTCTTCCATGGAGCTACGTTCAAGCGACGCGATCGCCGCTCGTCTGTATTTTTTATACTATCATTAGTGTTTGAAAACGCCGCTAGGCGCTGCACTAGCAAAATATTATGACACTTGTAAGTAGCTACGTGATCGATGGGCGTTAGGGAATCAGCGCCGTGCGGTACCGAGACAGCTCGGCCGGCCGAAAGAGTGATATGAGCGAGACAGATTACGCTTATAACGGCAAATCACTTATTAGATCAGTACAGACATATTACTCATCCCGTGCACTATCGACGCATGCGTGAAGCGTTCTGAACGCAACTGTGTTTTGCCCCTACTACACAATCCAATGCGCCTGGAATTTATTGTATTTATTCCTTTAGGAATTGCTACAACATTCACCCATTGACACTCGTGCTCGGTGAATTCAAACGGTTTTGCGAGATTTTCAGCGATAAATTACATGCCTTTTACTAAATAATTTTGCGAGTGCTTGCGGAGCAGTATTTTTTACAAATGTAACTTAGTGGATAGAATGAACTGCAGTAGCCTCATTAATTTATTTGCTACACCTGTATTACATACTATGTACAATATGTACATTTTAAAGTGAAATGCAGTGCTGGCAATTTCAGTCATGAGCCGCGACCCGGAGCCTAATGTGATTGTAAACATGAACCAGTTATTAATTCGATTACCCCGGATGTTGTTATTATCACAACAGTTTTTATGATTCTTTAATTAACTAAAAGTTTGTAAGTGTTTTGGTTTGACCCATTTTATAAATAAGCAGTCGTATAATACAGTAACGTAAATTATAGTACCTAATACAAATTTCAGTTGTTGGTGCGTTATTACATAAAATACGAAATTTTCCTGCATGCGTTACAAAGTTCAAGGAATTTTAAAATCAAGTCAGGCAAGCGATAAAGTAGGCACCAAAACTATTCTATAAATTAAAATCATTCTTTATTCGAAATGCGTATTTCTTCTGTTCAAATGCTTGACAGACACTAAGGCGCTCCGCTGACGAGGCAGCTGAAAACCAACTAAAACCGGCTGTTTTCTCTGTCTTGATTGGTCAATAAGCTTGTTTAACCATAGACGAAGAACAATCAGCTGACAACTGGCAACTAGCAATGGCCGACCACCGCAACCAGCAGTGCAAGTCGCAAGTCACCGCTTGCGTTACCATTGACAACGGGTGTTTGAGTGATTGTGTAGTGTGCGGGCCATCACATTGTCATACAAAGACAGTTGGCAGTTGAGAGTTTTCAGTTGCTTCAGTGGGCGGAGGCGCTTAGTGCTTCCGCTTACGGGCCAACTGAAAAAATAAAGAGTTTGCAACTCAACTCGCTCCCGTGTATTTCAATGTGATGCACAATGCATAACTTCTCAAAAAACCTCTTGTCAATGGCAACAATTGCGGCCGGCCATAGTTCCACCAGTTTTGTTGTCAGTTTTCGAGTAGTATAATATATTTATAACGGTGACCTGACAACTCAACAACGTGCAACTTCATTGCTCCTTTGAAAATTCGTTACAAGTGATGTTTTTTTCTTAAATAGCACATTACCTATTTAACCAAGTTTTTTTTTTCATCATGTATAATGACTTTTCAAAAGGGTGTTGAAATGATACTTTTAAAGTTATTCACCTCTTTTACTTCTACCACAACGTAGAATCACTTCCCGAAGTTTGTGGACTTTACCCCGGACACCTTGTTTAATGTGTCTTGTATTTTTATAAAGTCACTACATAAAAAATGTCGTTAATTTTCAAGTTTATGTACTAGCATTAAATAGTTTCTCCTTTGATTGTAATTTTAATAGCCATGCCTATTTTTTGACCGGCTCTTCACAAGCGTAGCTACTTTTTTGTTCAATTAGTATGAATAATATTATGTCTTGTATTTTTATGATGTATTTTCATAATTGGGTAATATCGTAATCTTTAAAGTTTACTAACAGTCGGTAGGTAAATTTCTTTTATAGAAAGTCTGCAAAATACAAACATATATTTTAAAAACAGTTTTAGCTCTACAATTATAGTATACCGTGATCTGTCATGAGTGTGCGTCAGTTGTTTTATAATTAAAGTATAATATATTTTTAAAAATGAGATGCCACATGCAAATGTCAGTATTTAAAAACCGTTTGGAAATTTTCGTTTAATTTTGTTCAAAGTGTATTTTGGAGATTTTGGCATAACTGTGCACTTATTTGAGCTAAAGTATATTTCGTTAAAGGTAATTTGGCAACATCTACTATATAGTCAGCTCATATTCATCACATGTATCTGAGATAGCATTTTAAAGTGCCCCTGAAAGAAATAATTTAGAGAAGTTATGCCTTCCTTACGTACGACCGAATGCATATTGTACATGCAATTCGGCCGGATCCGCAAACAGCCAACTGCAACTAGGACTGGGAGGGAAATGTGTTTTCCATATCTGATAAGTGCACCGTAAAGTAAGGAGCTGAGTGCTCCGGCAAAAAGCCACGGAGCTTGCCAACAGTGACCTCCCCCTCCCACCAGGTCCGTGGACACTGGAGATTGCTATAGATCAGGGATGCTGCTTATGTATGCAAACCTCTATGTGTTTTGTGTCCGGCCTGAATGCCGACAAGGCCGTAGACTAACTATTGGCAATATTGTCGGAAAAATAATCACCGCATTGAAAATTTGACGTGGACATTGAGGGTTCATGACGGAAAGGCTGTTTTTAAGGTATTTATTTTTAATCAGGGTTTGGCACGAATTTAGTATTACACGAAGATGGCTTTGACAAGCTGAAACCGGTTACGGTCATTAAATTAAAAGTGGAAAAAGTTTTAAATTTGTTTTATTATACTATTATAATGGAATTCCACCACGAATTATCAGTTTCAAAAATAGAAATATTTTATTTGTCTCACGTTTCGCTTAGATTTATTAGTATTATATTTTTCTTCAATGATTAATGGAAATGTTCAAATATATTAATATAGTAAAACAGTCGCTTTGAGTGCTTAATATTTAGGTGATTTTCTAGTTGGGAATTTTCTGTGGATTGTCTGGACAATTATTTCTGGTAACTATTTTTTTATTAGTGTCCTTCCCAACACAAAGTTTGGCGTAAAATTATGTCAAAGCCAAAAAAACCGAAAAAGTTACATGTTTTTTTTAGTTTTTTTGCCCCTTTAAATCACCCATTTTCATTCCGACCAATTTTATTTCATCCATAGTTTATTGAAACGCAAAGAATTTGTATGGGATTTGTAACAGTTTCAAGACTATGTGTCCAGATTCCAGATGAAGTTTCGTCGTGTTTTAAGGCAACAATATGCCCGGTTTTGTATGTAACCAGTCCATTATAGTTATTTCTTTATCTATGGTCTGACAAACCAATAGGTAATTTGTTTGACCAAATTTGCTACGTAATATGTAAGCAGAGGCAGTTTATCGTCAATGCTTTTATAAACTGTTTCTTCGTGATCTTCAAATCAATTATTGTGTAAAATCAGAAAGAGTATATTATAACTTTTTATTGACACATCTAAAAATATTACTTAATAATGTATTTTTTTGGTTTCTCAATCTTCGTTTCCATGGTTTTTCAATGGGTTTTTAGGTAGTTTTAAATTAAATAATGTTCAACACCCCACTTAGATAGTGTAGATAGGACACACTTTTCTTCATTGATAGATCCAACACTTCTCATCAAACTTAATTTGTGAGAGGGACCTCTCTCTGCTACATCGACTTAACCAATAACTTAATCTAACCTTAACCTAAGTTGCAAATACAGACATATATTCATTCACTGCATTACATTCTAGGTCCGAATAAAACAAATCCACAACGAATAAATTAATTGTACCTACTACTTGCATTTTAGTTGCGCGACAACACACCCTAATACTTCTCCTGTCCTTACCTTTCCCAACCCCTGCACCCGTTTCCCAGTTAGTTTGTTATAAAAAAATATTATTGTGTAATGAATTGTGTACTCATATAGGTAGATATGGTATACTTTATTTTTTCTTATTTTTAATTTTTTTACTTAGTTCTGATTTTATATATTTTAATTATTATTTTTTAATTGATTAACTAATGTTTAAGAATATATACTATGTCTCGACGCCACCTAGTGGGAGATTTAGCACTTACAATGCCTTTTGATATAAAATAAAGTTGGTAGTTTTCTAAAAAATGTAATAAGCAGTAATTGTTGAATGAAACACTAGTATATATTGAATAATTTGGTGGGTAAGAGATAAGCCGACGTATCTCAGTGGTAGTGCATTTGACCAGAAATCAGAAGGACACGGGTTCGATTCCCGTCGGCGTCATGTATCTTTTCTCCGGAGATTTTTTTAATGTGGATGAGTGTTTCAGGTTAACAATTATTGCTTATAATAATTGTTAACGTTTTGTATTTTAATTTACATTCATCAATTTTTTATTTCATCACCTATCTCTGTATTATTTGTATAACTTTAACTGCTACCAATTGTATGTCTACGATACTGCCGATATCGGTCGAACCACGGTGCCCTTCTTGACAATAAATATCATTGGAGGATAATATGTTTTTACTTATGTCAGCAGGAATCCAAAACATGCGAACAGCTCTTGCGATCAATTTATTTCTTTATTATTATCGTAAATAAATTTAATTTAATTTAATTTAATTTAATTTAATTTAATTTAATTTAATTTAATTTAATTTAATTTAATTTAATTTAATTTAATTTAATTTAATTTAATTTAATTTAATTTAATTTAATTTAATTTAATTTAATTTAATTTAATTTAATTTAATTTAATTTAATTTAATTTAATTTAATTTAATTTAATTTAATTTAATTTAATTTAATTTAATTTAATTTAATTTAATTTAATTTAATTTAATTTAATTTAATTTAATTTAATTTAATTTAATTTAATTTAATTTAATTTAATTTAATTTAATTTAATTTAATTTAATTTAATTTAATTTAATTTAATAATTTAATTTAATTTAATTTAATTTAATTTAATTTAATTTAATTTAATTTAATTTAATTTAATTTAATTTAATTTAATTTAATTCAATTTAATTTAATTTAATTTAATTTAATTTAATTTAATTTAATTTAATTTAATTTAATTTAATTTAATTTAATTTAATTTAATTTAATTTAATTTAATTTAATTTAATTTAATTTAATTTAATTTAATTTAATTTAATTCAATTTAATTTAATTTAATTTAATTTAATTCAATTTAATTTAATTTAATTTAATTTAATTTAATTTAATTTAATTTAATTTAATTTAATTTAATTTAATTTAATTTAATTCAATTTAATTCAATTTAATTTAATTTAATTTAATTTAATTTAATTTAATTTAATTTAATTTAATTTAATTTAATTTAATTTAATTTAATTTAATTTAATTTAATTTAATTTAATTTAATTTAATTTAATTTAATTTAATTTAATTTAATTTAATTCAATTTAATTTAATTTAATTTAATTTAATTTAATTTAATTTAATTTTTTATAATAAACATTAATAATTACTTTGTATTTTGTCATCCGCTTCTGTACATTTTTAAGATTGTTTAAGTTCCATAAATACTTTATTTCATCATTGAAGAAGAAGGGTCTAACCTTCAATATTTATTAATAAAAAATATTCCAATATAATTTATTATTATTACAAATCAGAATAAAACACATATAATAATTTCGGTTGTAGTTTCGTGAACTGAAACATTCCTACGTGAAATTTTTAATTAGGTACATATATAAAATATTTATTCTCTGTTTAATGTTTGTACATTTTATATGTATATTTACGGTGTTCATTCGAAAGTTTTATTTTTAAACATGCTTTTATACATAATTAAAATGTCTCGAGATTTTTCACGGATCTGCTCTTACACTAGTTTTAATCTATTATAGAATAGATTTCGCACATCAGTGTGTTCGTAGATACATGAGGTGATTTTTCACAAAAACCACGTTCTACACATTAAACAATTATTATTTTTAATATTTCATCCAGAGAAAACGTTATAGAAAGTCGTAATTGTATTATTTATTTTCATGGTGATTTGACTTTATTAGAAACCTTTTTGTATTATGAAATATTTCGATTCTTTAATACTTTTTTCTTTAAAAACACTTTACAATGTTAACTGCAAAGGACCTTCTCTTTAAATGGTCGTTACACTATTATCAGTAATAAAAGCCTTAAAATTTAACCATTAATTTTTACAAAGGATGTCTGCAGCACTTAGCGTGCTGGACCACTAAATCTTACTAAGCCTACCTGTTTAGAAGATAATCTACGTTCCGAACTTTCATAAAAATATATTTTACACTTCTAAAATTAATCATTTTAGTGAAAATTTTCCCAGAGGCGTATTTATCGAAAAGCTTTATCGGCATGATTTATAGAAGTTTGCTAATTTTATACCCGCAGTAGGCCCGAACTACGGACGAGGCAAGACCGTCATTATACTATTATTTAATTATATGCATATACACGCCAATGGTGAAAATATATGAACTAAGAGAGTGTACATATAAGGTATAAGTGAAATAGAGATGAATCTAGAGAAAAATAAATATAAATAACTTTAGAATCAGGAAAGAAATAACAGTGAAAAATAAATGAAATACGAAGAAAAAAAATTTATTAAATTAATAATTTATTTTTTTAATAGAACACCGCGCAAAACACCGTCTGGAGTCTGAGACTATGGCCATCCCATATGTTTTGAGGATGAAGGCAATGGGGAAGGGAAGTAGATGCGGAAGAAGTAGGTGGAAAATTTCAGTTCAGAAAGTGGGCTATTCAGATCTGATCACCAAACACAGCCATAGCCATTTCAAGCAACGTTCAATTCTGAATTAATGGTGGTCTTACACTAGGACGATATGACGAGAGGGGCCGCAAATATACTTTATATTATTTTTAACTAGCTGATACCCGGCATGCGTTGTATTGCCTATTAAATGAATAAATTGTTTCTCCCTTCGTGTCATTTCCCATTCGTCGCCGTTCCCCTTCCGCTTCCTCTTTCTCTTCCCCTCCCGTGTCCCTTTTCACCTTCCCCCGTTCCCCCGTTCCCCTTCCCCTCTCCAACCCACCCCTTTCTCGTGAACGGCCCCCTCTCACGCATTCCACTTCCACCTTCTTCGCCTTCCCCCCTACCTCGTCCCCCTTCCCGCGAAACCCCATCCTTAATTCCCCAACCGACCCTCCCGCATACCCCTCCCCCAGCCTTTTTTCCCTGCCGCCTTACTCCATAAAATAGACCATTTCGCAACCAGTTTCCAACAATTCGCGTGACCTATTTACTTTTTTTATGCAAATTTCATAATGCCAGAGCTCACAAGTATAGATATAGACGTATTCACGGAATATTCACAACAATTCAAAAAAATTGAATGGCAATCGGATGAAATTTCAATCGCAATCGTACGAATAGTATGGAAAATAACTTAATAATGCCAGAGCTCACTATTCTAAAATCATCCCGGGTATGCGCACATCATATTCCCAAAGTTTCATCGTAATCGGATGTTCCTGTGTTCCTGTTTTACGACCAACCAATTGACAAGCCCAGTTCATAATATTGAGTGCAATTACAGCATGTACTTATAAAGTATAATAAATACTGTCACATAAATGTTCCATAAAATATGTATTCATTATTTCATTTAAAAATACATAAATATATATTTTTTTAAAGTATATACCTACCTGCAAATACAAGTTTAAAATAACATAACATAATAACCAGGGTCGTGGGGAGTCGAAGAAGGAATTTTAAACGATTTAGTTGTCTTCTTGGATAATAATTATATGAGTGGGTCAACGGAGGTATGATGTGCCTTCTTATAAACACTAAAGTGTCCACAACGTATGATGGGAATTGAAGGGACCTACAACGAGAGAGCCCACTTACGATTTTGAAAATGCTCTATAAGATAACAAAGGTTTCAGGGTTTAAGTGAAGATTTGTTTTAATACTGAAATTCATAAATTTATTTTTTATTCAGTTCAACCATCATGACCACAGAGTAATATATATTTTAAAATAGGTTTTGGTATGTGCTCGGTGTGCCCAAAGAAGTGTAATTTTTCCTTCACTTCATAAGAGACTACATAAAATCTCTTTTTAGTATTTTTTTTTGAACAGATTCAGTCTTAAAAAGATGTTACAAGCCAAAAATGTACGTACTCGTGCCTCGAAGGTAAGTAATAGGCTTAAAAGTCTGGAGGTCACGATTTCAAGCGCAAAAGTGGTTTTCATTTATTTTGTGAATAAAGTTATAAGAAAGAAAACATGATTATCAATAGAAACTAGATGATTTTAGAAATGAAATTGTGTTGTTACATTTTTAATGAAAAAAAAATCGTTTCTAAGTAGTTAAAGTTTATATTTTTTATAAGTGATAAATAATTTTATTATAATTTTACTTACTTTACTAATAATTTAAAAATAAATCCGAGAACATGTTTTGTGATGAAAATACCTCAGTATGTTTAAGGTACAAATTAAAATCTTTAATATAAAATTACACACTTATTTTGATTAGATATTATTGAAAAATCATAAATACTTAGATGTGCTCAAAAAATACTTACAAGAAGTACACGATAATAAAAAATGTATCATCAAGCATTTTTATTGCTTACCTGAATGTAGATATATTTATATTAAAGCAAATTTTGAATGAAATAAAATCGATGTTGAGTTATTAGTTAAACTTTTGGATGTGGAGAATAATCAATCTTTCTCATCGGAACTGCTCTGTACAGTTGCAAGGCCACGATCGCAAATTTAAATTTGATTTTTCGTCCCCTGGTTAAAAGGCATTAAGCGTGGGAATCGATGCTTAAATTGGATTACATTAAATGAGTTTTCTTTGAAATAGATCACACTTGTAGGGTACTCCGTTTAGCCGCTAAATTATATTGATAAAAAGGCGATTTCTAACATTTCATATCGTACTTTAATATTTATGTGTGTTCTGAATGAATAATTACGAAGAAAATATTATATATTTACACATTTGAGGGTTTTTGAAAATGAACACTCTCTTCTTTCAGTTGACCGTTAAATTTCTCACCCACTTTTCAACATCATTATATTTTGACTCTCAAAATCGTTAAAGATAAATCAAATTTCAAACGTACCACCCTTGAAATGACCCAGTGGATACATCAATGGGGTCGGCAAATAGGTTTTGATTTATCTGCGACTTAATGCGTCATGACGTCAAGTAGCTATAATTTATGTATCACGTGGCCGGTGCTGTCATTCGCCACCAAGGGAAGGCCGGTTTCTTGCCGAACCCGACACGGGAAGGGGTAGCAGTGTAGGAGCGGGTGAAGTGGGTGGTTGGGATAGGAGCTGGCTGAGGGTGTGGCGGGTCAGACGTCACATTTGTATGATTGATGTGATGCATTAGTTACGGGGATTGGTCACATTAACAACCGCCTCTCTTCTCTCTCTACCCCGGTTCGTGGATTTTGTATCAGTGCATGCAGGCTTGTGGGTAATTTGTTCAGGATGTTTGGTACTTCGGATCAAAAAAAATATCGAACTATTATAATATATATTATTATAATATATATTTTAGATTCAGAGTTTAATATTCCAGTACATACCAGAATGAAGTGACACACCATTTTGTCCTCAAAAATACCCCCCCCACATAGCATTTCTAAATAATTCAAGGGCTCTGATTTTTTTTTTCAATTGTGGAATTTTTTTATCTATAATATATGTATTTTCAAATGTAGTTCAAAACTTAAAAAAAGGGTTGACTGAGAATTGAACCTTCTTATCCAGAAACTGGTTTGGACATCTCTATAAACTATGCAAATTCCCGAGTTGATTAAACCGACATTTATTACTTATATTAACTTCTGTAATGTCATCTAATTTCAGAGAAAGGCGTATATGTCAAAGTAAGTACGCGTTATTGCCACTAAAAGTAAATAGAAAGAATTATTATCGACAACGAGTCTACTTTCCGAGATTCAGCTCAATCGAATGTCGGGGAGTAAATTAATTTCTAAATCTAAATCCAAGATTTCACTTCATTCGGAAATAACAATGAAATTTAAAAATAGATATTTTAATTGATGAAGACAGTATTAACGAAACTCAATCAAAATTTTGAAACAGAAAAATCTGAAAAAGATACGGTCACATCGGAGACTCAAACCCGGGACCTTTGCCTTGCAAGGGCGCAGCTTTACAAATTGAACTAATGTGTCCCTATCTAATTCGACCGATTCGGTCATGGGTTAGGTCGAATCGGATAGGGACACATTGGCTCAGTTGGTAGAGCTGCGCCCCGGTAAAGCGAACGTCCTGGGTTCGAGTCCCAGATGTGACCGTCTCTTTTTCAGATTTTCGATTGAGTATCGCTAATATTGTCTTCATTAATAAAAATATTACAATTTGAGGTTTAACTGATTAAGTTAAAAATAAAAATAGATGTATTTAAAAGCACTCAAAACTAAAAAGATATAACCAAATCAGAGAGGAATGTGAGTAACTTACCGCGTAAACAATACTTAAACTCCAAAATGATACCAAACGCCCTGTTTACTAAACTATTGTACATAATTAATTGCGTTAGGCTTTTTGTGAATTAATACTATTAACAATTTAATCTTGAGTATTATGTTCGTATTTATGAGCGTGTTTTCATATTAGGTACGGTGGCACTATCTAATATGTTATGGCTTATGAGAGGATCGGTGGCGGCGGTTGTTACAGATAAGAAAATTATTAGTTAGAGTCTATTATAAACCGGTCCGGATTTCGGATGGGTCGTGGCAGATCTCGTGGAAAATATCGTTGGACGTGTGTGGTTCATTTGAAACCATGAAACGATTAAGGATTAGGGGCAGATTAGAGACAAATTAACTTACAAATTATATCAACAAAACAAGACACCATGCAAAATCCTTACAAAGAAGTTGATTTATCTTATGGTGTAGTTTAAAATATTATTATGTTCGATCAAATTTATTTTAAAACTTAAATGCTCTCAAATGTGACCAATGAATGATATGAAATGTGACCAATGAAAAAAAATGTCTCCAAACCCTTTTAATGTTTAAATATTTTTATTTAGTTCTACATAGAATGTTCTGGGGGTTAATGTCATCTTTGGAGATTCTGTGTGGAGAGTCTTTTCGAGAAAGAAAGAAGACGAAGAAAATGGTTTTAGGGTGGGTTTGAATCTGTGGATCAATATGTCCAGGAGTGACAGAGGATGGATCCCTCCCTCCCACTGCGGTGCAAGATGGCTCGAGAGAGTCGGGCTGCAGAGTTCAAAGGGTTTCCCTCAAATGTTCTTTCCAGATCCGGCCCGTCACGCAGTAGGTATAAGGCGATAGATCGAAATAGTCTGGCTGGAGAAGTCAAAAGGTTTTTCTCCACCAATGTCTCCGATCCGGCCCGGCACGCAGAAGGTGAAACTGAGAGAACAATAAACCGAAATTAATTTTTCATCTGGTCTACCTACATTTTTATTTGTTTTTTCATGGAATTTTTATACCCATGTCTCATAATGGTGAACGGACAACCAAGCTATGTGCAACTTCCTCACTCATTTGAAAAGTTATTAAAGGTGACTAGCCAGACATCAAAGGCTCAAAAAGGTATCGTCAATTCTACACCCATGTAATTCTGCCGTCTCCCATGGCCCTGTGAAAACTTAATTCCAGTCCTTCATTAAAATATTATTTCCCGGCAAAATCATATCCCGTTATCGATCTCTCCGTATTAATGTAATTTAAGTATTCAGATCAAACGGTTGAAATAGATTGTCAGATTCAATAAATTAGAAGAACCCTTTATCATGTCCAAATAATGGGAACTAGCTATAAATTCAACTTTTATCTCAGTACCAATCTCTTACTATAATTTGGGGTTTCTGCCATTGGTATAAAATCATAAAGAGAGACCGCGTTGTTTAAAATTAAATAATAGTAATATTCATAGATGAGTCGGTTTTATTCTTAAAATTTTAATGATGGTTTCGAGAGCTAGATTAGATTACATTAGAGTAAATTCTGGTGAATACTTAATGATTCTTTGAATAATGCAATTACTAAGCACATCTAAATAGTATGTTTTAATAAAAGCCTATATTTGGTAAATTTAGCGTAATTAAATGTTAGAAATAAATATCGGACTCTTCCCAAAATAAGTGTCCGTAAATGGAGTCGCATAAAAACTATATATTTGAAAATAATATTTTATGATAGGTGGAGTGCTCAATTAGCATATTTTACATCAATTAAAATGGGTATAATATTAATTGATATTTTATAGATAAAACTAAAACACAACACCAGCATTTATGGAGACATATATAAACATGTGAGTTCATTAAATAATTCTTCTAATTAATTAATTACTTTTTAGAAGACCATTGGTGACCTCCTTCTGCTACTTCTGCCAAACACTTTACCAGTTATTGGGTTTTTCTAAGTTGGAGTCCTCAGAATAGCAAGCAACTTGTCCAAAATATCTTAAAATACGTTGTAGGCAGGTAGTTGAAATACTATTGTGGTTGTTTAGCTTTTCCAGGGTAGACATATTTGTGCGTCTAGCTGTCCATGGAATCCTGGGTTTTTTCTTTAGCTCCACATTTTGAGGGCGTCTCTCAGTGTCCATGTTTCCGAGCCGTACGGAAATATGAGGAAAATGTATGAATTTTAGGACAATACCCACTTATTCTTCCACCCACTTATAAAGGCGTCCGATACCACGATAAATGTGGACAATCATTGCTAGAATAATCTCAAAATTTTTACAAATATAAACTAATATAGTTAATAAAAAGCCTTCAAGCTGTAGATGTTGTAAAGATAAATATTAAAAAATAAAATTCTTTGGGAACAATTACTAAACTTGGTGAGCTTTGAATTATAAACTTAAGTCAGATATTTTGCTATAATAAAAGAAATACATTTTTGATTAGGAAAAAAGATACTTGAAGATTGATTTAAAAACAATATCTCGTTCTAATATTAAGATAAAGTCTCACTTATTGTAAAGAGTGGAACAAAGATTTCTAATCAAAATATCGAAACGAAATTTAATCACGAAATAATAATTCACTGGTTAGTTATTGTTTAATAGCCCTGATCAAGATTAAGATTTGGTTTTGGTTATTTTAAGAATTATGAAGTATATACTTCATAATTCTTAAAATATATGTTTACAACTCTGCGATTTTATTTAGGATAAAAAATAAAAATAATAGTTAACGTAGCAAAACATATTTTTGTAATTTAAAACGTCTTATATTTACAACAAAAACATGATATTTATCCATCCAATCAACTCAATGTTTGCAAAGTTGTTAGAGATCTCTCGAGGAAATACAACCAGAAAATGTTATTTCATTGAAGGCGTTATTAAATATCTTAAAGCAACCGAGACAAGTTTAAGACAACGTCGCTCGTTGCATGACTTCCATTATTAATTTTACTTGGAAATGTATCTGGTTGCATAAATTTAACTAGGTAGCCTCTTACAGCGGTTTTCAAACGTCGGTTGAAGCTCCGCGTTATTAAGTAACTAATTATTAGTATTATGTTCGGTGAGTCTTCTCAATTATCCACCGTAAAATATACTCTCCGTTGTTACCTATAAATAAAGTTGAATTCGTGGAGCTTTTAGAAGACGAAAGCATTCATAACCTCAACGTGCAAATTTATGACTATAAGTGATTGAATTTATGTTGGGATATTGTTTGATAGGCTTTATTTACGTTAGATTTATCATACATCGACTTCAAAAATACCTTTAACGAGAAGTTGGTATAGATTCGATTTGGTATCGTTTGTGTGTAGATTTTTCTTACTTGTACTCTAGTATTTACATTATAAAGACAATTAGTTATATGCTTGAAGCATTTAAATAAAAATAAAAATAAATTCTTTTGTTATTCGGTGATAAATCCTATCTGTACATTTTCGGAGGCATTTAGTTATTATTATGTGAAGGATATAACATATTTTACCAAATATCGTACAAAAGTATTCCGGCTCCAATTTTCGGGGGATTAAATGTTATTGAATCTTTTTTTACATTTTTTTAAGCCTGCAATAAAACGTTTTAAACTTTGTTTCATCAATAGAATTTTTTTTTATTCGACCTCAATATGAAATTTAAAAAAACTATGATACCGTTAAAAATAAGGAAATTATAAGTTTATTTTTATGATTATTATTATCGTACTAAAATGTGATATATATATATATATATTTTCATTCATAATTTTTAATGATTTAAAAAAATGTTCTAAAACCTTCCATTCCGAAATGGTTCAAACCGGCTTCAATGTAATCATTGTGCAGAAAACTATTGTAAAAAAATAAAACTAACACGTAGTTTTGACAGCAACTCAATAATGGCACATTTTTAATTGTCATAAAATTTTTTTTTCGTCAATGGATACTAAAATAATAATTCAGTAACTACCTTAATTTTTACATCCATTTTTAGACATTAAAAAGCTGTAAAAATACCCGATTGAATAAAAAAATGACTTGTAATTAATAACATAATTCGATACAATATGTACTTAAAAAATTACCAAATTGTTAAGGAAAAGGGCAATGAAAGATAACTATTTGATATGTGAACGGATAGGAAGTTAGTGAAAAAAGTGAGGCTTTTGTAGAAATAAGATAATAATAAAAAATGAGGACAAACATTTTTTCATTAAAATACGCCATTTAATTCAGAAACAAAAATACAATTTTGAAAAAATGACTCATCTAACTAAACAAATATCTGTATTGTGTTGGAAAAACATGATAAATAAATGTATAATGTAATTGATCGGTCGGTGGTTGAGTGGGCATCGCGCTGGGGTCCCACCCAGGCGTTCCGTATTCGATTCCTCGGCTGGCTAAGTCCTCCATCACAACACATGCAACATCTTCCGCTTAGTGAGGAGTAGTAGGAGATTTACAAATGTTGTTGGGTTATTCGTAACCCGGGAATGTTTGTCTTTCTTTAAAAAAAAAAAAAAAACAATAAAAATCTATTAAATTATAATAACAATTAAAAACAATAACATTAAAACAATAGTTATTCGACAGCATTACTCCATTATCTGTGCAGCTGTGCTTTTGTTATTGGTGGCTGACGGATTTGGGTGGTAGACAAGTTCAAAGATGTCATGTTGGATCGAAGTAAACTGCTTTTCCAAGCTCAGCACACGCGCTGCCAGTGTGTAGAAAAAAAATCACAAACGAAAACATTTGTACCCTCGCTGGGTTACGCACGAAAATAAATGAAATAATGTGTAAGTAAGCCATTCCACAAGCGTCGATCTGATTTCAACCGGTCAACTTTGATCCATTTAAATAAAAAAAGATGACCCATTTTATTGAAAGAGGGTCACCACTATTTATCAAAGTCGTTTCAACCGTCACGTGTCACTTAGAATTCAGTTTATAAACAAAAATCGAACAGCATGAATCAAGATATTGTAAATCAGTTATTAAAACATAACTTATTAGTTTTTTGTTTTTTTTTTTGTATTTCTTGGGCATTAACTACGTAACAATTTGTAGAGATTTTGTTTTGAAAAGTTTTTTTGTTATTTAAGTTTGGCGTGTTATGCCGTGTTGCGCTACCTCCTTTTTTTAACTTTACAGTGTCCATCATCAGAGCGTAAGTTATAATTATTCTTCGAGTAGGTAGTACATATATTTTTATATTTCATGTAAAAAACGATTATATTCCAATTGAGGTTGTACCAAAATTACGGTGAGCATCATGATTGTTGTAATTTTAAATGAGTTTTTGATGTGGAAACGTTCTTTATCCAATTAATAAAGTGGATGGAATAAAACCAACTTATTTGCTTAAAATTACAAATTTAAAAAATTTGTAATTCGACCGGTCAGTGACTGAGTTGGCATCGTGTTTGAGTCCTGCCCAGGCATCATGTGTCCAAATCCACGGCTGGATAAGTCATACATTACAACACAAACAACATTTTTCGCTTACTGTGGTGGTAGCAGGAGATTTTTCAAAGACTGTGAGGTTATTTGTAACCCGGGTGTAACCGTGGAGAACTTTCGGTGTTTAAAATTAAGAAGTCAATGAGCTGTTTATAAAATATCCTTCAAGTCATAAGATTTACAATTCCAATCTGTACTAATTTCCATAAGTGTGTCCTCTTGAAACGTTTTAGGTACATCGCGATTACAGTACACATATTTACACCCGGAAATTTTTATCTTTTAATAATATATACACATATTTGAGAGGGGATAAACTGCTTGGCGTATATACCTCTACCCCTATGAAACATGTTACGAAAATGGTTACGTACCAAACAACGTATTATTCGAACACTCGTACTCAGTTGAAACATTTTCCTCATGTTTACCTTGTTTCCATAAACAGTTCATTCTTTGAAAAATTAGGGTGATGAGGGGACTGTTTATCTTTATAATTTCACTTAAAGAGCGCCGGCAAGCGGCAAGCAAACATCGCCTTTACAATCCGGTCCAGCTTTTTGTGCCTCTGCCAAAACCCGTGAGATTTACAAAGAAGAATGAACAGAGGAAAGCTGTGTCTGAAAAAACAAAAAGCCGAAAGTAAAATCAAGGGACTCTTATTTCCTGCTATTGACACAAGCTTTGTTCATATTTACTCTTGTCTTATTTAATCAAACTGTCGGACATTTATGACTGCGAAGGGAAGCTTCTTCTCGGAATATCTTATTTCCGGTCTACGAGTCAACTGTTCAGCGGAAGTGAACTAGTAAATATAATATATATCTTAAGTGTCAATAAAATTCGACAATTAATGGTTAAATTGGCAAAACTTTATCCACTCAAATACGTATTTGTACTAATATTGTTAGTTAATATTAATATGAGTTATGTATTAATATTATTTGGATTTTAAATACAGCTCTGTCATAACAAAAATGGAGATAACCAATTTTTTAAAATTTATTTACTCTTTTAATTTTTTCAAATTTTTTATTACGTATGCAATCTTTTTTTATGAAAATGTAACAAATAATAAAAACATAATACGTTTATAAATATTTAATTTATCAACATATAATTTATCTTTTTTATCCTTTTTAATAAATATAATACGTGATTTACATATTTTTACATTACGTGTGAACAGACTTTGTCTAGTGAGGCGGGTAAAACGAAAGAAATCTGTGTAAATAAATTTATGTTTAAAAAACCCCCGGGTTGCCGGCACTGAAACTTAACTGAAACCTTTTGAAAGTCTTCCTACGTTTGGAAACATCCATTGACATAAGAGAAATTAAAACGAAGGTTTCGGAGATAGGAAATTTCGTCCTTGTAAGAATTTTCTTTGTGAAAATACCACAAGGTCGATCGTGACCTCATTCTGTACAAGACCTGAACTTTACTAAATAATATCAAGGTTTGGAGAGATCTCAGGTTTACAAAGTAAAAACCTCCATATCGCTGTTTTCGAACCTTCAGAAAACCCATTTTTTCATGTGAATACCGCACAAGAGTCCCAACTGCTCCCGTATGGAGCCAGTCACACTATAGCATTCCAATTAGTACGTTGTGAGACTGCTGATTGGGGGGTGGGGGAGGAGATGTGGAAAAATAAGGTGGTTATTCAGATCTTGTAACCAAACATGGCACACATTCATTTATTATTTTTTTTTATTTAATTAATTTTTGTAAGTTTTTTTTTACAATAAATATACAATTTTTACATGTTAAACAGTGTTAAAATGGTTAATATAGAATAGCTTTTCCTCACCATAAAGAGACGAAGCTCTTGTGTTTGGTGAGGGAATTTTAGTTCAATCATATAATATTATGTATGAAAGTAAAAAATAAAATATTGCAAAAACAAGGGATAATTAAGAAAGTGCAAGATTTATCAGGGATTTCAAGATTTGAAAGAAATAATAATAATAAAAATAATATTAAATCATAAAAATTAATTATCTCTTATTAAAAATTTAGGCATATTAGATTTGTCAAAGAATTTGTATATAAAAATGCAAAAATCAGTCATTTTAAATACATGTAGAATTACGAAAGATTTTTAAAATATTTATATTGAGGGATCAGTAGGATTTATCGGTCAAATTAGGAATTCCACAGAGCCGAACCCTCTGATATGAAAATATCTGGAGACGGTGAATTATATTCCCATTTAATAGTTTGGTAGATTATCGTGTTGTTCTTGTATTGTTCTGTATTAATTATACTTATATAATACACTTGCATGACGTGGATTTAATAGATGATCATTTATATGGAAAAGTGTATGAAAGGGTTTAGTTTTTCCTATGGGAAAAACTAAACCCGTTCCTGTAAATCTGGTGAATAAAAAAAAAGTTGTTAACGCTAAGAACTACTACACGGAAAACTTATAATAATTAAATTGTGCCTAAATACGAATTAAACAAAAACAAACCAAACAGATTTGAAAATCCTTGAACCTCATTTCCTAAAAAGAGGGTTCGCAAATAATTTCATCAGATCCCGCAAAAAAAAAACAAAATAACACAATGACAATTCCAGCACTGACGCCAAAAATACAATTTGTCTCTGCAGCGAATGCAATCAGAAATAACAAGGGAATGGCA
Organism: Limnephilus auricula; assembly: GCA_951813805.1. NCBI lineage: Eukaryota > Metazoa > Arthropoda > Insecta > Trichoptera > Limnephilidae > Limnephilus > Limnephilus auricula. Next base: position 39,574,151 of record OX638392.1, on the reverse strand, counting down.
CCAGTCAAAGCCTGAGTAGGTACCGACTAGTGAGTAGATTTGACTTCCGAGCGGTGTACGTTCCGACTAAACTCCAATTTCTTCCAAACACGGCGCGAGGGTTCATTAAATATCTAATACCCAGCAAGTCTCCCCTAATCGGATCATAATCCGATAGTGTTTGGCCTGCAGCCCGTGACTGCTGGCTCTGCTTGCTCTGCCTGCCCTCGCTCTGTGCTCAGTGTTCATATCCGCAGTCGGCCCCGCTGCTGCTGCCCGGCTATGGCGATTTATGCTAATGCCAATCTGCATTCACCGATTCAATATAATCTCGTTTCAGACGGCTGGCGCGGCCGGATAATTTCCAGAACTCTCCTCGAAGGGCTTCTACGAAATTGGAGGGAAGATTTGATTAATTTTTATACGAAAAACAAATTTAGAGGAGTGTTTGTCGGCTGATGATTTTTATAATTTTTTCAGTGTGAGGAAATGATTACACTCTCACTCACTTACAGTAAAAAAATAATTTTTGTAGTTGTTAAAAAGAGCACTGTTTGTTATGTTAATCACATATATTATCCAATTTTTTCCAGTTATAATAATAAAAACAGAAGAAGTGCAGAGCTTCTGACACAAGCTGTTAGACGAGTATGCAAACTTGAAGAGAAAAAATTCAGTCTCGTAAAAACAAAAGAAAAACGATTCAGATGATAAAACAGGAACCTAAATGATAATTCAGTTGATAAAAATTGAAAGTCTTAGTAAATAGCTACAGTGGTAAAACAGGAATCAATACAACCTGTTGTTCTATTCATAAATAAATATAATGGTTATACCATGGTAAAACAGGAATCTTCTAATATTAGGGGGACATCCGTTGACAATATTAATCCCTGAGCAAAATTATAAATATTTTAATATTATCGTTGTGTTTAGGCTTTAAATTAAACAGTGACTCTTGTACAATCACTCAGTTATTGCACAATATCAGTTAATATATAACTTTGAAGATAAAGAACATTATCCTATTATATTCCATCCACTTTTAAACGAAAGAGTTTTTTTTATTATGTGTTGGCATTATGGTAGTGATGTAACATTTTTTTAAGAACCTTAGTGTAATTCTTTGATGTGGCAAACGTTTTCAGGCGTGACTACTACGTTACCTATAGATATCCCCAGCTTTGTGTGAGATTCATATTATGATAACATTTGTTGGCTTTTGGAAAAGTAATGCATGTAGGTCTAACTTCTGAGAATCTCACTAACAGCAATTAGACTTCAATGTTTTGAGAAAAAATAATGTCAGGAAACCGAAAAGGTAGGTAAAAACGGTATGAAACATATAAATCCTTTTACCAATTAACACGACTTCGACCAATGTATTAAAAATATATATGGTCGTTTCAACGTATCTATTTGGACGTATTGTTTTTTTTAAATTGTGCAAAACACGGACTGCAGTTGTCGAAATGTTATAAATATCACAGTAAAAACAGAAACCTTATAAAAACACACTAACAGTTTAAAATAAAACCCCACGACAAGCGTGTCTTTAAAAATAAAATATGTAGTATTTACCGCTGTAGGATTTGACAAGTAACGCAAGTATGTTTATTGTTAGAGAAACCCAAAACTCTTGTTTTTACTTAATATTCCGCTAGTGAAACTAAATATCTTGATTATTTTATGTAAAAATTAAAAATAAAATTCATTATTACGATAAAAATGTTCAAACTTGTCAGTAATTCAAAACTTTAAATTGTCTTTTTAACGATCAAATTAAAATTATGTTTTATAGAGTCGGATTGTGTCGTTAAATTGGTAAACCTGATAAAAAGAACAAAAGTATCCAGAACTTTCGCAACAGCAAAAATAATATAAGCTTGGATATGTGCGTTACTCATAATAGAACAATAATATAAGCTTTTATATGTGCATTACTCATAAAAGATAAAGAATATAAGCTTTGATATGTGCGTTACTCATAATAGATAAATAATATAAGCTTTTATATCTGCATTACTCATAATATATAAATAATATAAGCTTTAATATGTGTGTTACTCATAATAGATAAATAATGATTAAATGTAAAAATTAAAATTAAATGGGTTACTCATAATAGATAATTAATTTGGTGATTGTGATTATATTAGTGGTTTAAACAAAGTTATTTTTTTAAATTTAATTCAAAAGGTGATTGTGATTAGATTAGTGGTTTAAACAAAGTTATTTGTTTTAATTTAAATAATATAAGCTTTGTTATGTGCATTACTCATAATAGATAAATAATATAAGCTTTGATATGTGTGTTACTCATAATAGATAAATAATGATAAAATGTAAAAATTAAAATTAAAAGGGGTTACTCATAATAGATAATTAATTTGGTGATTGTGATTATATTAGTGGTTTAAACAAAGTTATTTGTTTTAATTTAATTCAAAAGGTGATTGTGATTAGATTAGTGGTTTAAACAAAGTTATTTGTTTTAATTTAAATAATATAAGCTTTGATATGTGCGTTACACATAATAGATAACAATTATAAGCAATAATTATTAGCCTGAAACACTCATCAGTATTGAAACCTCTCCCGAGAAAAGATATATGTCGCCGACGGGACTCGAACCCGCACCCCTCTGTTTGCCGGACAGGAGCTGTACCATTAAGCTACGGCGGGATACCTCCTACCCGCCAAATTATTCAATATATACCTAGTGTTTCATTCAACAATTATCGCTTATTATAGGTATCCCGCCGTAGCTTAATGGTAGAGCTCCTGTCCGGCAAACAGAGGGGTGCGGGTTCGAGTCCCGTCGGCGACATATATCTTTTCTCGGGAGAGTTTTCAATATTGATGAGTGTTTCAGGCTAATAATTATTGCTTATAATAGTTGTTACCATTTGTGCTATGCATAAAAAATCTTGTCTTAAATATTAGTTTATCAATTTAAAAAATAATCATAATAGATAAATAATATAAGCTTTGATATGTGCGTTACTCATAATAGATAAATAATATAAGCTTTGATATGTGCGTTACTCATAATATATACATTATATAAGCTCTAATATGTGCGTTAATAGAAACATTATATAAGCTTTAACAGAGTGGAATATACTCTTAGTATTACCCTGGTGTAAGACCAAGATTTAGAATTGAATTGAAAATGGCTTTAGCCATGTTTAATGACTAGATCTGAAAAGCCAGGTACTTCCCCACCTTCCTCTCCCTCATCTCCTTCCCCTCCCTACTTACCTTCAGCCTCATAACATACCCCAATTGGGGATGAATTGAAATTTTTTTTTAAGTTACATTAAACCAAATTTAATACAGTCATTTTTAAGTTCTGCAAGTATTTTAGTTTGAATAATATTGTAACAGCTTTCAAAGCCGTTTAAAAACTGGGTAAACTTTCGATCGAACTGTCCTCGCTTATTACGAAGATACTTTGTTTGGCGGCCAGCTGTCAGTTTGATATGTTGGTATTCCCGACAGAACTAGGAGCTAGATGATCGTAGCCGACTTCACGCGGAAACATAAATGGCGCGTATAAAAACACTACATAATTTATAATAATATAATGTAAACAAACCTCTAATCAGAATCACTTCAGAGTCGAACTGAGGTGCTGGGATCATGTTGGATTTCGTCGTCATTATATTGAAGCTGTAGAAAACAAATAGAGTCGAGTCGAGGCACTAGAATCATCTTGGATTTCGTCGTCATTATCATGTAATGTTAATTCAAGCACAAAATAATATTTAAAAAAAAAACACTAAATGGAATCACTGGTTGAGGTTATATACTTCGCGCCGAAATGGAAAAACTGCATCTCGATTTAATTTTTTTGTTACCGATAACAGCCGTCGTAGTTTTTCGGCACCTGTACATAAAATTTTTGAAATTGCACTTGTTACCACATTTTTCACATACTTTCTCCCTGAGAAACCGTGATTCTTCAACCATTCCACCAACATTTCCTCCTTTCCTATGATCTCTAAAAATCCCACCAAACCAACCGAACACGATACACAATCCATTTTTTTTCGTTTTGCAAGAGGTCTATCTGAGCGAAAAAACTAACTAGTTGTTAATTAAAAATCGGAAATAAGCGGGAAGAAACGAGCGGCTAGAAACAATAGGGAACCATCACCCTTTCTTTTTACCAAACTTCTCGGGCTCGGGAGTGCGGTGTGACGTCATAATGTAGCCAGTCAATGATGACTCGATATTTGAATTTTCACATAACTTTGAAAGTTAATTAATTAATTTAATAATTTTTTGGGGGTTTTTAGTACGTTAATCGAGTTAAGTTACTTTTTTACATATATTAAAAGCATTGAAAATACCATATTACATACAGTGCATGTACCCTATTAAATTAAATTAAATTACTAAAAATAAATTAATACAATTGATTAAAAAAACTAGTCTGAAAACCTATTTTGTTTTAAATATAAACTAGGTTAGAAATTTTTTTTTTTTTAATGAGAATTTTTTTAAAAGTAAAAAAAAACTGTCATGTTTGTGTAACATGGTTTGTGATACAAAAGAAAGTGCCCCTTCGTAGCGCCTGCTCGCGTCAAGGCAAGGAAAACATCCCAGTTTTCAAGTAGTTTAGCGGCTACGCTAGGTTTGTCTAACATGGTTTGTGATACAAAAGAAAGTGCCCCCTTCGTAGCGCCTGCTCGCGTCAAGGCAAGGAAAACATCCCAGTTTTGAAGTAGTTTAGCGGCTACGCTAGGTTTGTGTAACATGGTTTGTGATACAAAAGAAAGTGCCCCCTTCGTAACGCCTGCTCGCGTCAAGGCAAGGAAAACATCCCAGTTTTCAAGTAGTTTAGCGGCTACGCTAGGTTTGTGTAACATGGTTTGTGATACAAAAATGAATGTATTTTTTTATTAAATCACTAAAAAACTTCATAGTGTCGATATCTCGAAACGAAGCAAGATATCGAATTATTCTTCATTTTCGATTTATTTTGGATCAATTTATCAAAATCCATCGTCAAATGTCGGCGCCACGGAAATCGTACTCTCCCCTTATTTCCAGTATTCGCCAAACTAGTGCTAAAACAGATTTTTAGGTAAACCTTTTAACATTAAAAAATTTAATGTAAACCAAAAAACGTGCCTGAAGGTCTTTATTCAATTTACTGTATTTTATTTCCAGAATTTCGCCAAACTAGTGCTTACCTAATTCGCATAGATTGTCTAGTAGTGACATATTTCTAGCTCCTCGTTATATTACGGTATTATATCGGGCCGCCAAATATCGCTGCATCGCGCTCTCGTACGCGGCAGTAAATTTTTAATTTACGGAAATTTTAATAGCAATATATTCCACTTCCCCGAATGCAAAAAGTTGTCTTTTACAGTAATTAAGGTGAATCTAAAGGTTTTTTGAAAAAAATATTTATTATTATAAATGAATTATTTAGTGTTTTTATACGCGCCAATTATGTTTCGCATGAAGGCGGCGACGATCATCTAGCTCCTAGTTCTGTCGGGAATACCAACATATCAAACTGACAGCTGGCCGCCAAACAAAGTATCTTCGTAATAAGCGAGGACAGTTCGATCGAAAGTTTACCAAAAACTGTAGTAACAAAACTTAAATAAGACATAATATTATTATTATATTATAGTAGCGAAATGTAACTTTGGTAGAATCGAGTTATGAACAGCAACAATCGTAACAGAAATCGGTGTTCACATTGTCTGACCCTTTAATAACTTTCGGTAACTTCTCATCGTTCCCAACAACAACTGCAGATCGCTAACGTAAAAACAACAGTTGATGTCTAATATATTACGGACACTTAAGTCATTATGAACTGTCACTTATTCGTTGGCGATTTGCAGTCATGCTAAGGAACGATGAGAAGTTACCGAAAGTTATCGATACAATAATTATCGATCGAGTGTGCTAGGGGCCCTGGTGTCTATTAAAATAATAATACATAATATAGAAATGGAAGACCTTCTTATAAAATATGAAAGAATGATAAAATCTTAACATTTTGTTATCTTTTCGGGGAAAATGTTTTTCAAATAATTACAACTACACCATAGCGACATTACAAGGTTCCGATATTATTTTTAGATCGTATTTTGACAGTAGTGATTGTATTTTTTTTAATAAGAAAAATGTGCTTTCAGAACCAAAAGGTTGAATGTCAACCAAATTCGTAACATGAACGTAATTTGAATTTCATCTCAATCCATTTGTAGCTATTTCTTTTCAAATTTGGCAACAAAGAAAAGTGTCAGTTGCCATACTATGACAGATAATTGAGCATTATAATAAGACTAGATCTTCTTTTCGGCTTTGCTCGTAATTTTGGATTCGCCAATTATGGAAATTGGTGTAAAACCGAGGGATGTTTTTTAAAATGTTAATAGCACCGTTGTTCTCAAACTCATTCACAAAAGAATTAATAACATAAAAACATGTACCTATTGTTAGTGGGGCGTAATTTTTTAATTGAATGACCTTTACACATTTCATACCTTCACATACAGGTAAAAGAAAGGAATGGAATGACTTACTGCGGAACACATTCTTCTGTTCAGCGGGTTTATATTTCACTGTATTTTTTAGCGGAATATTTGTAAAATAGTAGCAGTACTTTCTTTAGCGGCAGAGAGCTAATTACGGAATTTGATACAAAGATGTTTATGCGGTGACGATCAATGTGTGACTGAATATGGGCAATAAAAAAATGACCGTCTATACAGGAGGAGGGTAGATTAGGAAATATAACAATACTAACTACCAAGTACAGCGGTTCACGATATATAGATGTAGGTGAGTAGGTAAGTGTAGGAATGTATTTTCTAAAGGCCCAACCAGTTTGCATTTATTAAACAGATTATAATTGATTTAATTAAATGCTTTATTTCAAATAGAAGATTAAACAAATAAACATTCCACGTATTAGTAAGACTTCAAACAGAATCACACCAAAGTAGGAAAAAAATCAAACAACCCCACGTTTTTCTGGAACACGAAATTTACTGAATCTTTGATTAAATAATATACTGAATTTGTAATTTAAAAGTTGGCTGAGATCCGCGTAAGCTTTTCATTAACATTAACCCAAACCTTTTAAGGACCGACTTGAGGATTCAGTTTAAGGATGCTCCGGACAAAAAAATCAAGAGGCTCTTGAATTCTTAATTACATTACATCAAAGGGGAATGAATCCTTCGATTGAATTCTTTGGGTTATTCAGACAAATAATTTATTTGCTGATTTATTATGTAACAATTTACCATACTACTTTAAAACAAATAAAAATTAGTAATATTTTAATTAATGAAGATAATATTAGCGAAAGTCAATCGAAAATCCGAAACAGAAAAATCAGAAAAAGATACGGATACATCTGGGACTCGAACCCAGGTCCTCCGGCAATCCGGGCCGACGCGCTATCCAACTGCGCCAACGTATCCTTAACTGTATCATACTTCGACTGAGAACCACCAAAATTATTTTCATTTTTCTTATCGCATATTTTTATTGGCTGCTACCTTTATGTGTGATTGCAAGATTCAACTCGAACTAAATGCCCTCTAGATAGTGTCAGGATAAATGTTATCACTTTTTATTAATATGCGACATCTATTGACTTTATCTGCAAGTCTAGGATGAAATATTTTTATTTTTATTTTTAACTTTTTAACTTAAAGAGTTAAACCTCAAATTATAATATTTTAATTAATGAAGATAATATTAGCGAAAGTCAATCGAAAATCCGGATTGCCGGAGGACCTGGGTTCGAGTCCCAGATGTATCCGTATCTTTTTCTGATTTTTCTGTTTCGGATTTTCGATTGAATTTCGCTAATATTAACTTCATTAATTAAAATATTATAATTTGAGGTTTAACTCTTTAAGTTAAAAAGTTTAAAAAAAAAATAAATTGTAAATTACTTGTGTTATTAAAAAGTGCTTCTGGTATTACGTACCCCGAACCTTGATCCGCGAGAGTTCGCAGTTGACCCCCGGACAGTTGATCCCCGGACAGTAAATTCCTCGCAAACCTTATCCACCAAAGAAATATGTTTGCTGTGCTTCCTAATTGGTAAAGTATAGAGAGAAAAAAATCTCAGGCACTAGAATGTTACATAAAAACGGTGTAGGAATTAAATTCCAACTATGTCTTTAAAAGAGCCCTAAGTAAAACCGAAAAGGGTCCGAAGATGAATGGAGTTATGATTAATAACATAAAATACGCAGATGATAGAGTATTACTTAGCTGACAGTAACGATGACCTCCAAGACCTATTAAATTTTGTTAATAATGCTGGTGAGCAACTGGGCCTAACAATCAACGTCCAAAAAACTAAATGGATGACATTTGGACGACTAGATCACTCTGGATCAGTGGTATAGTTAAATGGTTGCAAAGTCGAAAAGGTGGAAAGATTTAGATACCTCGGCAGCATTCTTACGGAGACTTTTGACCCAGATGTAGAGATTAAGTGCAGAATTGAAACAGCAAAATCTGCAATCAGTAAAATGGAATCCCTCTTCTGCAATGACAATATCAATTTAAAACTAAGGCAGAGAATGTTAAAATTCTATGTGTGGTCGGTCTTGCTGTATGGATGTGAGACATGGACTTTGAAAGTAAATACCATGAACAAGTTGGAGGCTTTTGAAATGTGGCTTCCCCGGAGAAAGCTCAAAGTCTCATAGACCGACATGATCATGATCACCAACACAGAAATTGTCAGGCGGGCTAGAGTAGATAGAGAACTGCTCACATTAGTAAAAGTCAGGAACATTTCATATCTGGGTCACATACTTTGAGAGTAGAAATATCATATGCTCCAATTTATGTTAAAAGGCAAGACAGAAGGTCGCCGTGGACCTGGGAAGAAACAAATATCTTGGCTGTGAAGTGTACGGGAGTGGAGCGGTATTAGAAGTATTCCGGGCAGCGCAAGATAGAGATATATTCACCAGAATCATCGCCAACGTCGGGGGGGACCTAATAGGGCACACGAAGAAGAAGAAAATGGATCAAACTTTTAATATCTCCTTGAATACCATGAATTGTTGTTTGTACGTTTATTTGTGAATATATTGTTGTCTCCCTTCTACTTATTGATTATCCATTGTATATCTTTTAAATAATTTGTCTCTGTCTAATATTCTTTTGTAATATTCTTTCTCCCTCTGTATCTCAACCTATATATAACCAATATCTTTGTCTTAGTATTTAGTTATTATCATATCCTGACGAAGATTGGTCGAAAGCAACCGGTCAATATATAAAATAATAAATATTCGTGGTTAAATACTGTTTGTTTTATTTTAATAAAAAGCTATATTTAAGTCTGTAAAAGTCGTATGCTCATTGTGGTTGAAGAAATAGCAAGAGATAAGTATCCCTTCAAAAAAAAATAACAAAACGTTCGAAGAAAACCTCAAATATCGCGAACTTCATTTTCCAATCGATTAAATGTCATATCCTTAATTTATTTTCAAGAACTCAATACGATTTTATTTCCCTCAGCTCCTCAGGCCTCAGGATGAGATCGGACTGAAAGGTCTAAACTCTAAACCCTCCGCGAGGGCTGGTACCACCCCAATCCCTGGGGGACACTCGGAGACAACAACTTTTAACTTTCTTTTAGGGGATGTCGAAAAACCAAACACTCTGTTAAAAAATCTCCTAAAATCCTGTGGCGTAAAAGGTTCTGTCAAGTTAAAGAGATAGCCGAACTGTTTTTATTGAAGAAACAAGGGAGTGATAAGGGTAAAGAAGTATTAAGATTTAATATTTAAAAAGTAAAAAACAATGGAAGATCATGCACACAATACACGTTTCATACAAAATTAAGGCATGAAAGTACACGTGTTTTAAAACAAATATGGTCAAAGAACGCTTGAATATATTATACCATTAATATTTAACAAATTGCCATATGAATTTAAAGAAAATGTTTTCTTATCTGGTTAAGTATGATTTTTTTTATATTACTAATAAATATTATTATATCATGACAAGTTCAAAAATCCAAATAACAAACTCACCCAATACTATTTTGATTCAAACTAAACTAAATTCAACGAAAAGTATTTCAAAAGTAACTTAGAACTAAAATACAGCTGAGCTAAAGTGAATTGTTTTAAAGTTCACACATTAAAAAAATAATTTTGGCAATGAATTACGTAAATTGACTTAAATAATATAATCTAAGTACGCCAAAAGTTTTCTGATCCATTCGTTTAAAAGGTTCTCTGATCTCGTTAAAGCGATTTTGTTACCCAATTGCAAGAACAAATTTATATCGATCTGGTCTTCGAGATCATGTTTTCAAAATGCGATTACTCCCATACAATGGGTTTTAAAGGTATTTGGCAGCAGAGCCACAATTTGTTGTTTTATTTTGGTTTGTGTTTAAAAACGTATTCAATATGCTGGAAAAAAAGATTATAAGACACATTCGATCATATTTCATTCCTTTTTGTGGCAGTGAACAAAGGGGCTTGCTCTGTGCATAAAATATTAACTCATTTTTAACAAAGGGATTTGGGGCCGGAAAAAATTCAGCGTTGAAAAACCGAAGATTCACCAGTCATTTATCTCCTTTACGTCCACATACATCATATGGAGAAGTATTTTACCTGAGGCAATTGCGTATAATCTAATCGGCCGGTGAACGTTATTTGGAAAATATAAATAACCGAAATAAATACCTTGGTTCGCCCGGAATTCACACAAAAGGATTTGTATACACAATTTGCTTTGAATCCAGGGTTGGCGGTTGTATGGAGAACCCGGAAGATCCGGGTTACAAACAATCATTCTTATGACTTCTGGGTTTTGTGGTGTATTTATCGACAACTCATTTCATTTTTGGTTTCAGTTTGGTTTGGTTCAGTTCAGTTCTTAAAATAATGAATAAATACTTTTGGCTTTTATAGTAAATGCGAAAATTTACTATGTTGGAGAAAAAATTACTAAGTTTGATGAGATTTGCCTTTTACAATTATCTTTCAGCAACTCTCTCTGTCTTTTTTCAGTCGAAAAAACTAATAATCTGTGAGATTTTTTGAGAGAGAAGTTAAGTTTGCTTATATTTAATTTGTGTTAATGTACATAATATTACATTTTTCCCGGCTTATTGTATTTTTTAAACTTTTATTTTTATAGTGAATACCTCACAAGAGTCCCAACTGCTCCCGTCTGGAGCCAGTGAGACTATGAGGCTGAAGGTAAGTGGAGAAGGGAAGGAGACGAGGTAGAGGAAGGTGGGGAAGTACTTGGCTATTCAGATCTAGTCACTAAACACGGTTAAAGCCACTTCAACCAACGTTTCAATTCTAAATGGTGGTCTAACACCAGGGCGATACTAAGAGTATCTTCCACTCTGGAACGTGCCGCAAATATAACATATATTATTTTTTATTAATTAATTGTGAAATAACACAAATTAATTAAATAAATTTTATTTGCGCACGCCGGGTTCGAACCCGTGGCCTTCGGAATGGGACTCTAATGCCCTACCGCTGGACTACCGCTGGCCGTCAAATGTATGTAGCTCATACACTAATTGTGAGTCTACCAATCGGCGCAGCGCATTATAATAATTCATCTCCTGTAGTGTAAACTGCGTATCGGCTTTGTCCTTTTTAAAAGTCTGATTTAATTGCATATCCTTGTGGTTTGTCCGTGAATGGCCTTGTTGTACATAATTTTAAAAAATATTATTTTTGTAAGAGTTTGTTTAATTTTTAATGTATAAATTTCATTGCGTTTTAGGGCGATACTGAGACTATTTTCCACTCTGACCACTGTGATCATATCATAAACTAAACTTTTATCGTACTGTGAACCAACAATACAAAAATTAAGTCGTATACACAGACATATGAATATGTCTATGGTCGTATACTATTTGCTACAATACGGCCCAAGCTAGCGTAGCAAGTAGGGAAAATAATAAAATGTACATAAAATATCATCCTTTTACATTATAAAATTATAATATATATTGTTTTAAAGTTGCTTTTCTTCTTGCTCTTGTTCTTAAATATTATGTACACCATTACAGTTGTAAAAAAATAGAAAAAAAACGTTATACACATTTTTAACGGTATTCATAGTTTGTGAAAACTCCCCATTGTTGAATATAATAGTTAGGCGAATACACTTGTAGGTACTTGAAACGTATTTTTGTTATTTTTATCACATGTAAATATACCAACTTGTCTTGGTATGTACATGTATATCTACTATACATTGCCAATTTATTTCAAAATTTTATTAAAAAAGCCCTGCAGCATTATCTACCCGTTGCAGACCGGAAAGTTCTGAACAAAATTTAGAAGAGTCGTTTATCCAGGTCTTAAATTATATTAAAGGTGGCAACCATGTTTCTACCTATTTTTGTTCGGATACTAAATAATAATCTCCCACAGTTTTCCGCCTCCTTTCGCTCAGCGGCGCGGTGCAGCATGTTGTGGCAGACCACGGAAACGTAATTCTACAAGGTTTCCCCTTTATTTCACACAAAACTTGAAGAGGTACTTATGGTACTCGATTTTTCACAAAAAATACAAACTATAGTATCAGTACCCATTGTAATTTTTTAAACATGAATTTGAATCTTGAATCAAATGCTATTTTAGACTTTAAAAATACTTTATTTTGGATTGTGGGATGGGTAGTGCAGTCCCGTAAATTCTACGTAGATTTTAATACAATAATGGAAAAACAGAACAATACGTAATAAAAAAGCATTCAGGTTATACGAATTTGAAGGATTTCTCTCCCATTATTGGGAAAATATACTAGATTTCAGCAGAGTGCACCGCCATGGACATTTGATACGAGCGATACAGCGATTTTAATATTTTGCAGATACATCTTTCAATTACTATTATAATTAATTTTTATATGCTATTTGTGATACTTTTAAAATTATTTTATAATTTTTTGACATTGAACAAATACAGTAGTTTGACAAACGTTTTTTTTAACAGTCTACTTTTAAATTTACGATCGGTACGTAATATAAATATTATATAATTATTGTAATCATAGACACAACAAATTTAAAAAAAATTAATAAAAAATGAATACTCATGGAAACAGAACCAAAATACAAAAAAAAAAACAGAAAATAAGAGAGATGAAAAAAAAGAGTAGGTACCATAAATATTTTTAAATTTTTTTATGCCAATTAGTATAAATTTTAAGGGCATTATTTTCTAAGTTTCTTTGACCGTATTAATTTAGATAAGTGGAAATGTTTGCAGTTAGTCTTGCTTTACGAGCATATGTCACAAATTTGTTATATTTAGATTGAGATGTGTGCCGACTCACAATTATTGTAAGGCACACCACATGACAGGCATTTCCTTTGAACTGGCATACTAACTGGATGATTGCATATTTAAAGCATTTAAAATAAGGTCAATTTTATATCACTTGCATTAAATGCCCGTGAAGTGAATAATATTTAAATCTTATAAAATTATAACGGTAAAAGTTTTTCAAATAATATCTGCATATTTCTCACAAAATTAGAAGACTTCTCTACCGGCTAATTTTCACTTCGAATTCGAATGACTGCACAATGGGTGTTAGTTACAAATCCCGTAGTAACGTTAGACCTCGGAATCCAGTGAAATCAGTCTTACGACATTGCATCGGACACTTGGTGGCTCCCGGTAGCCCATTATCCGCCCGCCAGCCGCAAGCGCCCGATCGCTTGTCGGCATTCAGCGACCCTCCGGCGGCATTCACCGACCCTCCGACGGCATTCGGCGAACCTCCATTGGCTGAATAACTTTGCGTTTAATTGGTGAAATGCCGATCGCAGATGCACGCCGAGGAACAAAGCGCGGGAAGGCGCTTCCATTATTCAGGATGCATGTGCCAGGAGAGGGACCGAGGATGCTCCAAACTCTCTGCGCCAGAACGGAAGCTGTCAGAAGATTCAGCGGGTAACGTCAGTCCCCAGAGGGGAATGTTCTAATGTTCTAACTTTGGAATCAAATACAAAAGGTCATTAAAGTGGCAGCTATCTATTTGAATCTAAATTCACAATCAGCATAATTAGCTTAAAAAATTATGTAAATTTCTTGCAAACGTAAGGTGATCTGATTATGTTATATATTATGTATAAAAAGCCTGTGTGAAAATTTCATCGTACGTTCTTGAAACTCCTGCGCGAATTGAGTGAAGGGGTTTTTTAACAGGAAATAAATATTTTACCATCTAAGTATGTCTAATATATAAAAAAAAGATTCTGGCTTCAGGTCGCAAAGATGGAAGTTGCTGAAGCAGACATTTTTGTCAATAATTTATAAGGATTCTGAAAAATGTTTCGTTTTTTTTGGACAAAAATTTGTTGAGTTAATCATTTTAATATCGTTTGCGTCTCTTGCCTCTCTTTGTATCATTTGTCATTTGAATGAGCTTTGATATAATTTTCCAATTTTGAATTTTCATGTAAATTTTTAAATAAAGATTCTGGCTTGAGTGAGAATTCATAAAAAATGTTTTATAATATACAGTGTTTGTCAACTCAAAAATATTATGTTAATTATAAAATGTATCATTTGTGTCTCTCTTTGTGCCCCTATTTTAGTGACTTATAAAACCCGGTACGAATTCTTTTTTTTTAAATGTATTACCCTTTAAAGATATTTTGTTTTTATTTACAATAAGGGTAACTATTGAGTTATCAGAAAAATTGTGCTTAATTTTGATCTCAATCGCTGGAAATATCAGAATGAGCATTTTCCGGTTCGGAAAGGGGTGAAAGCGATGATACTTTTGTTGCTCTTTGGCTTTGTGCCAGATAGTGGCATTTATTTAAGTTTTCATCAATTCCTCTTTCACAAGATGGCTAAACTACCCAAATAGTGATAAATGCACCAACATATTACGAATATAAGTGTAAAAATATACCTATGAAAATCAGCTTTAGTCAGTTGATTAAATATATAATGAGATTTATCCATTTGATCGGAATAGATGGTAGTTGATTTTGCTTTAAACTATTTATTTATATGTGGAACATATACAGATTATTAACACGATAAAAGTTATAATATTCACATGGTAAAGAGCATAAATGTTAATACTGCACTTAAAAATGTTCACAGTATGCACAGCTTAAGATTTTTTTTATACTTTGTAGAGATGTTAACAATAATTAGATTTAACCAGATTTAAACAAAAAATATAAATAGACGTCATAAAAATAGAACATAAAGATTAAAATATGTTGTAAGAAGAGAATAATAAATAGAGTAAATAACAAACATTCACATTCGAGGTAAAATATAACTATTCTCCGCAACATTTTATGTTAGTAGATTGTTAATTTGCTTTATAAAATATGCGAGACTGTTTGCAGACACTTTCAATTGTATTTTACACATTGATTTAAAAAAAAATTATTCATTCTCAGTAAATAGCGTAAAGATATCACAAAAACAAGGGGTTCTAATCAGAACAATAATGAAAAGCAAACCAACTAATTGTAATATTTTTTAAAAGGTCTCACAACATTGAAACAAAGCCTTTAAACCACACGCCAGAAAAGCGAAGGGTTCTGTATCTCATATGAATGGAGTAAGGGAAGAATTTTCTTGCGTGTGGTTTAAGGGTGTGAGGCTGTGGGTGGCGAGGAATGGGGTGGTGAAGTGAGGTGAAAACTCGGAGACGTCTCCTGGCGGGGTTTTGCTGTGACGACAACGTTAATCCGACAACTCCGTAGCTTGAAATGAAATTAATTTAATACACATACATTGTGATATCTCAAAAGTAATTAAACATTGTTAGGTGACAAACACGTTTACGAAACAGTTAAACCTACAGAGATGATTAATTATCATGTCCATCTTCAGACTGATACAATTTTTTTATTAATGTGGTATTTAAAAAATTATTTTGGTTTTCAGAGGTAAAAACTGTACTAAATATTTATGGGTTATGAAAATGGAGTATATATATCCATCGTTCAGCTGATTTGTCAGACATCTTCGAAAATTTGAAAATTGCGTAAATGTTAAAGGGTAAACGTAAAAGTGTACCCTCTCAGATTACTCGTAAAAACCACAAAATCAATGATACATGATGTAAAACTTGTAGAGAGTTAAACCAAATGTTGATATTTTCTGGGTCACTACTGGGACATTTCAAAATGTCACACTAATGTACCGGATCATTATTCCTTCAGGTGTTATTTTAGAGCATATCTAAAATGTAACACCCAGGCTACTGCTTTCCTCGTTATCTTAAAATATGGTATTAAGATATGTCTGATTTAAACTGAACGATCGATATATGTAGGTATAATTTAAAAATGACTGTGGTAGGACGAAAGCAGTAACGGACATAAATAAGACGGTGGATACAAGCTTTCTTCTTCTTTGTGTGCCCTATCAGGTCCCCCCGATGTTGGCGATCACTCTGGTAAATATATCTCTATCTTGCGCCGCCCGGAATAGCTCCTACACACTTCTAATACCGGTCCACTCGAACATTTCTTTTTTATTTTATTTTTTTTTATTTATTGGCTCGCCAACAGAATACATCACATAATTTTTACAGTAATTTACATTTATACATGGTTGTAATGATGTTTCTAATTATAGGTGAGCACAACATTCATCTCAATATTCTTTATGTAATAATGATTGGTTAGTTACAAGAGTGATAAGTTTAATTTCAAATATGTATATAAAAATAAGGAGGATCGAAATCAGTTATTAGGAAGAAAAAAAGCATACATACTTATAAATATAATATACATATACATATATATATACATACACACACATACATACATACATACACACACAAATAATTTCGAAAGTTTACAAGTTTTAAATTGTTTCAATAAATCATTTTAATGGAATTCCACTAAGAATAATTATTATCAGTATCAAATATAGAATTAGCAATAGGGAATACCTTCTGATATAGAAATAACAAAAAGGAATACTGATATAGAAATATCAAAAACGAATACTGATATTGAGATAACAAAAAGGAATACGGATATTGGGATAACAAAAATAAATACCGATATAGAAATAACAAAAAGGAATACTGGTAGAGAAATAACAAAAAGGAATACTGATATAGAAATAACAAAAAGGATTACTGATATTGAAATAACAAAAAGGAATATATAATAACAACAATTACCATAGTGCTATCAATATTTGTCAATTAAGCCCTAAGCAACAAGGAGGAAATATCCCAACATTACCAAAATAAAATATCAGTAATCACAAACCTTTCCAATTATATAAATTCATATAGATTCATGTGAATTAAAAATATCTTTTTACTATGTATCATCATTCATAATTTTAATAATAAACATTTTAATTACCTATATCTACCTTAACTTAACAAAATAACTTATAATACCTTAAATTAACAAAATAGAAACATTCATCATATAGGGACAATGTTGTGTACCCCTGCCTAAGTTTGTACAAATTCCGTAGCATAAGAATTCCAACTACCAGTCTGAAAATGTCCGTAGTGGGACGAAACCGGTCCTGGTGTAAATAAACAAGTGGAACAAAGTGAAAAAAATTGTTTAATTTCGTATCTAAAAAGGAATAATGATATAGAAATAACAAAAAGGAATACAGGTATAGAAATAACAAAAGGAATACTGATATTATTTTCGAGGTGTTATGAACAGATTGAAGAGGATTTTGATTGATTTAGGTAATGGCATTTCCAATTTCCCAATTATGTCCGCTGCGTGCAAATTGTTTCTTATTTTTTTCTTAATAAACAATGTTAATCTCAAGTGATCTCCCAGGTAAATATGCTCCTGTATATTTTCTTCCTGTATAGAGTATACATAAAACAATTTACGTATATATTTACGCCACATCGCATTCATTGGTGAAATGCGTCGTACATATAGTTTTTTTTTATCAGTGATCGATAAACCGGTTAATGACTTTTTTTTAACCATAAGCTGTTATAATGGTTTGTCTAGTCTGTAGCTAGAAGTAAGATTGTAGACATATATATTGACTTGCCCTTGCGGTAATGCCTTTGAAGTAATTTTCGATACAAACGGCGCTATACAAATCATTCAAATAGATGGGATGGTCCGATGCTCTGTAAGGAACCCGCTTGCACAGCGCAGGTATAAACTGTGCGACTTAAAGTTTAAGTTTATACCTTACGGAATTCAATACTTCGTTTGTGTAAAAGCACTATGAAACCAATACTCAGAATTTTACTTCAATGGCAAGCCAGAGATAACTATTTTATATCCTGTTGAACACGTGTTTTGTTCAAATTTCAAAATTATGTATAAATTTGTCCAGGCACATGGACGGCACCATAGAATAGAGAATAACACGAATATGGGCGTATGTCGTGATCTTAAAATAGGCCGAATTTCGACCTATATTTCGGTACAAATCTGTGTTTTCCAAATTCAAATGGGACCGAGATCTACGACTTCATGCGAGAGTAAGTGAAACGGATCGCTGGCTGGTTTGGCTAAATGGATAATTTGTTTCCATTAAAATTTATTTGGAAGGCACTTCTAGTTTTATATTCTTTATTCTATGGACGGCATAGACAATATAATAAAGTACCGGTATCTATATGAGTCGGGTACTGTCAAGAGTCAGAACGAAATAAATTTAAATGTGTATAGGGGAAAATGTGTTAACATCGAATACATGGTTGAAGATGCATTCTTTCCATATCACTGTGATTCTGTTTCCATATGATATTAAAACGAAAAAAGTGTGTGTAAATTAAAAAAAAATATTCGTTTTTATTCACAAAAAACAAAATAGTAAAAGTGAATAATATCGTGTGGAAATATAAAGTAATGTAAATGTACTGTAGTGTAATGTAATTTAAGGTCAATTAAATGTAAAAAGTCTGTAATGAAATGTAAACAGTATGTAATGTTATGTAAAAAGTATTGTTAAGTGTCCAATGACACCGTGTGGACTGTAAAACTAAATGTGAAGCGAATTACAAGTGTCTATAAGATTGTGTTTTTATATCGACAAGGGGAAGGAAAAGACAGGAATAGCCCTTACCTCGATGATGAGGTGACAGCTCCCAGCTCTTCATTCATGGTCACTTTCCAATGTTAAAATGATGACCCGATGGTCTTCATGAAAATCATAATATGTTTATGATTGTTATTTGCGAGATTTGCGAAATGCTTGTACCAGCACGACAGAATTTTCAAATATAACAATTGAACGAGGTGCAAATGTGTTATTTTTTCAAGCGTTTTTTATTCATCTTCTTTTGCTTCTTGGGTAAGGGCCTTGATGTGAAAGGAGGGGAATCAGAAGGAAGGAATATTTGGTAAGGAACATGGGTAAAATGGATTAATGTCCTAAAGTTATTTCAACAATAAACAAGTATATAACTCAGTAATGTGGTTAAGTAAGTGAAAATGCTATTTTCTTTTTTTCTCGAATAAAAACTTATAAAAAAAGCAGAAAAACTAGTAAATATGCTAGTATTTCAGTTAAAAGTGAAAATAGATCATATTTCTTTAACCAACGTTTTGGACAGCCTTACAATTTCCATCATAATGGCAGATGTGTGTCTCACACATCTCATGTCTCAAACATCTGCCCTGATAATGGACATTGTAACGCTGTCCGAAATGTTGGCTAAAGAAGGAGGTAGCGCAACACGGCGTACTAGCCTAAAAATAAATCACGATAATGCTTTCAACCATGGATATCTAAAATCATATCAGTTAGGTATTTTTATTTATCATTTAAAATTTGTTTAAATAAAATGAACAGTTACGTTTTAAGATTCTCACGGCCAAAATCACGGTTCTAAAAAAAATATTAACCTTTTGGTAATATTGTCGGAGGTGTAATAGCTTTCACAATAATTTTATCAAATTCCAAGACGGAAAATTTAATTTCTATTTGAGTTAAAACCTTGACATAAAATCCTAAATAAGTAAATTCAATGAAATGTTAAGAAAGATGTCAAAAGAAATGCCGAGACTTCAATCGAAATGTCAAGGAGCACTCGAGAAGCAGCTTTTACCAACCTAACAGCAATAAATCAAGGAAAATCAGAACTTTGTGTACCTAGCTAATTTTCGATATTCATTTCAATGTATGCTTGTTCTGTAGAGGTTTTGAAATATATAAGGCATTGATAAAAACAAGATATTCGGAGAAAATAATGTCGCTAAAATACAAAAAAGTTAATTTTGATTCAAAAATGAATTATTCTGCGAAACCTTTTTAAACATTATGGAAGGCGGGTACGGGTACCACCCCGAGAACCATTTATTGCAGGGATCACCAACTGGCGGACTGAGGTCCGGATCCGGACCGCCGACCTGTTTTGTGCAGACATTGTGTTAACAATACAAAATATTTTACTTTTTTTCATCAGATATTTTTAAACACATTAATGGTCTGAACCTTAAACTTCAAGGCAAAAGGAAAGCTTGTATGGAAGCTCCTGACATACGTAAAAAGCTTTTTGCGAAAACTCGATCTTTTCAATTTTGATTGATCTTTTGATCTTTTCAATTGATCAATTTCAATTCAATTGATCTTTTCAAACCCGATCTTGATTCAACTTCGATCGAAATTTGTTTGTGCTAATGCCCAGATTTAAAAAAAATTGCATTGAAACTTCTCACTTTGTTTGGGTAAACATATGTTTGTGAAGCAGTATTTTCCAAGATGAACTTAAAAATAAATTGCGAAGCAGACTTACCCATGAACATCTCCAAGATTTAATGACTATAGCCTGCACAAACTTTAGTCCAAACGTCGGAAGGATAGTCCAAGGCCAAAATTTTTATTTTTCTCATTAATATTCTAAAAAACTACTGGTACTTCTTTTTTTTCATAATATTTGTTTATCTATATATCTATATTATGTATATAAAAATCAATTGCTGTTCGTTTGTCTCGCTAAAACTCGAGAACGGCAGGGCCAATTTAGCTTATTTTGGTTTTGAAATGTTTGTCGTAGTCCAGTGAAGGTTTAAACTTGGTAAAATTTAAAAATTTGCGAGGAAGATAGTAAAAACAACAATTTCATCTCTCCATATAAACTGTTCTACCTAATTTCCTATAAAGGGAACTCGGGAGGAGGGTTCGCGGGACGGGGGAAGGGGGGAGTAGAGTGAGGAGAGGAAAGGTGGAGGAGTAGGAGTGGGAACGCGAGAGGGGAAGGGGACGCGGGAGAGGAAGGGGAGGAGACTGGTGAAAGGGACGAATGGGAAAGGATGCGCAGGGAGAAAAAAAACTTTATTAAATGGCATAGCGCTAGTTATTTAATAAAATAATGTTCCGGAAGCCATTCGTTTTATTTGTTCCTTAATATTGTATCTACACATATTTAAATAGTACCTACTGTTTATTATTTCAATTTTAAGCGGGGGGACGGGGGGGTTAAGTGTTTCCCTTCCGGACCGCGACGGTCATGTTATTTTAAAAAACGAACCACTAATGAAAGCAATTGGTGACCCCTGATTTATTGGATAACGAACACCTCTGCCACAGGTCACCTCAAGTGATTTTCTACGTTTGGTAACTTAGCAGGGGTGTCCGGGGTCGTGGGGTGAGGTTTATCTAAGTCTTGGCGGCGAGTGCGTTCGTATACATCCTGATGAGAGAGATCTTTAGATATTTGCAGCTGGACTCCTTTTTTTCTTCACAAAACTATCTCTCCTTCCTTTCCTTAAAAAAAACCTACACACAGCATCCCCAAATAAAATATCGGTTCTCAGTGAAATTGTTTTATTCAGAGCCTCCTGTATGGAACCAATGTAATACAATAAGTATATAATTGCTCTCACGTATTTTTCAAACAGTCTCAAACTTTTCTCCCAATTTCTTAAGATTTATACAGGTATATATCTATACGTCACCAAACGAGAGACGTTTTACGGAAAATGCATCCTATATTTTTATTATTTATCTAAATGACAAATATTAAATATCATAAAATTGTTATTTAGCACTTTTAAACAGTAAATTGGCTAGACCAAACCACATTCTTACAATATAGTGCTATCTATTGAACAGTTGTTTTTTTATATTTCAAAGTCTGACGAAAAAAATGAAAACGTTATAACATATTAATGGAATTGTTTTGTAAAGCATTCAGTCTGAATTTGTTACATAATGTAATTCATCACATTCGATTGTGTTAGTTTTAGTGTCACAAAGAGAGAGAATATAGTTGTAAGTTGTATTGCAATCGACTTTGGGTGTGTAATTTTGTAATCGAAGGAACTTTCTTCTGTAGAGCTGGTTTATATAACACTGTATTTTTAGCCGAATGTTTATACAATAGTAGCGGTACTTTCTTCAGTGGTGGCAAATTTACAACGGCAGAGAGCGATTTATGGAATACAAGCTTCTGCCCGCGACTTCGTCTGCGTAGGATTAGTACTTCGAGTAATCTATTTTCTTTTCCTAGGTCCCATCTACGTTTATATCAAAATATTTAACCTATTTATTTAAAATATGTATAATTCTTGATTCAGATACGTTTTTAGATTTTCACGGCCAAAAGCATTTTCGTTGTTTGTTTTTGGGGTGTTATGCCGTGTTGTGCTACCTCCTTCTTTAGCCGACGTTTCGGACAGCGTTGCAGTGTCCATCATCAGGGCAGATCCGGCAGATCCGTCGACATCGACGGATCTGCCGGATCTGCCCTGATGATGGACACTGCAACGCTGTCCGAAACGTCGGCTAAAGAAGGAGGTAGCACAACACGGCATAACACCCCAAAAACAAACAACGAAAATTCTTGATTCGATTCAAAATATTAAGGTAGATTCAGACTGGACGACGTACGTACGCATCGCTACGCCAAACAATGCTTAGCAACCCATACATTTTCTATGAAAATGGCCACGGACATCGCACGTCGCGATGCGTGTGGCCAATGCGATTCTAAAACATAAATTTTCATTGAAAATCTATGGTTGCTAAGTAGCCCACATATTGTTAGGCGTAGCGATGCATACGTACGTCGACCCAGTCTGAATCTACCATTAGGCGAGTACTTCAAATAAATTCAGTAATTTAAATATTTTCCAAAATAGAATTTTGATTTAACAATCATTCTCACGTAATTTAATGTCATTCTCACATTTTGACGTTTTCTATTAAACTATAATTATTATTTTCAATATATTTAAAATAAATAGCTAGCTTCATAAATTATAGCGTATATGTTATTCTGATATATGAGCTATATTATTGTAAAGTTTCATTAATATCCATTCATTAAATTTCGATTTAAAGAGGAACAAACATACATACATCCATACAAACTTTCACGTTTATAATATTAGTAAGAAGTAAGATTGATGCGGCGATGTTTATGCGCTCAGGATCAATTTATGACTGAATGTTGATAATGAAAAAATTACAGGTCTACAGGAGGAGGTAAGAAAATGTAATATTACTAACTATCAAGTACAGCGGATTTATAATATATAGATGTATAATACAGGTGAGAAATAAGTAAGATTTAGTAATATTAAAAAAAATAAGATTATTAAGGCGTAGACCTATCCCATTTCTACTTAGTACATCTACCCTGGAAGATTTATTAAACATTTTTTTTGAACTGGCTTCAGACAGAATGATTCTGGTGAATGCAAAATAAATAAAATAAAAATAACAAGGAAAAAATAACCAGCTTAAATAAATTTAATTTTCTAAAATGTTTACGGCTTGCTTAGGTAAGAAATATAGGTGATAATGGTCCTTTGTAGTTTAGCAGCTAACGGCCTGTCGCAGGGGAGATAGAACGAAGTTAAAAGCACTGTGCTTTATAAACATGCCAACTGTTTTCTTTGAGGCTGCGTAATTGAGTAGAGGTAATGTGCTTTTTTACGGGCTCCTTTTGAAAGGCTGGGAATGGAATGGAGTAATTCCATTTGGGGGGCTCCTAGGTTGATATTTGCCGCCAATAGCGACATTCATTGGGTTAGGTCAGCGGGGGCATGTTGGTTTAGGATTGACCCGCCGTTGAACGGGTCAAACTTTATCGCGGCCTATTTGAGTAGAAGTTATTTAGGGATTCACCAATACCTATTTCGATCCACAAAACCTGCACATTCAGCAACTAGAACTTTTGATATTCTAGAATATACATTAAAGTTTTGTTTGCGTAGTGAAATTCAGTGGAAAATCAACGATCCTTAATCTCACATAAGTAAAAAAATCGAAATTTAAAAACTAATAGTAAAGGTTATTTATAACACCAAAACATTACAATCGTAAAAATATATATTTTGCTGAAGAGACTTACGCATTGAATATGCTATTTTATAATTCGGTTTTTTATTACTCTTCTGAAGATTTTTGATAGTGAGTTTAACAATATGATTGGTCTTTCTTCTGCTTTATAAATATGGATAACTAGTCCTTGTTTAGGAGTACGTCCTAGGAAATCCGGTTTATGTTATAAAAAGGTTGTTTGGTAAATGGGTTAACTTGCTTTGTAATGATTAATCCTGAAACTGATTTTAGTTTACAGTCTTTACCATGCATGTAAACTGGGCTGCGTGTGTGGGTTATTTATAAATGTAAACACTTGAGTGTACAAGACAAATATATTTACAGGAAAAGGTATTTTAACAATTAATTAAAAGCGTAACAACCGGAGGGAAAAATGGGCAACTGCACTTGAACGTTGAAACCGGAATGACTTACTTGTCATGGGCAATGGCTGTCGGTGATACCATTAGAGAAAATTTAATATTTTACTGCTATTCAGCAAGTTGTTTTTTAATATGTTAATTCTTTTCTCAATTTCCTCTTCCGTGATCGTTTTTGTATTGTTGTTCGATCTATTTGTTTGTATTTATGTTTTACGGTTTTCTATTACTTTTCTACTTGCAAAGAAGTTATTCACATCCTTTGGTACAATTTCTGTGTTTGGATTAGCAGCTATTTGTTTTTGAGTTAATATCAGTTGTTAGATTTTATTTTTCTGTTTGTAATTTTCTGTGTAAGTAAATTATTTTACTATTTTCCATATTGCTTTTGGGTTATTGTTTTTTTTTTGTAGTATTTGCATCTCCTTAGCTACTCTTATAATTTTTGGGTAGATATTTTTATATCTTTTATAGTAAGTAAGTTGTTCCGTGTTATACGACGTGTGTTTAATTTTGTCTGCGAATAAACGTGCATATTCCTTGTATTATCCATAGTTTTATTTATTTGTTTGTATTTAAGTTTTACATATTTAAGATTAGGGTATTTATTTATTTCTTGCGTTAACATAGTTCATTTCACTTTATTCACATCAACAATCTCAGGATGAGGAACATAATTCCTCTCAGGACCTATGTTTGAAAGAAAGGAGTAGAAGTCCCGCAAAGGAAAGGGTAAGGGATGGGAAGAAGTCTTAGGGTCAGTGTGCCCAGGAGTAAAGGACTTATACCTCCATCCCTCACACTACAATGCAAGGCAGTGGGCCGAGAAAGGCCTGCTGGAGAGGTCAAAGGATTTCGCCCTCGTGCCGCAAATATTATAGCATACTTTATTTTTTATAATTTAATTGTGAAGTAACACAAATTCATCAAATAAAATTATTTACGCACGCCGGGTTCGAACCCGCGACCTTCGACTTCGGAAATGGAGTCCAAAGCATTACCGCTGGACTACACCGGCCGTCCTGCAATGTGCTGGTGAGTAGTCGCATCTGCCGTCGAGACCCCGAAAAAGTTCACCCCATGAACCCGACCCCATGCTTATTCACCAAACGTAGCAAAGCTCCCAAATAGAAATTATATTTAAACTAAACAAATTATTTTGTGTAAACCACTATAATCAATTAATCTTTCAAGGATGTTTTACCTTACTGAACTGGGAGGCGCTGCAATAGCGAAGCTGCACAAATGCAAATTTGTTTGTAGCATCGCGGAGTGCTCATTTGTAGTTGGTTACATTTGTCTTTATTGTGGTTATGCTAGAAAGTATCTGTTTTTTTTTTACAAGCACACTCGTTCATACAGAAAATTTGAAATAAGTTACTTACCTACTATTCTCTTTTGCATCGTTGAATTGACGTAACCTTTAGTACTACATACTTTCTTATTTGCCGCTCAAATAAGAATGTAGTAGTACTAAAGGTCGTAAACTAATTTCAAGTTCTGTAACCAATTTATACATACAACAACAATAACAGCGTAAAAGCCGGTCGTATAATAACCATAATAGTACTTTAAATACGTTAGGCGATTTGAATGTAAAGCAAAAATTTCGAACGAATAAAGATAACACAGTAAATAATACTCCATAAGTGATTATAAATAAATAAAATATAAATATAATATAAATAATATATATAATATAAATAACTATATTTCCTATGGGAAAAACTAAACCCGTTCCTGTAAATCTGGTGAATAAAAAAAAAAAAAAAATTCCGTAAGTGGTTAGTACTATTACATAACTTTGTACAGCCACGAACTTTGAGCCTAAGGAGAAGGACCGTAAGAAAAGTACCTACCAAAATAAAAGAAAAACTGATAAAAACGGGATCTTCGAAAAGTTTTTCCCTGGATTCATGTTAGGCCCACAAACATAATGAATAATTTTTTTATTTCTTATTTCAATAGTGAGTTTTTTAAACATTATTTATGTTTTGAAATTAATGGAGCTGGGCAAACATATAAGTTGACTTATACCAAGGAACCTTTGTAGTCTGATCTCGAAGTTGGTTAGTACTAGGACTTCTGTTCTTTCATGTTGTCCCGAGATAATAATGTCGTTGACAGGAGGACGTGACAAATTAAATAAGTTTCTCGGCGGCCATTGTTGGATTCTGTGCAGATCTGTCTAGGAATTTTAATGTTATCCAACTTTCCGACTCCAGCGGAAAATTCGAGTTATTGCCGTTTTCCTTTTTGCACTTTTATTCTTGTTCACATCTTTCGCCTTCTTCTTCGCAGAAAAGGGCAATCGATTAACTATTTGTAAATTATTCTAAGTCTCTTTTGAATTGATAAATAAAAACATTGTTGGGAATAGGTTAACCAAACAATTTAATTGTAATAAAATGCTAAAATTTCATTTTGTTTATTGCATATCTTTTTTAATTATTAATCATATTTATTAAGACGATAGACTTCGCTTTTCGGCCCATACAAAAAAGACCCCCGGGAAAAACAGTTTTCTACATCGAAAATTGCACAAAATGAATATATTTTTTTTATAATGCCTTCTAGAGGGTGAAAACTATGTTGGCATGTTTTCGAATTTTCGATGCGTTTCGTATTAACGTAAACATTCACTGTCAAACATGTACGATTTATCAAAAAATATTATTTAAGGAAAAAGGGCTGCTAACTCAACTCTCATAAAGAATTATAAAATTATAAAAAGCTACCGACGTAGCTTATTCTTTTTAAAATATATATATTTTTTTAAATTTCAATTTCGTGAAAGTTTTGGTGTAAAAAAGTGTATTCTCCATAAACCCCTTTTCGAGCGATTTCTGTAGGTAAATTTGAGCGTTGTCTCATTCGCACATTTCGCATTCGCATGTATTGTAAGTGTGCGTGAGCTTATTGTGAGCGGGACAGAATGACAGACACGGGTGTTCCGCGTGTCGTTCAAAGTCTAGCCTCTTAATTCTGGTGATTCTCATGTGTTTTTGTCTCACTAGAAACTTCCATGTTGAGAGCAGGCGCAGTTTATCTACTGGAGCGACAGAGCAATTTAAAACTTTTTTTTCGGATTGCTAAAGGAAATTTTTCCGCCCACATAAAAAAAACCATACCTCCGAATTTGAATATGGAGACATTCAAACTGATTATAGTTCTATGTAGCCAATGAATTAACCTATATTTTGTCTGTCATCACACAAAAAAAAAATTTAATCATAACGTTACCTAAAACATTTTAGAGAATTTAGAGTGTATTTGCCATATTTTGGCAACAAATCAATGCGTGGTTTTGGAAATAGTGCCTTATTGTGGCTATCAGCACTGCCGTATTGTGACTATCAGCATTGTAATAGTATAATAAAACAAATTTAATATTTATAATGGAATTCCACCACGAATTCTCCTTTTCAAAAATAGAAATATTAATCAGCATTTTACCATTGAAAATGCTTAACTGCAAATTGTTTTTGATAAAATCTTTGATGTTAGTTAGATCTGTCTTTACTGATTATCCAGGACTCGGTGTCTGATTTATATTTTTAATAAGTTGTGTGCTTTTTACTTTATATAGCTTTTGGGGTCATACTTACAGTTAGTTTTTTTTTATAGTTGCTGATTTTGCTGATTGCACCATGTTCTTGTGGTGCTGCCAGGGGTTGGTTGCAAAAAAATCTTATATGGCTTTTTAATTCAAGGAATTTGGAATGTGGTCTGCAAACGACTAAAATCGAAATCAAAAATGGTCCCACTTACAAATATACTTACAAACTGTTTTTGGATGTGATTTAATAGACCAACAGTATTATGATGCTTGATTGTTGGTGTATTAGCACTCACGTTGCGGTATCTCTTTCTATAATCATAAAACTGATTTTTTAAATACACCTATTTGAATTTCGTTTTTGTTTTCGCGAATGAATGAATAATGCAAATCTTGGAAGTGGAAACTAACCCATTCCCATTTTCAAAAACCAAATTTTTGTGGCATTCGCATTCTTCAGAAATTGGATGACGTTATGTTTTAAAAATATACAGCAGTTAATATACAAAATAAATGGTGTTCAATTATTTTACTCAGTCCTGTGGAGGAAGGTTAGCCAAACCAAAAAAAAACTTTGAAAATGGCTATTAGCCAGGGTCTATTAAATTGTAAATGGATATGTTACAGTAAAAAAACTTTCTTCATTATGAGTTCATTTATTTACACTTTAACGTCATTTTTCCCGGTGTTGGGGACTGAGCGGTTTTCGGCTTTGGAAGGATCACGTAAGTAAAAATGACATATCTAACTAATATGATCTCAACCTTCAAAAAAACCTATCCTTAAAATGTGCAAATTCATTCGCGTTTGAATACATATTTTTCTCCAAATAGTTGATCTTGAGAATTTTGGAAACTAATCCCAAAGAATTTTGGAGTACTTTTTTAATAAATAATTTTAACAGTATTTTGACGTTCATAATTGAAAATAGAACAATTTTAAAGTTCGAGAGTCTCGACTGCAAATTTGAAATTATAAACTTCAAGTTCAATTTTACGTAAGTACTCCACTATTTTCATTTGCGTATTTCAAACAGTTTACCTACCCACCTTGTTCCAGACAAGTTTAAAACCTGAAATTTAATGAAACGATGTTTTTGCATGTTCTGGTAAAAACATGCTTTACAAAAGTTTCCTCTACATATGTTGTATGCAACACCAGCACCAGATATTGAAGGCAAAACTATATGTTAATATGGAAACAAGAAACTTTAAGAAATAAGTTGTGAGGATATTGTTTTGACACTACAAAAGAAGTAGTGGACAATACAAAGTATCTAGTACTCAAAGATAGTGGACAAAAGAGAGTTGTGCTTATAAGAAAATTTAATATTCATTTATACTTTTATAAAAAGTCAATAGGTGTTTCATAAAAAAAAATCGGATATATTTATCCGAGAAACTATCTAGTAAACAAATATATTATTTGAAAACTTGTTTCCAATGAAAAGAGGTAGCTGAAAGTAATATGGAAAAAACATTAGCCGTAGATAATATTTTTTTTTTTTTTTTTTTTTATTATTATTGAGTTAGTTTATACTACATGAATATAAACTAATAAGCACAATGTAACATTTCATTTGATAAATTTAAATATTTTTACAGTAATCATAACATTTCTTTTTAAATACATTCATTCTTTCTTCATTCTTCATAGTTTCAGGCATTTCATCATACATCTTTAGTCCTCTGTACATTATGCAGTTCTGTGATTTTGATTTCTTCATTTGTGGCAATCGAATTCTGTTTATATTTCTTGTTTCATAGTTATGAACGTCTCTATTAAAAACAATTTCATCCTTAAAGTATTTTGGCATTTGGTTTTTCATAATTTTATGCACAAAAATTAATACATTAAATAATAGTCTCTTTTTTATTGGAATCCAATTTAGTTCCTCTCTCATTTGATTAATCCTTGCGTATTTGCCTTTCCCCAGTATACATCTCATGGCTTTGTTTTGTATAACTTCTAGTTTGTTCAAATTACTTTCATTGGCCAAATATAACATCGTAGAGCAGTAGTCCAAATGTGGAGCAACGATAGTTTTATAAATGAGCTCCGTAGTGTTTCTATTTAATTTACGTCTTAGTCTTCTAAGAAAATTTACCTTTTTTGATACCTTTTTTAACACATATTCAAAGTTTGCTGTGAAAGTCAGTTTTGAGTCGAGTATTACACCCAAGTATTTGATTTCATTTACTTTTCCAATTTTTTCACCATTAATTGTCAAATTTAACCCTGTGTTACACGTTTTATTGCCTATTTCCAAATATTTTGTTTTGTTTACGTTCAGTTTCAACTTGTTTACTTTCAGCCATTTTGCTATATTTTGTAGGTCTTCGTTTATTTTGTTAATTGCTTCTATGTAATCTTCACACGAAATATAGATTAAGGTATCATCTGCAAATAGTCTAATTTTGCAATGTTTAATAGTTTTGATAATATCATTTATGTAAATTATAAATAGAATTGGACCTAATACTGACCCTTGCGGAACACCAAGGTTGTTTTCTATCGGTTCTGATTCTGAGCTTTCAACTTTCGTTACCTGTTTTCTATTCTGGAGATATTCTTTGAATAGATTCAGAGCTACTTCAGAAAGACCAATGTCTTCTAGTTTTTCCAATAGTATTTTCCTTTCTATCGTTTCAAATGCTCTTTTGAAATCTAAGAATGCTGCAATGGTGATTTTTTTTTTGTCTGTTTCTTTCTTCCATGTATCAATCACTATGTTTATCGCCGCTTCGCAAGAGTTGTTGTTTCGGAATCCTGATTGCTCCTCACATAATATGTTATGTTTTTCCAAATACTCAACGAGTTGTTTTTTTATTACAATTTCTAGTACCTGTTCGTATTTTGGTAACATATTTATTGGTCTAAATTCTTCACATTTTCTGGTATTAACTACTTTCGGAATCGGGATCACAATAGATGTTTTCCATGTGTTTGGAAATCTTCCACTTCTTAATGATTCATTTATTATATCCAGTAGATGAGGTCCTATCACTGGCATTGCATCTCTCAAAACTGTAAAACTTATTCCATCTGGACTCTCTTTTGATTTGGTGCTATTAAGAATCTGTAAAAGATATGTTTCATCAATCTCTTTAAACACAAGTTTTTCTCGGTTTAGCCGAACATTTCTCACGTAGATGTCTTTCTTCAGGATTGGTATACTCTGATGCAATTCTATTATGCTGTTTACGAAATATTTGTTGAAGCAGTTCTGTACGGTACCCTGTATTTGATGTGGGAATTCAATGTCGTATTTCATCCCTTTATCTTCGGTTTGTAGTAATCCTTTTATGGTTTTCCACATTTTTTTAGTATCTCCTTTTTCAGAGATAATTTTGTTTTTGAAGTAATCGTTCTTGCAACTTTTCAATTGTTTTGTGTATTTATTTCTCATATTTTTTAATGCTTTCCAGTCTTGAGAGTTTCTTGAGATTTTTGCAATTTTGTATAATCTATCTCTTTCATTTTGTGTCGTTTGTAGTTCTATATTATACCATTTATTTGTTCCTCTTATTTTAGTAGTTTGGATCGGTGTTAACTTATCAATTACTTCTTGTAGATTATTTATTAAAAATTTAGACTTTTCATTGTATTCCATTTGATGAAGTTCATCCATATCACCCAGAAGTTCAATTAATCTTTCACTGCTATATTTTTTATAGTTTCTGTATTTTATTATTTTGCTGGTTTTCGTCTTATTTCTTTTTATGTTATCTGTAATGTGGATAAGGTTATGATCGGTTATTTTTGGTTCATCAAGAACTTTTACATTCAAATCCAATCTATTTGATATGACAAGGTCAATTAACGTACTGGATTTATCTGTTATTCGTGTCTCATTTTTAACAAGTTGTTTCATTCCCAAAGTTTGAATAATTTGTTTTAGTCTTTTAGTGTATGTATCCTTTAAGTTTTTGAAATTTATATTGAAGTCACCAGTTAAAATATTATCTTCTTCTTCTTGGAGATTTAGGGTGCACCAGTTCTCTATAAATGATAGAAAGTCTTTGGTACTTGCATTTGGAGAGTGGTAAATTACTCCATAAACTCCTTTTTTATATCCCGAAGTTATCCTTATTGCTAGTATCCAGCAGTTCTTTTCATACTGTGTGTTGGAAATTACTTCATATAGTATGTCTTTTCTAATAATTATCACTGCCCCTCCTGTATGTCTACTGTAAGAATCACAACGTACTGTAGTATATCCCTGAAAAGTTATTTCGCTGTCTTCAATGTCGCATGTTACGTGAGTCTCGCTTAACATTACCATTGTGGGATTATTTCGTTCGATCAGCATCTGGACCTCCTCATTATTCGATATCAAACTTTGAATATTTAAACATAGAATTCCTTGCAGTTGGTTGCTTTTTATAAAAAATTGACCTTTCTCTTTTCCACTTCTAATTTTTTTTTATATACCGGACATTCAAAGCTCCACGCCGGATGATTTGACTCTAGGTTAATCTTTAATTTGCTTTTGGTATTGATACAATTTATACATTTCTCTGTTCCTCTAATAGCTGTACATTGTTCACTTCTGTGACCACCTGTACATCTAGGGCATACAAAGGAATCTTTTTTGCATTCACTCCCTTTATGGTTAAACCCATAGCATTTATAGCACCTTTTAATGTCAAATGCATCAAATACTCGGACCCTTTCCCATCCAATATTTATTTTTTGCATTTGTAACATTGTTCCATGTGTTTGTGAGTCTACTACCAAATAAATTACATATTCTTCTCCTGTTTTTGATTTTTTGTTTTTTATTGCGGATACTTCCATTTTTTGTGGTTCTTCTGGAAACTCGTTCTGAATTTTTATGTTCTGAACGATTTCTCTTTCATCCATTTTGTGTGTTATTCCAACGACTTTTATTGACGGGAATCTTTTATCCGGGATCTTCGTTGTATATTTTTCGCAGAACTTTGTTTTTATGTCTTCCTGTAGTTTTTCAATATGCTGACTGTTTCTGCATGTAACAACAATTTTCCCATCTTTTGCATTTTTTATTCCCATCACTCCGGTTTCAATTGGGTTAATATTTTTTTTAATGTCCTCTTCGGTTTTCTCCGTTGTCTGTTCTTCCTTCGGAGAGATAATAATTTTTTTTCCCAAATTTTGACATTGTTTATTGTTTCCCGTGATTTCTTTTAATATTCTATTTTCCCCGGAAATTTCGGCAATTTTTGCTGCCATTTCGCTTATGACCCCCAAAATTGTAATTGTTTTCGGGGTTAATTTACTAATTTGCTCTTTGCTTAATTTAGTTGCACTGTCATTGATGCAATTTTGTAGTTTTTGAACCGCTTCTGTAGCTTTATTAATAAAACTTTTTGGATCCATCTTGAGTTACTTTTTTTTTTCGACAGAAATTTAATAATATCCACAGAAAATTAAGTTTTATATTTTTGATCTCAGGTCATCAGTCTATTCTGATGTGTGTCTATGGTTTCCTTCTGTCAAAAACTTTTTAAAACAGTAAAACGCACTTTGTTTATTTGAGATAAGGAAAAACTAATTATTTCAGTAGATTTATCTACTATTTCTCCGTAGAATGAGGTATTGTTTGAATATATTTAAACACTATTAACGCACCTTTTTGCTTAATTTTATAGATAAATTTATCGTTATGTTCACTGTTCAAGACGTCAATTATATATTGTTAATTCTGAAATTTGAAATATGAAGTTCGACAAATACGACAGTCTCATAATAGGACGCAATGGCTGAATTGGATAAAGCGTATGTCCCGGTTAAACGCGAGGTTCTGGGTTCGAGTCCCAGTTGCGACCATTATCTTTTATTATTTTTCTGTTTCTTGTTCATTTTCATATTTCAATTAAATATTATATTCGTCTAATTTTTGATGCTTCAATGGCCTAGTTGGACGAGGCGCTGGTCCCGGTAAGACATGGGTTCGAGTCCCAGTTGCGACCATTATCTTTTATTATTTTTCTGTTTCTTGTTCATTTTCATATTTCAATTAAATATTATATTCGTCTAATTTTTGATGCTTCAATGGCCTAGTTGGACGAGGCGCTGGTCCCGGTAAGACATGGGTTCGAGTCCCAGTTGCGACCCTCACCTTTTTATTTTTTTGCGTCTTGTTCTTTTTCATATTTTAGTTTAAATTTGTCAGTAGTATCTTCTTTGTATAAGTATTAAATAAGTCTCTTAACTTGAATATTCTAGTTGTTTGTCAGAATTTGAACAATTCATCAAATTTCATAGTTAATTTTCAAGTATAATCGTATAGGCCAGTTGTTTATCAAAACTAAAATACTAACAGGACTTGAATAGAACTTTTACATAACTTGAATTATTCAAGTTTTATGAAACAAGTGGCCTAAAGTATCTTCCGCTTAATAATGAACATGGAATAAAGCATTCTTTCCATATACTCTTTTTTAAGTGCAACAAGAATGCTATTTTATTATTGGACAACTCTTATATCATTAAAGTAATACATAAAAGCGTACCATTGTTAAGAGAAATGTTTTCCAAGAATTGTTTTAATTTTTAGAATAAAAACATTAGCAACACTTTAGAAACGACTATCCTTTGCTTTGTTTCTGCAAAGATTTTCAGCATCCTCGAAGCTTCTGTTCAAGATTTATTTAAATATATCCTTCGTCTTCCATTCTTTTCATCTAGAGTTGAATGTACCAAGCCCCTGGACATTATTTCAAAGTTGTAGTGTCGCGCGAGACACAAAGTGACTGCGCTCGGGGAAAAACTAATACTTGCTGGAATCCTTGTAAGTTGTGACGTATTGGAAAGGAAGGAAACTTATTCTGTATGCAAAGAATAGTTAGAAACAAATAAACTTGGGTAATTTTAAAGACAAGTTCCTCTATAAATTCCGATCTTTTAGAAAATATAAAAACCTTTGGTTTTTAACTCGTATTCGAAAAAATAGTGGGGTATTTTAATGAAAATTGTATCCACCACCATATAAATTAATAATTTATTTTAAGTTTTTTTAAATTTTAGATTTGATTATTTTCATTGAATGGTAGTTATTTATTTCCTTAATATTAAAATGACTTAATATTAGAATGATAGTTTAAAATTAGTTTTATTATTAGAATGAATGTTTTAAATTTGTTTTATTATACTATTAACGCCTCCGCCCACTGAGGCAACTGAAAACTCTCAACTGCCAACTGTCTTTGTATGAAAATGTGATGGCCCGCACACTACACAATCACTCAAAAACCCGTTGTCAATGGTAACGTAAGCAGTGTTAAGCAAGCTTTTTGACCAATCAAGACATAGAAACCAGCTGGTTTTAGTATGTTTTAAGTTGCCTCGTCAGCGGAGTGCCTTAAAATGGCGCCACAAAGTTAATTTGAAATTATTGAAGAAGACATTTTCGGGTATTTTAAATTTGTTATGGCGCCTACCGATACCCTCGAAAAGGCTATTTGTGAATTCAAAATTAAAAGAATACTTGATTAAAAAACCAACATGTTTCGTCAGCAATGCTTACTTCATTAAGTTTTACTGGGTAGAGTTTTAAGTAAACCCTGATAAATTAAGAATTGCTTATGAAACATCTTGGTTTTTTTAAAAACAATAAACGAGGTTAAAACTAAGAATTCTATTAATGTTGAATTAAAATGGTTCCACAAAATAATTTTGCTGTTTTTGAGGAAATGTTTGTAAATTCATTGAGCGTTGAGACAATGATATTTAAATCCTTATTACATTTGTATATATTTATTTATTTACTTCTATTAAGGCTTTTACATTTATATATAACAATATTTACGAAATTAAACTAGTAATCAGTGCAGAAAATGACTGTAACACTTGCATAAAAATAAATATAAAGTAAAAATATTATTGAATTTCATCTACACAATACCTACGTACAAAACATAAAAATATCTAAAATATTTTTTTTTCTTTTAGCCGTCAAAATACTGTTAATGTGTTAGTCAATTTAAATAGCTTTATCAAAATATTCCCCAACTTGATGAAAAAAACTTAATTATTGTTTGCTCATATATCAACATTGATCAATTGATGTACTAAATATATCAATTAAATCGGAGTATTTGTTTCCTAGCTGTTAAATCCGTCGCATAGAAGTGTATTGGGGCGTCGATGTAGAATTGAAACAACAATACACTAGGTACTGTCTTGTAACTGACCTGCCTGGAGTATGGAAAGAGATTACTTACAATAAATCAGGGGATCAAACATTGAATTAATGATTTTATACAAACAGGTTAAATCGGAAATGATTCTACAATTAGATAATTTTATTAAATTTAAGGATGCCCATTTTAAAATATAGGTACACATCTTAAAAATTTATTTTAGATTCTTTCAATCGCAGGTGAATGAACCTCATAATTTGGGGACTAAACCGTGGATTTGTATTCTATATGACTCCTTGCTAGTGATGTAGGTATATATATATATATATATATATATAATGTTTTTATTTATTTATTGATTTATTTTATTTTCGGGAAATCAATAGTTTATAATGTGGTACATTTATACATGTGTAATTTACCTAACTGAGAAACCAATTATAGATTTCCTCAATAAATTATAGAATTATGTACCTAAACATTTAAACACTATGCTTACAACAGCTAAAACAATTACATTATTTTAACAAGAGGGAGATAGTATTACAGGAAAAACTTCATAATATATGTCATTACATAATATGTCATTACATTTTAAGCAGTTTAGTTCACTTTTAAAACATTTTTAATACAGTTCTTATATTTATTTTGATTACAATTGAAGATATCTTCATCAGACTGAATATTACTTTATGTTGAACATATTCTTATAAGACAAGCATTTTTATTCGAATTTGTTTTACAATGTTTTTCTTTAAATAGATTAATTACAAGAACGTGTGTGCCGTGTAGGTACTTACAAATCAATCCCGTTTAATAGTTCAGGATAGTCCGTAATGTTGTTCATGATTTTATACAGCAACATTGCATCTGATAATTGTCTGCGTACACTCAATGTATTAATATGATTTCATCCAGATAATGATCAGATCAATTGTGTGTTTTGTAAAAAACGTATTTTATGATTATTTTTTATATATAATGCATAAAATGGAGACCAGACAGTCGATACAAATTCTAGATGGCTTCGTACGTAGGCATAGTATAGTTGTTTGGTAATAACAATGTTTGTGAATTCTTTTGTATTTCTTATGATGAAACCGAGCATGTTAGCTGCTTTGTTTGTTATTTGATTAATATGACATTGATATTGTTACTTACTATCGAGAATCACACCAAGATCGCGAATATTGGAACTGGCAATTTTGTTTTCATTCAACAAATAATGATAAATAATTTTTTTAATTAACTATCAAGTGCATGTCACACTCAAGTTTAATTAATTTAATTATATAATTGGTACATATACTGAGAAAAGGGTGCAGATCTGGAAAGTTTGAATTTTTGAAAAAAAAAAATTATAAAAAAATAAGATTAGAAAAAATAGTTTAAGCACCCCAGCAAAAAAATAAAGTACCTATATTTTAAATTAGAAGAATAAAGAACTATAAGCAGAAAGAAAAAAAGTTAAAGTTGCAACTGGAACTCGAATCTATGATCTCTCGTCTTACCGGTATATAAAAAAAATAATTAATTAATCTTCATCAATTTTAAAATAAATTATTTTCGCACTTAAACATTAGCCTAACTTTGCTTTACTGGTTTCACCTTCGCTAACCAATGTTTTACGGTTTTACCTACATTTAGACGATATAAATATATATATATTTTTTAAATTTTTTTTTCTAAAGAAGCATAATAAATTAGCAAATATAAATATTATTTTAATATGTACATATAAATAGTTTTATGTTCACGGAATGTGGATACGGTATTTAAAATTTGATATTTATGCTTTTGAAAAGATGTATTTATTATTTGTCTTTTGCGGTATTGTGCAACGACCAATTTCAAACATACGGTAATTAAAACTCATGAAAAGTACAACATAGGTAGATGTGATATCATGATACAAGGCAAATTATTCCATAGCTGGTCTTTTGATATGTAAAGCGTCGGAAAAGGTAAAATGGTTGGATAGTGTCTTTATGGACTGTTTAGGTATTTGCTTAGATATAAATGGAACCATTGAAATCTTATCAAAGAGGAAGCTGTTTGCCGTGTGTTCTCATTTTGTTTCCGATTTGAATTCGCTGGATGGGTTTTGCAGTCGTTCCCGCTTGGCAAATTGTGTGGACATTATTAATGTACAAACAAAATGCAATTTATTTTTTAATGGAGTGCATGCGACTTCAGGAGTTTACTGTTATATTTCTCAAAGCACCGGAGACGATTTGAATACCTATCCTGTTTAAATGTTTATGTTGGCAAGATTGTTCATATTGAGATTTTCTTTGTATCTTGCTGTCTTCTCTGACTCGTGAAAATGCTTTGTTGATTGCTTTTACCAATTTTAAAAAATATGGTTTGACGTCCATTTTACGTCTACTTTATTTTTGGATATTTAACACCACCTTTATGTACTTACCTACTGACATCACAATTTTAATCATTGCACTATTCAAATAAAAATAACGGATGCACACAAAGAAAAGAACCTTGGTCTAAATGAGATCCATGTTGCAGGAGGGAGGAAACACAGAAGCCGGCCAATCATTCCACATGACATTGAAAACAATAAAATTATATAAAATTATCCTTTCTGATTAAGTAAGTTTTAATCATGAATCAAGCGTGATCTTGGTACAATTGTTCAAATCATACAAATGAAAACAAAAACCATACATGGTTTTCAAATCAGATTTGCTTTTATAATTTTAAAGACGAAAGGTTCAGTAAGTTTCTGCACCTGCTCGTCTATTGAAAATATAGTTCCCATCCTTTCTCTGTCCATCTTCTTTCCTTTAGCTCTCTTTAAAATCTTTAAGAACCTATAACATGACACAGATTTTGTTTTGTGCTTTATAAAGATTAAACGAAAAATCTATATTATGTACCTACAGAATGGACGATATAGTAACAAGGTAAACAGCTTCGAACTTAATTATAATTTTTAGAGAATGGAAAAATTGATAGATGTAGAGTGTGAATGAGGCAAGGAGTGTATGCCAAGACCGAGTTGTTAGTCCTTTCTGCCTACCCCTGCGGGAAATGGCGTGATGGTTAGTTAGTTAGAGAAATTGATGATAAATTGCCAAATAATTACGCTCTAGTGAACACAAAAAACATGAAACATTTTTATTATATACTAGAAGCAATTTTTTTGTTCTTAGTTTTTCAAATTTATAGGGTGTAACAACACGAACACGTAGGATTACGTGGTATGCGCAGTCTCGTTTTTTACCGTGCTGCTGGAACGAGACGGAAAACTCATCTCATTGCCGTTAGATTGAACCTCACTACTAAGTTGCGAAGTTTGACGATTTTTTCCCCTTTCAATTGAATAAATATATCATCAGATATAAAAATGTCAATTACATTATTTACTCCGCTATGTTACACACTGCATTTATTTATTTTAACTTCCTTGTAATGTCTGATAAAGGCACGGTTGAGTCTCAACCTAGTTGCCTTTAAACTCAAAGAAAATGGTGCACAAAAGACTCCTTTCTAATCTTCAATAATGTTTCTCCATAAAGTTACACATTTTCAAAAGAAAACTTTTTGATTCTGAAAACTTGTTTGAACTGGTTAACTCTTGGGTTTACCCGTGCAATAGTTTAAACGGGGCACACACAAACACCTCGCACACGTGAGGTGAATTCATACAATGCGTGAATTCGCGCCACGCGGTATTTCAGATAGGTTTGTGGAGGTCACGAGATTTTGAATGGAAAAAAAATCAGTAGGTACTCTCAATATCGCCGTAGTGAGATATCACCGATCAAAATATAATTGTTTGAAAATGGTTTAACCTTGTTTAGTGACAAGACCTGAATATAGAGGTTCTCATCAACATTTCATTTTTCCATTTGATTTTCCTCCCGGACACCATTTATTGAATAACACAAATTACTGCCAAAAATCATCACTATTGATTTGCTACGTTAGGTGACTTTGCAAGGGTGCCCAAAATCATCGGGTGAGGTGTGTTCAGGTCTTAGATGCAGATACATCTAACCATCAGCTGATGCCAGATCGGGAGAGGTCAGTTTGGGGAAACCCTTTGACTTCTCTGGCTAGTCTCTCTCGACCCATCATATTGCACCGCAGCAATAGGGATGGATTCCTACGTCCATCACTCCTGGACACACTGACCCCTAGATTACCCGCGAGAACCCAAAGACGACATACGCACTTAGAGAAATAATTTGTCTCAGGGCCTACTGTGGAGCTGATGTAAAAAAAGAACATCCTTCAGCCTTACAGCATACTCTTAAACGGGAAAGTCAAGGTCCCACCGATTCCGGCTGGGTAAACCATGTTGATGATACTGTCACCTAATGTGGAGTTAATGTAAAAAAATGACTTCCTTCAGCTTTACAGCACACTCTTAAACGGAAAAGTCAAGGTCCCACCGATTCCGGCTGGGTAAACCATGTTGATGGTACTGTCACCTACTGTGGAGCTAATGTAAAAATAAAACTTCCTTCAGCCTTACAGCACACTCTTAAAAGGGTATAATTAGACAATACCGGAAATTTGTCCTTTTTAAATCAAATTCTAGACATATTTTACAAAAAAACATAAAATGATTTTGAAAGATTGTTTTTTTATCTGGTAAACGCACTTTTTGAATAAAAAAAAACCTATTTTATTTTTAATATACTAAGGTTACACCGTTGGTCGTTGGCAGATTTGTTAAATTTTCAAACGAAAATTGCATTTTGCTATTCTCATTTGAGGAATGATGGAAAAAATTTGAAATGACTTTAACCGTGTTTAGTGAAAATTCTCGAATAGCTAGGCCCTTTTGAATCATCCTACTCCTTCAGTACCACAATATTCCAAAAACTATGAAGCCACAATCATGAAACTATAATTAAAAG
Source organism: Limnephilus auricula (assembly GCA_951813805.1). Taxonomy (NCBI): domain Eukaryota; kingdom Metazoa; phylum Arthropoda; class Insecta; order Trichoptera; family Limnephilidae; genus Limnephilus; species Limnephilus auricula. The sequence goes on along the minus strand of OX638392.1, from coordinate 39,532,925 downwards.
TGAAATTAAAAATTATTTCAAACGAATTCAAACAAATCGCTTTGTAATATACCATATATATAATTAAAATCGTCAAGATGTTTTATTTTCGACTTGGATAGAATTAAAAAAATAAATGTTTTATCTTGACGAAGAAAACATTGGCTTGGAATTTTTTTTATAATTTTAATAAAATATGCGGTGTTTTACAAAGTATGTTTGTAATTTATGAAATGAATTTGAGAATACTGAAGAAGTGAACATTATTGAACTACTTACTAGCATATGGCTTATCTAGTCTATCCAATATCATCGCGTGTAAGCTTAAAACATGTATCAGAGTGGCCCAGGATTTCGAAAAGTCACAGACCTTCTGCCTGTTTATATATTTAATGCAGCCCCCGGGGGTCTCCAAAACGAAACTTAATAGTATGTCCGGCTTCTAGTCCCTTTTCGGTTGAATTATACGGTATTATAGAAATGGAGTTTCGTGACAAACGCGGGCAGTTGGTTATTTACTGTCCATTCAAAGCAGGTTTCTGGTAACTGTTTTCCGAATACAATATTAATTAAAATTCACGAAACTGCATTAAACTACCACTGCAGTAAACTACCACCTACACCGTACCCCTATTGCATTTTTTTGTTTTTGTTTAAACTCTCATTGAGCTTTTAGATTGTAGTGCAGCAGTTTTTTTTTTTTTAAATAAGGAGTTGACAAATGCAGGTAACATAAAATAGAAGAAACAAAATGTAGGTTACGTAAAATGTAAAAGTTGAGACTAAGTAGGTAACATAGAATAAAATTTACGTAAAAATAGATAATCTGCCAATATCTTCCAAATCAACAATAATATTTTATGAAAACTTCAACAGTCGTTCAATTTGAAAATTAGAGATGGCAGCACTTCCGCTCGTATCTGGTAAGTGGAGCGATTGTGTACAACAGATGTTAGCGTATTAATATAAGTATTTAAATTGTTTGAAATATTATATTATTTCACAAGAGTGCCTTACTGTTTGTGTCAATCAACTTACCTTCACTATGCTGCAAGTGACTTTTAAATGTAGTTTATACCTGTAAATGTAGTAATTGTTTTTACGGACTGAAGGTTTTTCTGTTTCAAATACATTTGACCGAAAAAAAAACTGAGGCATTGGTAAAACGTATTTTAGGAACCATTATTTGACGTTTTCTGTAGGAAAATGGTAAATAAAAATCTGATTTTAAATACATTTTAAGACACAATGATAAAAAAATCAATCTGTTTTCTGCAAGTTCATAAGTAAGTAGTTGCAATAATTGGAGAAATACTTCATTATTCAATGGATTTGAGAGGCAGGCATGGGCACTAGGGTGTGTCAATTATTTCAACTTTTGAATTCAGAAACGCCGGTATCTCGAAAGTTGCGTCTTACAAAGAAAATGAGAATGGCATATTAATTTATATTTTTATATTTATATTTATATTTATTATTAGCTGGCTAAAATGCATTGAAATTCAGAAAAAAACACCTAAAACTTGTATTTTTAGATTATGGTAATTAATATTTTTTTCACAATAATTATTACTGTTGTAATAACATGTTCTCATAAAATTTTGAACATCCATTATTTTTCATTCGTTGTATTTATTTGAAAAAATTTGGTATTGTATATTATTGTATTGTATGTTTAGTATCTTGATTTTATCCAGAAAAAGTATTATTTTCCTTATTATATTTTTAACAAATACATCACATTTGTTTGGAATTTTTTTTTTGCGTTCTTTGGATAACAGTTATGGAATAAATATTAAGTTTGCTACAAAATATAAAATATGGACCCTTTTTTTCCGAATCACCAATTTCATATATTTTTTATGTTTTCAAATAGCAACAGATCATACGCAACTTTTGACGTTTAAAAATAAGGAAGTTTTTTTCTCTTTATGGAGAGTGACACACGCTAATGAATATTTAATGGATAATCAACACCCCTGCTATAGGTCACCCCGAGTGGTTAATGTTTGATGACTTATTAGGGATGTCTGCGTTCAAGGGGCGAGGTTTGTCTAGATCTCGACGGTGGCGGACCGGTTCGAGAGAGACTAGTCATTCCCACCGCAGCGGAGAGATGGATTCCTACTCAGATTCCTACCCATCCCTCATATCTTTTCTTTATCAGAAATTCCTCTCCCTTAATATACACACAACATCTCCAAATGTGACAAAGGCCCTGATAGAAATTGTTTTTCTCGGGTCAATGTTTGGATAAATTATGATTCTAGACCTCCATTGTCCCCGCATACATTGTTAGCAAGCAGTATGCGAGTGCCTGCTATGTACAGTATTAGTACTATTGAAGATTGTTATACTTACCTTTTTAACTTGGGAGAGGGAGTAAAGTAAATGGCAAGAGGGGGCCTTATTGCCCGCCCAAGTTGCTCCTTTTTCTTATTTTGTAATAGCAAGCATAATTACTAGTATGATGAGTCGCCTTCCATGTCAGGATACGGTTTATTACGGGACCACCCGGCAGTCCTGTCGACATCATGTTGGTGTTCAGGTAGGCCCATAGCGAGGGTCGGTCACCGCGCCCTTTAGCTGATTCCCCGGTGGTGCTCTGACGAAAATGATGAGGCTGACGGATGAGAACTAGGGGAAACTCCCAAAGACAATGGAATGAGGGGCATCGGGATGTCAGAAGGGGCGAAGAGCCCACTAACTCGCTCGGGCGTCCCTCAGACCCACAGCTGACTTCAGAGGTGGCGCGGGCGGTTCGCTTGAATCCGTGTATATTGTGTAGTTATCTCCTGACTGTTGATGTGGGGAGAGGTCAACACACCCCTTAGCGGGGAAGTATGGACAAGTTGAGTTTGTCTATGATTGCCAAGTACAATGGTATTCTAAGTTAAATAAAAGAAAAATAAAACATACAAAGGTTGAGCAAAGTAGCAAAACAATAATCGAACGAGGTAATAACATAAGTGTAGAGATGGTTATTCGGAAGTGTCAATAGTTCCACAACACCGTTCTCGTAGTAGAGCCAAAAGATGAGGTAAGTAAAATGCAGACATTAACAACTTTGCCTATGTTTTAGAGAGCATTCTGAACAACGGACCGGCTCCACGATTGCACTGTAAACTCTCAACTGGTGTATTGACGTCCATGTTGCATTGACAACAAAGGAGTGGTTTGAAGGAGTGCATTCGTATAAAAAGCCTGTCCATCATTACCAACGCAGCATCCAGTAGCTGATTAATTCGCGGCAAGCGGTTGCACATGGAGCGTTCCCATTTGTAGAACCCGAGATTAACATGATCTCAAAGCACATTTCACCATTATAGCAGCAATTCCGAAGGTGCACTAACAACATCGGACCGGTTTGCCACAGTTGCACTAGCATCACTCGACAAGTTTTATATTAGACTAGTTGCATTAGCAACGACGAAGGGGTTTGAATTTGTGCTGTCGTGTCCAGAATCCAGTCCGCTGTTTCCAATGCAGCATCTAGTGACTGGGTGATAATAATTAAAGGGAGACGATTACGTATAAAACGTTCCAAATTGCAGTACCTAAAATTGTTTTTTTTATTTTTATTTTTATTTTTTTTTATTTATTTTTATTTTTATTTTTATTATTTATTAACCAAAAAATACATGTTATGTACATTCTTTTAGGTATATGCCACCTCACTAGGCTGAGCCTGTTCCGAGGTGGCAGTAATTTAATATTTTTATATCATTTTCAAAAGAAAGAATAAGCGAATTAACAAAAGAATAATAAGAATTGACATGATCATATTGTACATTATTTATGTACAATAATAGTTAGATGGCGCATCTGGAACAACCGTCCGGCTCGCCACGGTTGCACTAGCAACACTCGACAGGTTTGTGGTAGATAGTAGCATTAGCAACAACAGAGTGGTTAATGTAGAAATATATAATAACATTATTCTAAAGGTTGATAAACAGTAATGTTACAACAACCGTCAATAGATCAGTATCCAGATTCATGCGTGCTACTGATAAGTATCGCAGGTAGGAATTTTCCTAAAAGCCACTCGAGTATAACTGAGGAGGCAGTGTGGGTACCTCTGTCAAGGTAGAGTATAAATATATTATCCAAGTGAGTTATAAGCGACGCGCGTGTGATTGATGGCTTGTGAAGAACGAGAATGGATTGACGTTACATTCGTAATATAAAATAAATAAAATAAAAAACTATTCGCACTTCACAGGCTTGACACATTTTTTAAATTGAATAATTCAACGTAATATTATTTCTTTATTAATGCCTCGAAAACTTTTACACGTATTCATCATTATTATAGATAAATTGTTCAGGAGTATAATAATAAGTGTAACATACATAACATGTAGTGAAGCATGGAACTGGCAGAGAAAGGATGTTCAAAGTAGACTAAATGCTGTAGAAATGAGATCCCTGAGGCGTACGTGTGGTAAAACCGTGTATTATCGTGTGAGAAATGTGGTGAAGTAAGATTAAGAAAGGGACGCTTAGATGGTTTGGAGTTGTAAAGCGAATGAATGAAGAAAGGAGTGTCAAGAGAATATATGACGCAAATGTGAATGGTAGAAGAAGTCGATTTCGAGGACACCCGGGGAAGACATGCCACGATCAAGTGAATCAGATACTTGAGTAGGGCCATGTCAAGAGTCAGAATAAAAGAAGAGCATGTATGAGAAGATGTATGAATGTGAATGAGGCAAGGAGTTCATGCCAAGACTGAGTCGCTTGGCGGTCCGTCATTTCTGCCCACCCCTGCGGTGAAACAGCGTGATGGTTAGTTAGTTAGTTACATAACTTTTTTTTTTAATGTGATTATCGCATTATTATTTAAAAAATATTTAAAAGCGTAAGTTTAAATAATACAAAACTCATAGTATAATATAATACATTTAATGATTGTTTCGGGGATTTTTAAATAAATATTAATTCCACACGAGAGCCCATAAGAAAAATAATTTCCATCAGAGTTTAAGTGAATGCTTTAGGGAGGGTCTTTTTTAAGGAAAGGAAGGAGTGAACATGGGTCTTGAAGAAACCATCTTTTAGGAGAGAGGAAACTCATGGACCACTGTTGAAAATTACTTAAAATAATCTGAAACAAAAAATATCATTGAAGAAGAAGATAACCTAAGAGTATGGATATTAGAGAGACGGCATGCGAAGTGTGCCCGCGCGCTCCAAGTGTCCCTTTTCGAGAATTTTACCCAAACGGCTTACATTGGCTGCTGGTTTTTGGTCGTTTAATACGTTCCGACAGCAGCCATTTTACATGGTGACAGCCAATGTCAACCGGGTGGGTAGAATTCTCGAAAAGGCACACTTGGAGCGCGCGGGCACACTTCACATGCCGTCTCTCTAATATCAATACTCTTAGAAGATAACACTAATAATCTAAATTAAAATATAAAAATGAACAAGACACAGTAAATAATAAAAGATAACGGTTGCAACTGGGACACGAACCCAGAACCTCTCGTCTTAACGGGACGTGCGCTTTTTCCAATTCAGCCATTGCCATCTATTATAAAACCGTCATATTTGTCAAACTCAAATTTTAGAATTAACAATATTATCTTCTTTATTTTCTTTATTTTCCATAATATCGGCAGCTACCTTTTTCATTGGAATCAAGTGTTCAAATAACACATGTGTTACCCAGATAACGTCTCGGATAAATATATCCGATTTTCTTCTTCAATGATATATTACATCAATGGGAATAACCTTCAAAAGTTATAAAAAGAGAGTTTTTCTTATAAAAAATGATTAAACAAAAAAGCCTAAATTCGGTATCTAACGGTGGCTTTATGATTTAAAGCATGTGGGAAAGACACCAAAGCTTAATTTCAGCATAAGTACCAACTGGCAAACTCCGTGATATATGACTTTTACTTAAAACTGCTAAGAACAGTGAAGCACATTATTTAGTTAGCGATTAAATTAATCATTTGGGAGCAGTGCTGAGGTTAACGTTCACAAAATGAATGTTCATGACTTACAAATGATATTCGAAATTCCGAATTATAAAGTAATTTTCACTTCCATACACGATGAATTAATAAACATGCCGAATCTGTGAATTGTATAAGTGTTATCTGTGAAATGTGTTTTAACAATTAACATGTTGGTTGGGTCATCATAATCATCATCACTATGATGAAAATAATGTTGCAGAAGATAATTGATGATAACACCTGATTTACCATAAATATATGCTTGGCGAATGTAAAACCGGGCGGAAAATTTTAGTCATTTAATTTTTTTTTGTCATTTAAAAAACATATATTTCTACCGTGATTCATTATTGGTAGACTGTGTTGCGCTTCCTTCTTATTAAGTCAACTTTTCGGACAGCGTTATGATGTCCATCATCAGAGCTGATTACTGCGAAATGGTGCCAGCTGTCTTATTTATATGGCCTTCCTAATTAGAGGAATGAAGGTGGGAAACTATTGATCATTCAGATCTGGTAACTAAATATGGCTTAACCCATTTTAACCGACGTTTCGATTTGGAATGGAGGCCTCTAACCAAGGCAGTGGACATTACATACTAGTTTACATTTAAACCGTTTGTCAAACAAATTATACAATTTAGACTCTTTCGACTACCGTAATACGGGCATGTTTCTATTATGGTAGTCGAAAAGCATGTAAAAAAAACTGTAAGTATAAAAAATTATTTTATGAATAAATAAAAATAAATAATAACTCTAGGCGGGACACTCAACTGGAAGGAAAATCTCTGGCTGCATGAGGGAAATCAGTTTCCTCAGCGCCTCCTTTGTGGAGCTAATATTTAAAAAAAATAGCCTCAAATAATGCATTTTGAAATCTGGGGACAATATAATAATAATAAAAATAATAACATTACATTTATATAGCGCAGTTTTGTGTGGTTTCACTTCAAGTGCGCTTAGTTAAAATAAACTTTAAAATAATTCTATACTGCTTCTTACAAAATATTAATAAAAATTCATTATTAATAAAAGTCCATTACAAGATAGAAATAACTAATATACGGTTTACACAAAACAAAACAAAAGCAGAAACCAAAATTTAATAATAACAGTGCTGTTTTTATAGCACAGGACAACACTAATAGACAATAACGGTGTAGGACAAAACAATAACTGTAAAACTAAAGTATTATATAAAACAGGAAAATACTAAAATATTATAAAAAAGTAGACATTAAACATAAAAGTACAATAAGGAGGAAACCGAGTAACGAAGTAAATGGTCTATTTTTTACATCTATTGTGTGAATGAAAGTCACGGGAGCACTACAACCTATCAAACATATAAGCAGGAATCTTTGAATTCAATAAACTGTTCATTTAACACATATCTTTTGAAATAGAATAAAAAAAAAAAATTTGATTCACATAGGAGGTACTGAGGAAAATAATTACCCTCAGAGCCTATGTCATCTTTGGGGATGCTGTGTAAAGGGGATTTTAAGGAAAGGAAGGAGATGAAGTTCTGGGAAGGAAAAAGGTAATAATGCAAACAACTAAATAAAATAATGTGGACTCGACAAGCAGCAGGGAAGGAATTTTGAAAATGTTCTGGTAAAGATTTCTTTTGCTACATGTTCCAATATTTGAATAAAATTTGAATTTCTGAAGGAAGGTAGATAATTATTGAGTTATTGAAACCTCAACTGCATTTATTTTATTAAAAACATTGAAGGTTGACAGATCCCGTGCTAGCCGCTGGGTTCTGGATGTTCAGGAGTTGGTGTAAAGTTATCCCGAACCATTACAGCAGAAGATAAGAAGTATTATAAAGGATAGATTTATAGGTCCGCGCGTCGCAGACAAAGGCGCTCGCTGGCCAGGCATCCGCTCCCCTCGTTTGTCATTTGATAAAATAAATGGGACGTTGGTATCGAGTCGCGCAGGAAGATGGCACTTTTGTCACCTTGCCGGAGGTGAGGACAGGTGAACAACATTAGCAAGGATGCTCCTGCCTCGAATGTCCCTTGAGAGGAAATCAACAACATAATAACAAACCTTGCCTATAATTTTTTTATTTTTTATTAGTATCAATAGCAAAGTTTGTACATTATTTAGGTATAAAGTATAATATAAGTATAATTTTTTGTGTTTTTTCACAATTATATAGCGTAATTGATTCCTTTGGCACAAGTGCACAGCAAGGAACACGCTAAACGCGTGCCCAACATTTACATACGTTTGAAATTTGTCATATTAGAACCGGATGATGAAAGATTTACCGGCCTCTGGGTTTGCTGCCTCCTACAACATGGGCCTCTTCAAGACCCGGGAAAACAATTATAACAAGGACAGCATTCCAACCCCACGCCTGTGCTCTAAAGATTGCAATCCGTTGGTTAAGATAGGAGAATCTATCAAACAGATAGCCCATTTCTGCACAGAGTCGGGGGTTTTCAGGTATTTTGTGGTTCCAAACCAAATGTGGCATGCAAATTCAATCGTGGGGTGCCCTTGCGATTTGTACAGGGTTAGCAGTAGTTGTGTAACGTAACTTTGGCTTCGATGGAGCTAGTTGAAATAATCAACGCACAATGTTTCATATTAGAACTCGAATACTACTTTTAACCTACCTTTGGTCATAGAGCAATTCTACTTATACATTGTGTAGTCATGAATTGTAAAAGATATTACTTGTGGTATTAGTTTTTCTGCACGCATCCCCGTGGAGAATGGAATTTTTCTCTGTAAAGTTTGTATAAATTCCTTTCTAGTGAACCTTTGCCTAGTGACATGACTCATGCAGTCGTTTCCGCAATGAAAATGAAAAATACTACGCGATATAAAATTCCTGTAATGTAAGCCTTAGAACTGATGTTCATTGTTCGTGTAGCATGCTGAAAAAGTGTATTGAGGTTTATAAAATGTAGCGTAATATATTGAATACATTCCAGATCAAATTGTGGTAAATAAAGGTACCTGCTTTTCAAATGAAATTATGTACTATCGCAGAGTCATGTATATATCTACAATTAAAAAAAGATATCACAGACTGGATCAAAGAACAAGGTATTTACTTTTCTCAAAAAATTAACACTTAATCAACCATAACCCAACCCAAACAAATAAAAAATAAAAACTTTGCTTCTGGACAGAAAATATTACCTTAATATTATTTATACCAGTAAAATCAAAAATATACATGTTCGCATGTTTTGGATTAAGTGATATTATTTACACCTCAGCACAGGTTATCCCAGTGAGGTGTTCACAAAATGCTACTACTAACCTATTTACATATTCTTACTGAATATGAAGTTTTTTGTACTACTATCTAAACCATTGTAATTATTTGTTAAATGTATGCTAAAGTATAGAAATAGATTAAACTAAATTAACGATCTTGTACATTACTTGTGGTATTAGTTTTCCTCACTGTGGTGAATTGAATTTTTCTCTGTAAAGTTTGTTAGACGTCAAGTCAAAATTTATAGTAGAATCCCAAATGAAATTACTGAGATTGAATATATTTTTAATTAAAAAGGAATTATTAAGAAAGTTTGTCCAAATCAAAAGTTGGTGTTTTGTTGGTGGTTGCGTACAGTTATAATAAAAATATTATTATGTTTGCCAAAAGTTATGAATTTTATTTATCATATATGTTACTCAAATAATTAGCGCTTACAAAAATGTGAGCTAAATTAAGATTAATAAATAAATTGATCAAAATTGATTACAAAATTTATTTTTAATAATCATTTTTCGAACTTTTCGATTATTTCAATTTATTTAAATTATAGAGGTTCCTCTACTGAAAAACTGTAAATATGTACGTAAAAATACCTTTTTCAGTTTTTTTATTATAAAATGAAATTAAAATTTTATATAGCTTTTGTTAAGTTCTGCAAGTATTTTAGTTGTTTTATTATTGTGATATTTGTTTTGCCTTACAAGGCTAATTAACCGGGGTTAGGCCGCGTTAAGACTACTTATATGTATGATTCATTTACCCACACCCAATTTCAATTTTTATGGTGCCTAAAATGTTTTATTATCGTTAAACTGATTTACTGAGAACATAATTGTGCCAAAAGATTTTCTATTATTACTATTAGTACTTTAAAATCTAATTTCCAATGTGTTCTTACATGTTTAATAAATGCGCGAATACTTCGACTTGTGCTATATTGTTTAGTCCTTGTGAAAATACTGAGAAGTGGGGAAAAAATATTTCTTCTTACTTTAGGAATGATTGAAATTAGATTTAGATTAAAATTTAAAAAAAAATGGAGATCTACGAATTAAATACAAAAATAATTAATGGTTAAATTTTCGAAGAAAGCAAATAATTTGTGGCTTGACATCATACAAAATGAAACAAGATCTTTGTTTAGATGTTTATTGTCCTGAAGATGGTTGAGATCAACCGACACCGGTCGACGAATATACATTTTTAAAAAGCTGTTTTAAAGAAAGATCTCATATCATTTTGTACAATTAATATTGTTTCTCAGTGATGCTTTGCGAGGAAATGACTGTTGAAATATATAAAAATACAAACAAATAGATTCCAAAGGTTTTGTTGAATGAGTAGTTTCTATTGCGCGACATATAAAACTAAACATACTTAATTGAATATTTTAATATGGTGCAAAAAAGAAATGGTAAACAGATTTGTGAAGGAGGGAAAGGAGGGGAAAGGAGGTGAAAGCGCCACCGGTTTAAACCGGAAAAGCTTTTTAATGTCTTTACTTTTCAACGAGCTGCCCATAAAATACATCACAATAACTTTGTTAGCAACTTAAAGCATTATTCCTTGTATTATGATCGTGATTCTAGAGTTTTAACATAAACAAGCACAAATTATGTTTACCTGAAAGTATTCTACGGCTTCGGCGGCATTCCAGACGATTTCCAGCTTTTACTTCCTTCAGTGAAATCTTTGAATAACTGTTTAGATTGTTTGGAGAAAATTTTCTTTGCAGACTAATGTCGACATTTTTGTGATGGTGCTATAATTTATAGTCAGGGTACAACTACTTTTAATCATTTTATTGACCAGAAAATTTTTAGTCTTAGCAGCAAAACCCCTCGAACTCGAGTGAGCTCTGACGTCATTAAATTTGAAAAGATTTGATTAGTTTACATTTTATTATGGCCTCATTCTAATTTTAATTGAATTTTAATCATACTGCACGGAGAAAAATGTTATTCTAAAATACGATATTTTATTCGTAAAAACGGTTAAAAACGGGACTGAATTTTTTATGAACAAATTAACAGTGTTTCAATGTTTATTGGCGGGAAAATGTAAGAATAATTTGTTGGTGTACGTACGAAATTACGCATACCAACAAATTATTCTTACATGTTCCCGCCAATAAACATTGAAACCCTGTTAATTTGTTCGTAAGAACTTCAGTCCCGTTTTTAAGAATAAAATGATGGTATTTTAGAATAACATTTTCCTCCGTGTGGCTTTAACCTTTTTGCACTCTTTATTAAAACTGTTTTTTAAATTTTCTGTATATTTGTAGGTGTACCGTAAATACATATATTATCTTTAAAACTCGCATGATTAAAGTTTTTCACTTACCGGCTATGTAACAACAGCCCACCTGAAAGAAATAATTTTCTTCCTTTCCTTACCGAGGTCAACAATACTCCTTAAATGGTAATATTTTTATCTTCAAGACACTGTGAAATTTCATGGAATACCGGAGTCCTTCCAGGGTATAATTTAAATGTGCTAAAAATTTATCATTTTTGAAGTAGTCGAAAAAAATACTATTTTAGTAACAAGATACAATTATTTTAAGAAATTTTTGTTTTAAAAAACACCGATATTTCTAAATATTAGGTCATTACATATGAAATTGGTGTTTTGCCGTACTGGCAACTTTGATCTCAAATATCTTCTCTTTGGTTAAAAATTCCAAATTCAAATTTATACAGCTATTTACTTGTATTTTTGTTTCGAAAATTATAATTCATTTGTTTTTTCCTTCATTTTTTTTTTCTTTGCGTCACTTAGTTTACAAAATGGAAAACTTGAAATATCGCGTTATTTACGAGTACGAGTTCCACCGTGGCACCAGTGCTACAGAAACGGCTCGAAGGATTAATGATGTGTATGGCGACGGTGCCGCAAAAGAAAACACAATGCGTTTTTGGTTCCAACGTTTGCGTTCTAGAAATTTCGATCTGCAGAACAAGCCCCGTGGACCGCCGGAGACCAAAGTTGATTATGAAGAATTGAAGGCTATTGTGGAAGCGGATCCATCGCAAAACCACGTCCGAGTTAGCTGCAGGCTGCGGTGTTAGTCATAAAACTGTTTTAATCCACTTGAAACAAATTGGCAAGGTGAAAAAGCTTGAAAGGTTGAAACCTCACGAATTGAGTGAAGCAAATCAACAAACGCGCGTTGACTGCTGCGTTGCGTTACTCAACCGGCACAATAATGAAGGGATTTTAAATCGAATTTGAATTTAAAATTGAATTTAAAATTGAATTTAAAATTGAATTTAAAATTGAATTTAAAATTGAATTTAAAATTGAATTTAAAATTGAATTTAAAATTGAATTTAAAATTGAATTTAAAATTGAATTTAAAATTGAATTTAAAATTGAATTTAAAATTGAATTTAAATCGAACCTGTGATGAAAAGTGGATCATGTACGATAATCGGAAGCGCTCGTCGCAATGGCTGAACCCTGCCGAACCAGCAAAACCATGTACCAAGCGAAAATTGACTCCAAAAAAGTTACTTGTGAGCGTTTGATGACGCAAAGAAAAAAACAATTAAGGAAAAAACTAATGAATTATAATTTTCGAATCATAAATACATGAGTAAATAGCTGTATAAATTTGAATTTGGAATTCCTTACCAAAGAGAAGATATTTGAGATCATAGTTGCCAGTACGGCAAAACACCAATTTCATATGTAATGACCTAATAATAAAATTTTAATATCGAACATGAAAATTCAATTCGAAAAGTCATATTTTTTGACGGAATTCGGTATTTAGAAAATACATTCCATTTGTACAGCGACTTTTTTCAAATATATAAATATTTTTTTTAAGTCATAAAAAAAATACCATTAATTTGTAATCTTTGAAATTTTTTTGGATTTTATCCATGAAATCAGATACAAATACTTAAACAAACTGTGATTATTTCTCTTTCCAACGACGATTAAATCACATATCTCCGCACTATAGAAAGAAATATAAAAAATACTTTCATAACATATGGACACCCCGGTCAGGCCTGTCCTTCAGAGATTCTAATGAAATATTATGTTTATGACAAGTGATGTCCTTGAGACTTGAGGGGTTAACTTAATAAAAACTTTACAATGATTTTGATATGACCTACTTATGCGCGCATTTGTTCACTTTCCGTGGGCAGTTAAGATTTTATTTTCTGGGTCGCTTTACTTTTCATCAACGTTTAACGATAGTCCAGATCTACTACGGATGGTATAAAGGTGAGTCCCAGGGAACAGGTTGGGAGGCGTCGTAAAGTGTTTTAAGAGGGTGAACTTAGGGGAAAGAAGATAGTTTGAGAGGGACTCATATCAGCAGATCATAGTTAGAAGTTTCGTGAACCCTCTCCGCTATAACAATGGCATAACAACGCCATTGTGTCCCCCTGTATTGTCCGTAAGGGTAAGTTAACTTCTCAAGTTTTCCAACTTGCTTCTTTAGAATATCCCCATAAAATGTTTGGGAATGTTTGCCTTTTGAATTGTGAAATTTTCAATGAGTGTTCGCCTTCGAACAAAGTTTATCACCTCTGCTGTGAGCTTGGACAGGTTGCTTCTTGTATTTCTCAAATATTTCAACGGTTTTCTACAGCCAAGTATTCACGGGCGAGCATGACATCTATACAAAAGTGTTCGTCGGTAGGAACGGATTACCTAATAACCTAAAACTTTCGGCATCAAACCAACATTCATTGGCAAAATATTAGCAATTTTATTTGTAAATCTTGCATATCTTTTTACATGTATTTATGAAACATTCTTCAACTAACTGTATCATCTAGTCGTTTTTAAAATCTATTTACTTTTCATTGAAGTCCCCTTTAAAATCGTGTTCTTGTGTAAAAATAGTTTTCTTTTAATTGTATAATGTTGCCTTCCCGAAATGATTTTTATTAAACTCATTCAAAGTACCTTTTTCCACGGAGCTGCTGCCGTAATATGCACACTTATCACTCGCTCACATGCGATTTGCAAACGGAAGTGGTGCCATCTATAATACTATATTTAAGGAAAAAGTATGAAGAAGAAGAAACATTTTTCGCTTTCATTCAATAATAAGAAGATTTATGTTCCTCTCATTATTCACGGTCTTAATGTGAGAATGTCTACTATTATATATCTACCTATTAAATATAAGTATTCTGTAGTTTAATGTTAATAGTAGTTAGTTTTGCAAAAGGGTGATGCCTTATAAATAGTCACCAACACTTAAACTGGGCGAAGCAGAACGAAAAGCTGCCCGCAGGGCCTAGCGGCAAAAACCCGCAGAGCGGGTTTTTCACTTCTATTTATAAATATTGTTTTATGATTTTGTAATATATTGTCACTAAATATAATAAAAAAATTTTAAAAGTTCGGGAATGATACTAATTATTTGGACTATATTTGCTTTTAAGCTTTAAGGTGTACACGGAAGGCCAGTATTGTTGTCACAAGTAAGGGAGTGGATTAATAAAAAAAATACTGAAATTTTTTGGCGGACCTTTTGTGAAAATCGTTACAATCAGTCTCAACAATATAATATATTTCACGAAAAAGTGGCTTTGTACAAAGATTCCACAGATTATTGAAAATAACTTCCAATATCAATCATTCATCTATAAACAAGTTATAATTTAAAAGAAGGCTTTCTCAGTATTGTTTATCTGTGGAATATTTGATGTGGTTTCATCCTTTAACAGATTTCGTCAGTATAGATAGTTATGTTTATTTTTTGGGTGTCTCAATAGATGTCAGTTAAGGAGTACCTTATAAGCGGGTCGTTCAACCCACGAACGGTTACGGAAATAACCGATGGTATATGATAGACAGCTGTGTTCCCATAGTGTTTGGATACCCAGGTCCAGATTAACGAGTCTAGTTAAATTTTCATTGTTAACCTTACTACAACGTAAACGAAGCAACAATATATTATCGACCCTATGGAATAACAAGGTTCCATCTGTTGCGGAAACGTCATGCGATAATGGAATCTATAGTAAGCTACCTTAGAGTTCATTATCGCATGACGTTAAAGCAACAGATGGAACCTTCTTATTCCAAAAGGTCGATATGTATCTCGAGGAACCTCGATCCTTATTGGAGTATTGCCGAACATCTTTGAAGTAATCTTAATCGCTGGGATTAAACAACATCAGGATATCAAATTAAATTAAGACAACATATTTCATTTTCAAGTACATTAAATATAAGTCTTAGTTGTTAGTCATTAGCTAGAAATCTTAGTTACAAGCCACTTGTAATATAAACAGGTTATGTATACATGAATTTATAAAGCGCCCTTGAAAAGGGTGTTTTTCTCACAAAAATGGCGCCGTAAAAATCATCCAAACATTATTATTTAAAAACGATATAACGTAAAAATTATATTACCTACGATTGTCTATTACTATAAGCCAGGTTAAATCATAAAAAACAAGACCAACCCATAACTCCCCAGCTACCTGATAATGGGCTATGCTTGTCACATATCGCCTGACGAATTGAAATTCCAAACTGGATATTGTCTGAAGCGATTGATAATGATGACACGTTTCACACAAATCACTAGTTTCTAACTACCGAATATATCCACTATCCACACACCAAACTACTGTCTATTGTGGGAATGATAGCCTCTCATTTCTGGCAGGCTTATATTTTGATATAAGTGTATAATAACCAAGCGCATTGAAATATTTAAGAGTTACGTACCTATCTAGGTATCAGTTGACCAAATTCGGTTCTAGTGGGACTGCTCGGGCAACTTTTTTTTCGTAACCTACATTTTGAAAGATGGCAACCTTTTTAGATTTTCATTTTCGGGAAAACAGATTTCAAAATAACCCAACAATATAGAAAATCTTTTGAAAATTTTATTTTCTCAGTAAATCGGTTTAACGGATAATACCTAATTAGTTTAAGCAAAAATTTAAATTGGGTAGGGTAAATAAAACCATATAAATAAGTCGTCTCAAAGTAGTCTTACCACCGTTTAAATATGGCCTCGTAAGCCGAAACAGGTGTCGCAATAATAAAAAAAACAAAAATAATTAGACATACTGACCCCCAGATTCCAACCATATCTTTTTCCTTTTCGAATCTTCCTATCGTTCTGCTCCTTTATTTCCTTCATACAGCATCCCCAAAGATGACGCAGGCCCCAAAGGAAAGCTAATGTAAATAATCTTAACGTTGTAATCTTCTCAGATAGGGCAACAAGTGTGGAAGATACTCTCAGTATCGCCCTGGTGTAAGACCACCATTCAGAATTGAAACGTTGCTTAATAATGGCTTTAGCCGCGTTTAGTGACTAGATCTGAATAGCCAGGTACTTTCCCATCTTCCTCTTCCCCATCTCTTTCCCTTCCCCACTTACCTTCAGCCTCACAACATACTCCAATTGGGGGTGCCATAGTCTCACTGGCTCCAGAAGGGAGCAGTTGGGACTCTTGTGAAGTTTCTCTATTAACAAGGATAGAAATAGCAATAGAAACTAATGTAGCATACCAGTCGATCGAAAAATGAATCTGTTAAAAGCTAGAATTGACGGTTGTGCTTGAGTATGCAAATCTGTTAATGTGATGCACCCAAAAGTGCACCAATCATTACCAAAGTGCGCAAATAGATACCAAATGAAATAACAAAAAGCAACACACAAATAAAACTTTTCAATATATTTGTGTTTCTAAAGGCTGGTTCAAATTTTTATCGCAAAATGGCTGGAGACTGGTTTAATCAATCAAAAAAATAATTTCAGCAAACGAATATTATAACTTCTTCAATATTCGCAAATTCACTTTGTGGCGTCATTTTAAATTAAAATTAAACAAATAACTTTGTTTACACCACTCATATAATCACAATTATCGACGTGTTTCGAAACTGAAGCTTTCTTCGTCAGGATAATGAGAACATGGATGAAAATAACAGAAGAAAAAACATTATAGAGAGCGTGATTAAGTAACTACTTAAAAATATCATAAATTTTTTTTATAAAAAATTAAATATAAAAATGATTTTAGAATACATAAACATAACATTGTATATTAAAAGTTTTTTTTTAAATTAACAAAAGATAATCAGGTTGTATAAATAACAAAAATGAATTATTTTAAGTGTAAGTATTAATATAAAAATAAATTTATTAAAGAGATAGCAATTTAAAAAATATTTGTTTAGTAATGTTATATAATTTACGTGATGTTTTCCTAATTTCTAAAATATAAATACTATTAGTTTTTGGCCTATTATCACTCATGAGCGAATAATTTATTTCAAGAACACGATAAACAAATGTAATATTTTTGCAGGATAAAATCATTCCATTAAATCTAAAACACATTTCACATTAAGAGCGATTGAACAGCGGCTGAGAATAAAAGTTTCAAAATGCTTGCCACTGTACAGGGAGGTTCCAATTAGAAAAGTCGATTAGTCCAGGAACAAATTTTAAAAATAAAAAATTTAATGTCGATTTATTTCATTCAAAACATGCTTTAATATATGCCTACATTCAAGTAAGCAGTAAAAATGCTTACTTGAATGTAGGTAATTCTTGAAAGTATTTTTTGAACATAAGTATTTATGATTTTTCAATAATGTTTTAACAAAATAAGTGTGTAGAAAAAATGTGAAATAGTTTAAATGAGTGTTTCAGGCTAATAATTATTGCTTATAATAATTGTTACCCTTTGTGCTATACATATAAAATCTTGTCTTAAACATTAATTTATCAATTTATTAAAAAAAAATAATGAAATATTTTAGTTTGTAAGACTTTAAATAAATAGAAAAACTCAAGTATTTTCGTCACAAAACACGTTCTCGGATTTATTTTTTAATGATTTTGACTTCACTAAAATTAAAATTCTGAAAACTGTATTGACTAGATTATGAATTGCTTTATTTTGTTGTATGATTATATATCATTTGAAATTTATGTTGTATAATACAATATTTGAAAATTGAACAAATCTGCCAACGACTAAAGATATAAACTTAGTATATTAAAAATAAACTTACTTTTTCAAAATTTAAAAAGATAAAATAACAATCTTTCAAAATCAATTTATGTTTATTGTAAAAAACAGTCAATACGTCTAAAACTTGATTATAAAGGACTAATTTCCGGTATTCTCTGGTAATACCCTCTTAATGCACAGATGCAATGAGGGCATGCTGAGTCTGTTCTTGAAAAATCCCCTGTACACCGGTGCACGTACACGATACTCTACGGACACGAGTGGAACACCCGTTCACAGTTGTTAATGTTGGGTACATGAGAAAGGGTCGTTTCTTCGACTTGTTTTTGTGTAAGCCGGCTTGTATGTGGAAAGAGGTATTGGAATATATTTTTCATCCTTTATATAATCGAGGCCTCTTCAAGATTCGCATTCAATCCCTTCCTACAGTCCCTAACCCACCTCACAATGTCACCGAACCTGTTTAAGGTATAGTTCCTCTGTTATTTACACTTTGCAGATACGAACGCTCTTGTGACGTTTCACCTAAAAAAAACATAGTCTTTAGTATGGTAATCGTATGATTTATGTGTATCCGACAGTTAATCTCCTAACAATTGACCGCCCGAAACTATAATTATTATAAATTAATATTTTTTTGTGATTTACATATTTACCAATTGGACACCTAAAATTGACAATATTACCTTTAATAGTATGTTAGTATGGACTATATTAATATGTAGATAATATATAGTATGCATTATCTGTATTATAATTAACAAAACAGAAGTCATAGATTTAGGAGTGAAATTGGACTCTAAGCTTATAATATTCGATATTCATATGGACTAGTAACATCAAAAGCCTCGAAAATGTTAGGATTCATTCTTAGAACATTTGAAAAATTCATAACCTTAAAACAATGAAAATCCTGTATTTTGCATATGTTTGCAGCTTACTAGAATACGCTTTACAAATATGGAACCCGCAATATAAATCATAAATCTGGAACGTGTTCAAAATTGTTTCTAGCGATACTTAGATTTCCGTAGCTTCGTCTCCACCTAAATCACCTAGATTAGGCCGCGTGCTTCAATATGTTATCGTTGGAAGATCGAAGAAGCTCGGCTGATGTACTCTTTCTACGGAAAATATCAAGGTCCGCGTAGACTGCCCGGAACTTTTACAACTAATCCAAATACGAGTTCCCAACAAACGAACCAGATCAGACAAAATTCTTAGCCTCCCTTGATGCAACACCAATTCTAAGCAAAACTCCTTCATTTATCGTGCATCACACATTTCCAGTACATACTATTCACAGTTTGACGTCTTTAACTCTGCACCACACTCCTTAAAGTCACACAGGCGATCTCATGATAATCAAGAACTATAGATACTCATTTACATACTACAACCGCCGTATGAACTTCCTATTAATTTTTATTTCTTGTAATCCATATTTTTATTAATATATATATATATATACTATACCTCAACTCAAACGACCCCCCCCATCCTACCCTCTCTCCAATCAATCAACTTGCTTATGTAATTTTTAATTATCATCTTTGAATTCGTTTCACTACTATACAATACCTATGTAGAAACCTGTAAATCGTACAATTAATGTAACTTATTTAATTATGATTTTTTAATTCCCTCCACACAGCATCTTCAAAGATGACATAGGCCCCGAGGGAAATTAATTTCCTCGGGCCTCCTGTGTAGAGTTAATGTAAAAAAAAAATCGAATTTATTTACAGTGCCAATTTTTGTAGTTAGGCTGGTTTATATAGTATATAGTATAAACCTACTGCATATTGCATATAAGTGTGCAAGAGAGCCAACTGAGATGGAAACATAGTAAATAATTTATGAGAATGCGACTTGAATGAAGCGTCTGCAAAAAATAATTATTCTACAATCAAATTAGTGTTTGCTCTACCTCCACTCGTTAATTGATGATGTATAATGTAATATTCCTTTAAACCACGAAGCCATGCATGGGTGGACAGTACGTTAGCAGTAACCACCATCTACCACAACGTGTTAGGAGCCAAGCGGATAATGTATTTCAACACAGTCCGTCTGCAACTCCAGATAAGCGCCAGGCAATTAATCAGTTTCATACTTTGATCTTTTTCATTTTAAAATTTTTCCTTCCACTCTCTTCTAATCTTTTAAAAAAGTTTATTTCCTCCCTGAAACCGGGAGCTAAAAGCGCCCCTCTCTCGTTAAGTGGAATAATATTCCGCTGAATACATTCATTTGCGGGATTAAGTGTTTGTTTTTAGTTAATAAAGCTGTAGAGGAATGAGAGGAAAAGACACCGTCTCATGGAATTTATGCCCATTTAATGAGAAATTATTTTTGATTAAGTGTACCGTGCTTGGCGCTAGTATCAAATTATTGCGTAAATAAATTTCCTGGGTTCTTGAATCTAATTTCAACGGTATACAGTTTCAGTGAAATCATTAGATATGATAAAATATTTTATTTTGTTTGTACCTACTATATAAAGCGTGTTTCAATAACTTAATTTTTTTATTACTTACTTAGTGTAATGAGTGTAGTCGCAGACTATCAGTTACTTTGTCATCCCTCAAGGTACGGTCCTCGGTCCATTATTATTTCTATTATATGTAAATTACATTTTATAACACAAAATAAAAGGTGAATTAATCTCTTAAGAAGATATCCTTATATGTAGGACAGGTATCAACGGACAGTTAGATATCTTTACTAATTGGGCCAACACCGTTAATAATAAAATCTGCTTCACAGTTGAACATGAGATTGAAGGTGAAATAAATTTTTTAGATCTCACAATTGGTAAAAGTGATAATAAACATACCTTCGAAATTTTTAGAAAACCAACTTTTACAGATACAACAACAAATACAAATTCAAATCATCCTTGGTCTCATAAATTATCAGCTTACCATTCCATGGTATATAGACTCATTAACATTCCCTTTGACAATAAACCATGTGTAAAAGAAAAGGAAACGATTAAAACGATCGCGATCAATAACAACTATAAGGCAAATAACACAAAAAATAAAATCAATTTAATATATCCGGTAAATAATAAAAACATAAAAAAATTTGCGTGTCTCGAATTCTTCGGCGCAATATCTAAAAAATCGCAAAGAAATTAAAAAATGTAGTTTACATATAGCTTTTTCGAACCAACAATAATTTAGAAACAAGCCATAAAACTGTAAAAATAAAAATCTAAACTAAGTATAGTACCATATTATGAATACGAACCTAATTCATTGATCAGTAAGATTTATTGGTCCATTTAGGAGTTCCTATAAGTCCTCTGATATGAAAATATCTGGAGTCGGAAATATCTGGAGAGGAATTGTTTTGTATTAAATATACTTATATAATGCACTTGCATAGCGTGGATTTACTAGATGATCATTTGTGGAAAAGTGTGTGAAAGGGTGAATTTAATCTGTGGGGAAAATTTAATCTGGACATAAAGTCTGGTAAAAAAATAAATAAATAATAGTGGCATATATGAATTAAAATGTGACCACGCTGACTGTAACGCTACTTACATCGGACAGACGGTAAGGGTATTCTCAACTAGATTTAAAAATCTCGCAGCCCATCTTTTGGTGAATAATCATAATCCACATAACAACAAGGGACCTAAAACATTACATTTGGAAATAAATGGTCTTAAATTAAATTTACTCGAACAATTAGAAATCAGCCGAAACAGCCAAACACCGGATGCAGCACTGGTAGGCAAATACTAGAATCAGCTCCCTACTGTTTGCTGGCGACATCGCAAGATTGAAGACATCACAGGAGGGACTACAATAGTGGATCAACCAATTCAGCTAAAAGTGCACGGCGCAAAGATGAGTACCTCAAAAACAGAGGTGATGGTTATAGGAAGGAACGAAAGTCAGTGCAACATACTCGCTAATGTGACTCAGCTGAAACAGGTGGACAGGTTCAAATATCTTGGGGTTGAATTCTCCAGCGACGGTCGGCAAGATGGAGAAATTGATCGAAGGATAAGTGCGGCAAGCAGTGTGTTTGCGTCCTCTCTACAGCTCACCGATAAGAAAAACCGAGCTCAGCATCAAGACAAAGATGGTAGTGTTTAAAACGGTTTACCGCCCGACGCTCACTTACGGCCACCAGATATGGATGCTAAATGAACAAATACGCTCTAGAGTCCAAGCTGCCGAAATGAGATATTTCAGAGGAGTGGATCATATAAGAAACTCTACGATCCGAGATGATCTAAGCATTGAACCACTGCTATTCTTCATAGAAAAATTGCAACCGAAGTAACTTGGGCATGTACTAAGAATGTCTCATGACCGAATTCCGAGGAAAATACTGAGTGCCATTCCATATGGTAGACGTCTAAGGAGCCGCCCCAGACACAGTTGGGCGAGGCAACTCCAGAAACTGTGCGAGGAGAGGATGGGTCTGCCATGGACGCAGGCCGAACAATCGGCACAAGACAGGGACGCACGGACCTATGGAGCCTTGTCGATGCAGTGAATTCCCGACCTAAATAGGACAAGAAGAAGAAGAATTAGAATTCAATAAACGAACGAATGACCCTAATTTAACATTAATTAAAAAAAAGTAAGGAAAATAATCTATTCCCCTCTTCTTAGTATATTCACAAAACCTAAACAATATTCATAGCATTAACGTCATTATTAAACAATTAAGAATACATTAACAGATTTCAAATTACCCCTAGGAGAGAATCTAAATCAGTTTACTCATATTCAAAATTGATTTTTAAAATCGTATAAATACGTGATCTAATTGTGGAACATCCACAGTTTGAAAATTGCTTTGTAAGCCGAACCATCTATCACAATAACAAAAAACAAAACACTTGCAGAACTTAAAAATAACATTATTATATTCAATTTTTAAAAAATGACGGAAAGTCCCGAAAACATAGTCACAATTCAAAAAGTTCATAAATTATGTTATTAGCTATTATGTATAAATATTATAAATTATAACTTTATGTGAACGCTGTAATATTATATAGAAAAAAAAAAATCGATTTTAATGAAATTCATTTTGCCATTTTTACTGCTCATTTATTTGCTTGTTGGCTAATGCTCGCGTGAGTTATGATAGTGTCTGTACGAATTAATATTTACGAATTATTATTAAGTCTAAAAGCCTAAAAAGTATCAATAAGTACTAGGGAAACAATATGACTAGACCAAGAAAAAGAGGTTGGGGAAACTTATGAAGGACGAATTACAATATGAAGGTCTACAACTCGCTGGAAGAGTAAGGGTTTCTCTATTAAGTACAGTTTTTACATTTTCATCGTGAATATCGGATTAATTTCAATTTTTTTATTATTCGCAAACTGTAAAACTTTTTAACGTTTTTCAGTAATTATGAAGATTGTAATTTGAACCACGTAATTAGGCTTTAGAAAAGTATTTGATGTGCGACGACTGCTTCATTTAAGACTACATAATTACATTCTAATGAAACACCTTTCCCATTAATGCACTCTCTTTTTGTAATTCTCTTTGCCATAAATTATTTTTTTCGCTTACCTATTTTGCTATAATAATATCGTAGTTTCTCAGAGCAAAAATACAGAAGCTTTTACATATTATATATGTAGGAGTTCAATCGAGGTTTTAAAAAATATAGATTTTTTCACTGTTAGTAGGAACTGTTAAAAAAAAGTTTACAAGTCTTTGGTTTTAAACATATATTTTAGCAATGTTTTAAACATAATTATTTCAATCTAAAACCACGAAGAGTGATTGTTTTTCGTGGAACAATAGTATTTATCTTGAAAAAATAATCTTTTCAAGGGAATATTATATTTTTTGGATTATTATTAAAAAAAAAAAAACAAAATAAAATTTCCATTTCCGAAACGTCTGAATTTTTTCACGAAAAAAACTACAAATTGGCTTATGTATTTATTTACCCATTGTTGAATTAAGCTTTATTAATATCATTGTCGTAAAGATCTAGCTAAACCTATGTAAAATTAATAATGGTACCTACATATTATAGGCGATATTAAACAATTAAACAATATCAATATCTTCAATCTTTGGAAAATTACTTTGTGGCATCATTTTAATTAAATTATTTTGATTAAATTATTTTATTTAAATTATTTTGATTAAATTATTTTATTTAAATTATTTTGATTAAATTATTTTATTTAAATTATTTTAATAAAATTATTTTAATTAAATAATATATTTATTAATTTGAATTTCAAATAAATATATTTATTTTAATTAAATTTCACGTAATTATCCTGACGACGAAATCGGTTTTGAAAAATATAGATATTATACCATGTGATTATAGTGGTTTACACAAAGTAATTTGTTATATTTAATATCAATAAAAATAGATTTTGGAGAAAGATGCTTGTGAAAAATTTTCGTTTATGAGATGAACGAATAATTATTTTATTTAAATTTATTATTATTATCTTATTATCTTAACGAAGAAACCTTCGGTTTCGAAACCAAGTTATTTTAATCATTTAATTAAAAATGACGCCAAAAAGTGATTTTGCGAAGATTGAAGAAGTTATTATTTTATTATTTATAATCCTTTCTTCGTTCATTCTATCTTTGCTTATGTCTTTTCTGGGTATCCTTTTTTTACATTACCTCTCACAGGAGGAAAATAATTTACCTCAGGATCTAAGTCATCTTTGAAGAGGCTGTGGGGTGGGTTTTGGTGAGAGGAAGAAGTGAACAAGACTTGAAGAGGGGAGGAAATACAGCCGAGCTGTTGAATTAAAAAACGAGTCGTAGAAGCGACCCATTCTCATGTGGCAAATGTCAACCGTGTGCATATGTTGGGCGCAAAGTATTCGAAACAATAGCTTTAATAAAGGTGTAATTTCACAAAAATGACACAATGTTCTTAAAAAAGTTTCAAACATGAACATTATTACGATAATCATGCGAAAGAGGAAATCGAAATATTTTTATTGTAAATTATGGTGAGGTTAATGCTTATTACGAATATGTATTTTATTATAGTCATTAATGGATATTTATGTATTTTAGCCATTTACAGGTCACCATCATTCTACGATATTCATGAATTTCTGGGTAATCTCCTATCTGAACTCAAAAAATGTAGTAACTTCAAACAACAAATAGTAATGGGGGATTTAAATATTAACACACTTGGAAATATACACAGACAATGTCACGATTACCTCTGCGCCATGGCAGAAAACAACTTCAAAATAAATATTAAAGGTCCTACCAGGGTTCAAGATAATAGCATATCATGTTTAGATCACATAAATACCAAAAATATTACAGCCTCTAACGCATTTGTTATTCACAATACAATAACTAACCATTTTACACCATCCATCTGCTTTGAGGGGTTAATTAAGGATCTAAATGGTGAAACATGGCAAGATGTAGGTAGAGAGACTGAAGTTAACAATGCACTCAACTTATTTATTAACAAAATCAACATGTATATATCCAAAAATTCAAAAGATAAACTCACTGCACATAAAAAAATACAACTTACTCCTTGGATTAGTAGTGGTATTGTAAAAGCTATACACAAAAGAAATCACTTTCATAAAGTGGCAACAAAGGACCCACAAAACACTCTTAAACAACAGAATTACCGTAGATATCGTAACATCTGTAAAAATGTTATGCGTAATGCAAAAGAAAGGTACTATAAGCAACAGCTCGACCGAGATCCATCCAGTAAAAATATGTGGAACATCGTTAAACAAATTACCAATACTAAACATAAAATTGACTCTGATATTAACGAACTTCTGATTACAAACACAGCCACCAGTGATTTGGACATAATTGCTTGCCACGCTAACCAATATTTTACGACAGTTGGATCTAAGCTTGCGGAAAATATCCTAAGTTTCACCAAGGAAACTGAAGATTCATTGGCATCTGCAATAGAACCAAAACAAATTCATTTTTCGTTTAAATTCCCACCTACGTCAAATGAAGAGGTCATAAAAATTATTGACAATCTTAACACTACGCATTCAAAAGGTCTTGATAGTCTTAACACTCATATTCTAAAAATCATTAAACACAATATCGCATCGCCTTTGTCGAACATTTTCAATAAAAGTTTTTCTTCTGGGGTTTTTCCTGACCATCTTAAAAAATCTATAATAGTACCAATCTACAAAAGTGGACCCAAAAACCAAGTGGGCAATTATAGGCCAATATCCCTGCTGAGTGCAATCTCAAAAATTATAGAAAAAATCTTTAAAAATAGATTAAGTAATTATGTAGAGAGCCGAAAACTTTTAAGCAAAAATCAGTTTGGCTTTCGGCCGGGGAGAGGAACGGACGATGCTATAGCGCTACTTACAGAACATATTTCTGGAAATATAGATCGCAGAAAGAAAAGCATTGCACTGTTCTTAGACTTAGCCAAGGCTTTCGATACAATTTCTCATAAAATACTCCTCAAAAGATTACAAAATATTGGTGTTGTAGGTATGCCTTACGAATGGTTAAAGAGTTACTTAACGGGTAGAAGCCAGCAACTCAAAATAGGCAATACAGTGAGTAACTCACTAGACACCAACTTTGGTGTACCACAGGGAAGCACACTGGGACCTCTTCTATTTATAATTTACATCAATGAGTTATGCAATCTACCAATAGGCGGAAAAATTATTACGTTCGCGGACGATACGGTAGCTATATTTGAAGGAGAGGATTGGGCTGAAACTCATAAACATGCTGAAAGTGGAATCAATGCGATAAAACAGTGGCTTGACAAAAATCTACTAACACTAAATATAGCAAAAACTAAATACATAAGATTCAGCTCAACCATAAAGGGACGACCTAGTACATCGTACACAATAAAAACTCATAAGACTAATTGTATTTCCTATAATATGGACTTTAACTGCAACTGTGAAGCTTTGGAATGTGTGAACAACATCAAATATCTAGGTGTTATCATAGACAATCATCTTAAGTGGAAATATCACATCGACAATCTTTCAAGTAGGGTAAGAAAATTGATATACATTTTCTTTGCATTGCGAAACATAATTAAACAAAAAGACGTAAGAAAAATATATTTCGGACTGTGCAACCCCATCTTAACGTATGGTTGTATTGGCTGGGGAGCGTCAGGAAGAACGATTTTAGATCCGCTTGTAAAGGCCCAGAAATCCATAATTAGAGTCATTATGCGTAAACCCTACAGGTTCTCAAGCGACAAACTTTACAAAAAATTTAACGTTCTTGATGTTCGTCAAAACTTCATAAAAAAGATTATTATCCACGTACATAAAAATATAGAAAATTTTAATAAAATTGATCATAAATACAATACAAGAAGTCACAACAGAAAGGATCTCTTCGTCCCAGGGAGCAATACGGCAAAGTATCAAAAGACGTATGCGTATCTGGGACCGAAATTATACAATAAAATCCCCCCAGACTTAAATATTAAAAATTGTAAAATGTCCTGCATTGGTTCAATAATAACTAAATGGTTGATTGGCTTGGGTAGGGAGGAGTCTGAAAAACTATTATATAATGTGACTTAAAACGATACATGGTTACCTATGAATGGCACATTTAGTAAAAACTTAGTACATAGGTATTAATTAAAAAAAAAAAATAATAATTTAAATTGCATTTGGCACTTCACACACTTTGGTTCCTTAGAACAGGCAATCTGCCTAGCTAGGAACTAATATAGACCTAAAACAACGTAATAACACTTGTATTCATTTTAAATATATTCTCTTATTATGTAATATTATTTGTTATTTTGGCTTTAAATGTATCAAATGTAAATAAATAAATAAATAAATAAATGTATAATTACATTCTTCAAACACAAACTCTTTGAAGCTCATTTCGTATCAATGGAAAAAATCTTTAGTATTTTTCTGCCAGGAATTGTAAAATTACATGAATGAGTTGAATTTATTCATTTCCGCAATACAAGGAAGGTTTAACTTTTCTTTGGAGCTCATTCCTCACTCTAACACGAATTTCCCCGTGGGGAGGTAATGTAGGTAGTAGGTGGGTGGGAGGACGGTGATATAGGTAGCAGTGGCGTGCACTTCAAAATGGCTCAAAAGCTGTTGCTACCCTAAGAAAAAAGTACCACAAAGGATTTTTATTTTTTAATCTAGGCCAAATTTCACATCAAATCGTATTTTTGATAAATTTGTGTATATTTTTATGGTTCTATGACTTCGATGTTTGAAAAATTTATACTTTAGGTTGATACCTGATTTATGACAATAATATTAATTTGTTTATTCTAAATTTAGTTTTTTTGTGTTATAAATCCCCGCACTGATTACACGAAAAGCTGTGAACTAGTTAATATTGCTAGACATTTTTGCACAATATATATAAAATACTAGTTTGACATAAAAAACATAAAGTTATTCCTCTTCTATAATTTGGGTGGCGGGTATGGGTACTGCCTTACGGAAACTATTTATTGGATTACTAACACCTCTGCCGTAGGTCTCCCAAGTGGTTCGCTAAGTTTGTTGATATGGCGGCGGATGCGTCTGCCTTCTTACTGCATGGGAGGCCGGATGGGTAGAGGCCGGTTGAATGAGATCCTTTGACCTCTTCAGCAAGACCTTTGACCTCTCCTCTCTCTTTTCCTTTGACCTCTCAAGAGAGATGGTGGAAGAAACTTTAACAAAAGTATTGAAAAATTGAAGCAGTTCGATTATATTTATAACAGCTGTTATATTATTATATTATTTATATTTGATTTTTCTATGTACATTTGTTACTTAAATTGTCTATAATATTTATATTTGAATTTTCTATGTACATGTGTTACTTAAATTGTATATGATATTTATATTTCAATTTTCTATGTACATTTCTCTGATATTCTCTATTCCCATTTAAATCATTAACTTTAAAACATTTTAAAGAATCTAGAGAATATTTATTTTTGTCATATTTTGAATGTACAATACATTATACAGTCGCTTTAATAAAAAAATTTGCCATATTTTGGCAACAAAGCAATCCGTGGTTGTGGTAATAGTGCCGTATTGTAGCAAAAAGCGCTCGAGTGGTTAATCCTATTAGACGTGTATTACAAATATTACAGATTCAAAGATTCGTATCAAGAAATGCGCCAGTAGTACTAATCTAATCAACGTACGACAAGTGGTGTCGGTATATCAAGAAAACGGCGCAAACGAGTAAAACTGTTTTTTTTTAAATCTCCATAAAACTACAAATGGCCCACATTGGTCAAATAGCGATGCACGCCTCTGATGAATCGGTTTCTTTGGAAATCTTTTCGGGGGTCGCAAGAAGGTAGAAAAATCCAATTATGGGTTGGACCCGCATATCGGAATCCTCGACTCGATTCGCGAATGGGAAACGTGCATTACAATACTGTTAAACCCTTCATTGTATTGTGTCGCTTTTTAAAGGAATATGAAAAATTCAATGCAAGGTTCGAAATGGGGTTATTCGAGGTCAGGTAAGCTATACATTTAATAACATTTATACTACCATTTGTGAAATAGTTTTCACATTTATTTATTATTTTTGTGTTTAATTATTAGAACTCCATGTGATTTTTTTAAAAACGAATTTAAATTTATTTATTTTACGACGATAATATGAAGAAAAACGAGTAAAAGCGATATGGCAACTAACATTTTAACCCTCCGATGAGCGATAAGGTCTGGCTAGACCCAGAACAATACCGTTTCGGGACTTCCTCAAAAATCATTGCAACTAACACAACGGACGCAGGTACAGCTCAATTTCGTACATATTTTTTTATTTTATTTATTTATTATTTCTTTACAATTAAAATACATTGCTTAGCATTAATTATTAACACCTATGTATCGTATTTCTTTTCAAAACTGTTTTCGAGTAGAAATAAATACATGGTCTGTGCACTCCTAATAAATATTTTGGATTCTTGTAATAACGTGTTTTCAAAGTAGTTATTTTTGTCGCGTATAGATTAAATTCAGTGTATTCTGGCAGATCCGAGTTTCAAGAAAAACTATTTACAGATTTCATAGTTTGTTTCTTTGAAATGTCTTATTTGTGATAGGTATATATATAGTAATTACGGGGTGATGGGCGTCATGTATAAGCGTGTAGTATATGTGTGTACATTAAACACTTTATTATGTCATTGACATGATGCTGCTTTTAAATGTGGGCAATGAATTCGTACATTTTTCGATGTTAGGGTTTTGGCAATTATAATTTATTATTTTATTACCACGGTTTTCTGGCGAATTAACTTCTGTTTTTGTTCTGTAATTAAGCGTGTGAAATAGTGCTGTATAGCGTATATGTCTTAAAGGTAGGTTAAAATTAATTAGGAGTGAAAATTCGGTACAATCGTTTTTAGTGGGAGGGTCCGACGCTCTATAGGAAACCCACTTGCACAGCGGGGGTATATACTGTGCACCCTAAAGTATAAGTTTAGACTTTCATTTCAACTCAACACTTCGTTTGTGTGGATGCACGTATTGCTTAAAATTCTACATCGAAATTAACTCAATTACTGCTCGCCATTTATAGGTAAGATATTTAAAAAACAAAATTTAATATTGTCTGTACTTATATTGATCTATATACAGTTTATACTGCGGGTTCCCAATTGGCGAGGCATGTTCCAGTTTACTTCTGACTAATGCGATACATAACATTACGATTGAACGCAGGTTACTGATTACTTTATTAAGCATTTCATGCGACCTAAAAACGATTCAGTCGATGTGTTTATTAAATATAAATTTGAAGAATTGGAAGACGCCAAGATCTTTCCCGTTTTAAAGATGACAGGTCCGCTGTGGAGTGAATCAGACAGAGTATTTAAATATAATTTTTTTTTAATATTTCTATTTTTGAAACTGATAATTCGTGGTGGAATTCCATTATAATAGTATAATAAAACAAATTTAAAACTTTTTCCACTTTTAATTTATCGACCGTAACCGGTTTCAGCTTGTCAAAGCCATCTTCAGACTGGTGTTTTTTTTATATTAATTTATTTCTGGCGAATGTCATATGTGACAGAAATATTGATATCTGAACAGTTAACTTTGCAACATGTGCAAAGCATAATTAGGTCACTTCGTAACACTTCACAGTCAGAGGAAAAATTCATAACTTAGGAAAGTATGTATAGGTACATACACCTGCTCCTTATCGTATATTTTGAAATTATATGTAACTCCTGCACAACCCCTAATGCACCAATTACCGCTTCCAGGATTTCACTCCACGAGGCCGGATGGTTTTAAGACAAATTGATATTAACATGGCGAACTGAAAATAATTGCGTTTATTTAATGGAAAAAATATATAATTGCGTTTATTTAATGAAAAAAAATATATAATTGCGTTTATTTAATGGACAAAAAAATTATAAAATACAATGATAACCTCTTGTTTAACTCTTCCTTTCGTTTAGCTGCGTTACATTTTTTGCAATTCCATACAACAATGCTTTGGAAACACCAATGTACACTATTATTTATCTAAAACAAAGGTGTCACAATTACATACTGATTGTAGGTACATCACAAACACGTTTTATATTATTTTTTTAAGAGTTTTATATTATTTATAAGTAGTAATTAATTATCAGTCTTAATTAATTATCGTCCCGGTAAGATGAGAGGTTCTGGGTTCGTGTCCCAGTTGCGACCGTTATCTTTTATTTTTCTGTGTATTATTCATTTTCATATTTTATTTCAGATTATTAGTGTTATCTTCTTCTTCAATGATATAATTATCAATCGGTTTATCTTAGTCTAAGAATCTCATTAAAGGTATTGCGAAAACGATACATTTAAACAGGTGATATAGGAGAGATAGATATTACAATCTATTTTATTGGTGGTACACAAAAGATTCCTTGGATTTAATCACTGTTAATGTTTTACAGCCCCGGCCGAAGTTGCGCTCATTAAAAACCCTTCTGGCCGAGTTCATGGGCGGGCGTTATTCTGCTGCAGCCAGTGGCTCACCGTGCATTGTGCCCGTGCAGTGTGTGCAGTGTGTGCAGTGGGCAGATGCAAGAGGCAGTGGGCAGACGCAGGGGGCAGTGCACCGCTTGCATTGTGTGGCGGGCAGTGTATTCGGGCTGGGCAATGAGTCGTGGCATCGGAACAAATTGCCAACAAACTGCGGCGGTTGAAACAGAATGCCCCGCGCCGGCTCAAATGCATATTTGCCGTGCTATCTCTTGGATGCGGCGAGGCAGAGCAGGACCGGCGGACTAGAAATGGATTTTTCACCCGGACAATGATCGGTCAAGTTGAAAATTTTGAACTGCCGCTGAGAGCTCCTGTGTAGCATATTTTTGTGTCACATATCGATTAGCCAGTTGATTAATCAGACATCTCTAAATTCTAAGTTTTGAGAAAATGAGCTTAGAAAACGCTTAACATAAATCAAATATTATTTACATGTCTGTGTTTTATATATTAACTATGCTATAGCTAATAATCGAATCATTTGGTCTTCTATCTCACTGCTACGCTGATGACCAGCAAGTCTACTTTTACTGCTTACCAGAGGAAATAGACAATCTTAAAACTCGTATAACTGAGTGTCTAGAAGCAATCACCCGCTGGATGACCTCAAATAGATTGAAACTGAATCCTTCAAAGACTGAGTTTCTCTGGACCGCCACCAGCAGACGTCAGCGTAACATTGATAACTCCCCAATAACCATTTCAGGAAGTGACATCAGTCCAAAGACTTGTATAAAACTACTGGGTGTTAATCTCGACGCTGATTTTTCCCTGAAAACTCAAGTGAACAGAACCGTAAGCACGGGGTTCTTTCAATTGAGGCAAATTAAAGCAGTGCGAAGAAACCTGCCAACAGAGGCGACTAAATTACTAGTCAATTCGTATGTTGTTTCACGTCTAGATTATTGCAACGGTATATATGCAAGTCTCCCAAAATATCAAATAAACAAACTACAATCCGTTTTCAACGCTGCAGCAAGACTTATCACCGGCGTATCTAAATATTCCCATATTTCAGAACATCTCAAAAATCTTCACTGGCTCAAATGTCCTGAAAGAATCCAGTTCAAGCTCTGCTGGATGGTATTTAAGTCGCTTAACGCAATGGCTCCGGCTTACTTATCGGAACTGTGTATTCCTGAAAATTCCAATTCTCGACAATCAACCCTCAGGTCAGCAGCATCATCAGCTATCGGAAGGTTGAAGGAACCAAAGCGCACACCAGACACTAAGTTCGGTGAGCGCGCTTTCGGAGTGTCGGGACCTAAAGCATGGAATAGGCTGCCACATGAGTTAAGAATGATTACAGACTCGGCGGAATTTAGAGCTAAACTTAAAACTCATCTGTTCGGACTGTCTTATCCATAAAGTCAAAACCTTCTCACTTTCACATTCACAGCCCGTGACATTGTAAATAACTAATTGTGAAAATATGAGCTAATTCTTTTTTGGAAGCTTTTATAATGGTCACTTGATGAAAATTCTTCAGTCGTAAAGAATCATTAAATTCTCAAGTCTTTCAAAGTAAGTATTAACTCACCTTTGGCATTATACTTCTTATAAGTGAATACCAAAAGTGATGGGGTCAGTAAATGTAAAATCATGCAAAGTCCAGTGTTTTCAATATAATGTCCTCCGCGTGCAAATTGGTATCTTCTCCAAGCATAAACTTTCTTATTAAAGTGTGTTTATCGGAAGTGACCGACCAGGTAAGTATGTTTCTGTATACAATTGTAAATAATAAACTTAAATATAGCCTAAGAATTAAATTTTAAATTGTACAGCGCCCTTGAGGTGATTTCTCACAAAAACGGCGCTATACAAATTATCCAATTATTATTATTATTATTATAGCAAATGCTATGTATATTATAAAATTTTGAAATTTCAAAATAGTGACCCAGAAAAAAAAATCTCTATTTCACTACAAGTTTTTATTCATATTTTTTTTTTGTGGTGTTTTTGAGTAATCTGAGTATTGTACCAGATAGAGTGTACACTTGTACTTATTACTGCGTACTCGACTCAAATTTCGATTTTTCGACTAATTATCTGAAAGATCGATGTGTCATTTAGATATTGATACCTTAGAGCAGATTTACATGGTAATTCATCGTAAAGGCAATATTGTGGATATTTTTCGCATGGCTTGCAGAATGTTGAAGTACGAACTTCCAATTCAATTTTGTATTATTTATTGTGGCTCCAGATGGTTGGGAGAGTTTTGTGCTGTAAGCATTCGTTTTTTTTTTAAATTGTGCAACCATAATTTTACCAATAAAAAATAAATATACTACAGAAAAATACATTCATTAGGCAAATAATAAAGGGGCCAGCTATTAA
The DNA here is from genome assembly GCA_951813805.1 of Limnephilus auricula. Classification (NCBI taxonomy): domain Eukaryota; kingdom Metazoa; phylum Arthropoda; class Insecta; order Trichoptera; family Limnephilidae; genus Limnephilus; species Limnephilus auricula. The sequence goes on along the minus strand of OX638392.1, from coordinate 39,498,351 downwards.
ATAATTTTTAATTTTATATATCTTCTAAATACAGTACAGTAACGGGTTCGAGTCCCGTCGGCGACATATATCTTTTCTCGGGAGAAGTTTCAATGTTCATGAGTATTTCAGGCTAATAATTGTTACCCTTTGTGCTATGCATAAAAAATCTTGTCTTAAACATTAGTTTATCAATTTAAAAAAATAATCAATATTTGACGAGTTAAAGTATTTTCACCAAAAAATGTAGATATAATGTCTCGACGCCACCTAGTGAGAGAGTTAGCACTTACATGCCTTTCTCATATAAATAAAGTTGGTTGTTTGTGAAAAAATATAATGAGCGATAATTGTTGAATGAAACACTAGGTATATATTGAACCATTTTGGCGGGTAGGAGGTATCCCGCCGTAGCTTAATGGTAGAGCTCCTGTCCGGCAAACAGAGGGGTGCGGGTTCGAGTCCCGTCGGCGACATATATCTTTTCTCGGGAGAGGTTTCAATGTTCATGAGTATTTCAGGCTAATAATTATTGCTTATAATAAATACAGTAAACTTAAATTTTACCATTTTAATTCAAAATTAATAGATTACTTAGTTTTAACCAAGTTTATTGTTTAAAAACCACCAAGTTTCGTAAATAATGCTTACTTCATCGGGTTTACATAGACAAGTCATGGGAGGCCTGTCCATTGACATCTTAGGTGTACTTTTTAGTTGTCATTAGTTTTAAGTAAACTCTGATGAAGTAAGCATTGTTTACGAAACATGGTGGTTTTTTAAACAATAAACGTGGCTGAAACTAAGGATTATAATAATTTTGAACTAATGTACCGTTAATTATCAGATGTTTCAAATTTAATACAACCTTATTAGTAAAGGGGTTGTGTTTATTGGATATTTTAAGTGCTTTGTCAGTTGCCAGTCCACCTCTAGTTACTAGAGAAGGTAACCAGCTGCATTATAGTGCATGCAACAGCTGCCCAAGGCTTGGTCTACGCAGAATTTCAAAATAAAATAGCTAAATTATGCTGCTTCAGACCCAAATTCGTAAAGCAAAGGGAATGTTCCCTTTGTTTCTCGGTGTGCATGGCAGAGTTACAAAGATAATACGAAAATATTTTAGAAGGCTTAAAAATTTTGGAGAGATATTAATGTAATAAAAAAATACGAATAAAAGTAATCAACCTGTAAAAAGCCTTTTTTGTTAAATGCAAAATGTCTTTTAAATCTTAAAAGATTATTTCTTTTACTTTTGCTGAGGTTTGAACCTTCCTTTCCAGTTATCGGAATCAAATTGGGAGGCGGTTAAAGGTGCCGCCTTGGGAACTATTTTTTTACCTTTCGCGTTTGGTGACTTATCAGGGGTTCCCGGGTTCATGTGGTGAGGTTTATCTAGGTCTTCCCAGTTAGCAGAATCAATTTGGGAGGTGGTAAAGGGTGCCTTTTCGGAAACTATTTATTGGATAACCAACATATCTGCCATATGTTACCTTTCACGTTTGGTGACTTATCAGGTTTATCTAGGTCTTCCCAGATATCGGAATCGGTTCTAGTTTTTGGTCTATACGGGGGTTTCCAAGCATTCAAACCTACAATTGAATCTCAACAATTTCGGTTAGGAATTGGATCACCGCGATCCACCGAAATTTTTTGTCTCCAAAAAGTATCGGAAATAGACAATTTTATTTAGTTAACTTAACCAAGGACACATGAAATATAAAGCTGCACCCTCGTTAGTACACGCGTAAGCGATTTTAATTTAACTATTCATATGGGGACTCCATGCAGTAAAGTAAATCGCATCTTAATCTAGAAATGACACCATGTCTGATATGACACCATGAGATTTCCCAAATGTCCCTTAATTTTCTTTGAGACTTCCACTGCCCCTTGAAAAACTCCAGTGCCCACAACGGGGCTTTATGGCCCACTTTGAGAAAGACTGCTCTACAACCATCGACCTGCACCAGTAGGGGTAATGGATTCCTATGTCCGTCACTCCTGGACACATTGAACCCTGGAATCTCACCCACCCCACATACGCTTTTCCTTCCCAGATCTTCGGATTCTTTCTTTAGACACTTCACAAAGATGTTTGATACATCACAAAGATGACATAGGCCCGAGGTAAATTATTTTACTCAGCCTTGCTAAATTTCGACTCTAAACCGACTTAAAAAACGTGCATGTCCGTATGTTTGTAAATGATTGCCACCAAAAATAATATTGTTTGAATCTATCTGCCGAGTGTCAATTAGATCGGAAATCGGGAAATGGGTTAGTTTCCAAATTTCCACTGAATTCCACGGCCTTCATTCAATCAAGAAAACAAAAGTGAAATTCAAATAGTTTACATAAAAGGCAACAAATTTCCCATGTTTATTTATTTCACGAATTGATTAGCTTTAATTATCGCAAAACTATTAGTAAAATTTGTAAAAGTAGCAAATTTTGAACACCTTTTTCAAAACGAGCACTTATCCTGAATTACGTTGTGATAAACGAATCAAAATTTATAATACTTATCTAAACTTCAAAGTGGCAGGTAAAATGGGATTTACAAATTGTGTTTGGTCAAAAGAGCAAAAAGAGTTCGTTTTTGAAGGTGGTCGTAACTGACACATCAGCTGTTTCTTTTGCGAACACCGCACGAGTATCTATTGTAAACATATTGTAAACATTGTAAACATACGGTAAAAACCTGTTTAAATTTTTTTTTTTTTTTTTCGTGAAATACACCGTAAATATATGTAATCTATATACAATCCACATAAAATTTGTATTTTATCCAAGCTAAATATATTAATATTTTTTATTTTTATTTTAAACTTATTAAGTTAAAGAGTTAAACCTCAAATTATAATATTATCTTAATTAATTAAAATATTATAAATATATTAATATCTCAAAATGACCGTTTTGTGGGTTACGTAGGGTTACGGTGGAAACGTTTAAAAAAACTTTTTCGAATTACTTTCATACGCCTTTAACTACCATAACAACTTACCTACTATCACAACAAAATAATTATACTACCATAACAATAACAAGTCCTGCTTGCGCCGATAATTATTTAAAAATGTACATGCTAGATTTTTCCAAAATACATAATCACCATTTGACTGACGTTCAACTGATAGTTGACCTCTGTTTCATTTGTGCAATGTGCAGCCACTTGAAGAGATTGTACTAGGAAAACCAAGTTATTCATACATTCTAAATGATGATTATTTGTAATAATTAAGCGCCAATGAACACTGCACAGTGCACATACAGTCATGCTGCAGTTGAAATGTATCATGGGATACAGTTCAAAGGTTTAATCCCATTATCTAGGTGGTCCGGATTAAGTCTCACGTTATGCGAGTACAGTGTAATGCACCACTTCTCTAGACACAATATTGCAATTTCATTGTGTGCAGCTCTCGTAGTTTAATTCAAGAAAATGGGTTAAAATTATATTAAACTTGTTATAATTACATAACCATTTTAATTTTGTAATGTACTTACCTTAGGTATACAGGAGTGCCTCACTTATACAGGTCTTTCATTAAGGACGCTCGATTTTAAAATGTAAATAAAACAAGTTTTGTACGACATATCCACTGAATTTTTTTTTTATTTGAAAGTATATTTTATGGGAATAGGCGTAAAATATAATTTATTTCAAATTTCCACCGCGTCTTCGCTCGGTAGTACGTATTCAGGAGGTCCAATTTTCAATGATTTTGTCGCAAAAATCTGGCTGAATTTGCTGGATGGCGTTTGTTATATTGACTTTGAGGACGTCAATTACGGAAGATAGCCCCAAATAAGGAAGTCTAAAGGCATTAAATCGCACCATCTTGATGGCCAGTTTATTCATACAAGTTCATATTCAAATCGTTTGTGAGTACTATGGTGATTTTTTAATTTTTTTAAAATGTATTTAATAATGTTATTATTCAATTTATACGCCAGATTATTTTAAACAAGTTCTGCCATGTAGGTTGTAAATAAACTGTTTTATAAATTGAATAATAATATATGTAAAAAATTAAAATTAAAATGGATATTTACAAATTTAACTTGATAACAATAAATAAATACTGTTGAGATATTATAATTATATGTAGGACTGGAGGATCGTGAGGAAATAAATACATTTGTTTTCCGTTCCACATCTACATTATCTACAAGCTGTTGTTAAATAAAAGGTACGATAATATGTTATTGGGTTAGGTTGTTATTCGTTATAGAAGGTATCAGAAATTAACCGTTATTCCCACCTCTATATTACACGCTTATTGTCATAAAATGTACTCTCAAATAAATAAAAAATTGAGTGGATTTCTCTCGTATAACTTGTTTTATTTAGTTTTTTTTTTTTTAAGAAGCACACACATTGTGACTTTTATTTACATTTTAAAATCGAGCGTCCTTAATGAAAGACACTATAAGCTTGGGTTACTTGTAAGACTGGTACGTTTTTATCTTGATTTGTATTAATTAATATATTGTGTCAATCACATACTTCAAATATAAAACATTTATATCTTTTTACATGTTCCTTCTGCTTAGTAATACACATTATTTGTAAGAAATATTGAACGTGAACGCAGCCTTCCAGCACCATGGGCCACTCCCGATTGAGTGCTGGGCCCGAGCTCACCAAAGACCACGCACGCACACAATAATTTTTTTTTTCTATTCTACCTGCTTTTTTCTTTCTTTCTACTATTTTATGAATTCACAATTTTCCCTAAAAATAGGAATAACTTTGTGGGATTGCACTATCCTCCCCACATCCTGGAATAAATCATGATTATTTTTTTAAATTATTAACATCAAGTTCAAAAATTAAATGTAGACAATCATAACATGTAAATAAACAATACACTTTAAACTATGATATGGTGTATGCACGTAAATAAATAAAAATTATTGATATGATTTTTAATTTTTTCTTATCTTTGGAGCTGCCGTCAACGACAAGCAGGTCGTTTGCAAGGTAAAAAAAAAAACATTTTTGTTGTGATGTTTTCCGTAAACTAAATCATTTGTGAAATTACAATGTTGTGTATGCGCTCTGTTAGTCAATCTTAGAAATTCATTCCGTTTCATAATTTGTGATGTATTGGCAAGAACTGAATTTGTGGAGTGAAGTTATTAAAAGCATCCTGTTTTATCGCGTCAAAATAAATGTATGGTGGGACGTTTATCGCTGGAAATTTGACGAAACGAAAAACAATTAAAAAGCCGTTCGTTCATATTATTATGGTCACATTTCGAATTTAAACCATTTATTTTAGTCGTTGTTTTATTGATTTTATGTATGACTCACCGTCAGAAAGAAGAATTCATAAGATAAACTGTATATATGAACAAAAGCTTTGAACCCTGTGATTTACATTTATATTTACTAATGTTGTCATTGTTTAAAATGCTTTTTGGGTGGGTTGTGCAGGTATGCGGAATACATATAATATTTTTAATTTTTAAATTCAATAAGTCGTAAACATAAAACACACTAATTAAGGTAGATTCATACTGGACGACGTACGTACGCATCGCTACGCCAAACAATGCTTAGCAAAACATACATTTTCTATGAAAATGGCCACAGACATCGCACGTCGCGATGCGTGTTGCCAATGTGATTGTAAAATATAAATTTTCATTGAAAATCTATGGTTGCTAAGTAGCCCAGATATTATTAGGCGTAGCGATGCATACGTACGTCGACCCAGTCTGAATCTACCATTACGTTCTTACGTACGTGTGAACAAGCTAATTTCAGTTAGATAAACTCAACAAAGAGCAACTTCATCACTCCTTTAAAAAAGTCAATAAAAGTGAAAGGTAAAAAAAAAAAATTCCTGAAATAGGTTATTATGGAGTATTTAAAAAACATTTAATCACTTTCTTCACTAAACTTTTCAAAGGGGTATTGAAGTGTTGTTCGAACTTTGCTGAGTTGTCATGGAACCGATATATACATAATTAGGATGTGAATATTTTACTTTTTTTTTGATATTTGAACATTATTTGAATCACCTTGTTATCGATTTTATTTTTATTTATTTTTATTTATTGACATTTGATACATTTAAAGCCAAAATAACAAATAATATTACATAATAAGAGAATATATTTAAAATGAATACAAGTGTTATTACGTTGTTTTAGGTCGATATTAGTTCCTAGCTAGGCAGATTGCCTGTTCTAAGGAACCAAAGTGTGTAAAGTGCCAAATGCAATTTAAATTATTATTATTTTTTTTAATTAATACCTATGTACTAAGTTTTTACTAAATGTGCCATTCATAGGTAACCATGTATCGTTTTAAGTCACATTATATAATAGTTTTTCAGACTCCTCCCTACCCAAGCCAATCAACCATTTAGTTATTATTGAACCAATGCAGGACATTTTGCAATTTTTAATATTTAAGTCTGGGGGGATTTTATTGTATAATTTCGGTCCCACATACGCATACGTCTTTTGATACTTTGCCGTATTGCTCCCTGGGACGAAGAGATCCTTTCTGTTGTGACTTCTTGTATTGTATTTGTGATCAATTTTATTGAAATTTTCTATATTTTTATGTACATGGATAATAATCTTTTTTATGAAGTTTTGACGAACATCAAGAACGTTAAATTTTTTGTAGAGTTTGTCGCTTGAGAACCTGTAGGGTTTACGCATAATGACTCTAATTATGGATTTCTGGGCCTTTACAAGCGGATCTAAAATCGTTCTTCCTGACGCTCCCCAGCCAATACAACCATACGTTAATATTTTATAACGATAAACCATTTTGCGCACGTTTTTCAAACAGAGTTTGATTGAAAAATATCATGGAAGTAATATATTTTATCATCGCAAGGCGTAGTCGGTTTCCAATTTTTTTCCAAGAATCCACTGGCTGGTGATACAAAAAAACATAGAGAAAATTCTTTTTCGGAGTCCGTTTCTACAATATTTCTTAATTCCTAAATTCCTAACTGGTGAGAAAAAGATTGCTAATGAATTGCCGGCACACTAAGTTCCATAACGCACCTCAATCCAGTACGTTTGTAGTAATTAAAAACTACTACAAACTGCAAGCAGTACGCACACATAAAATGATCTTCGAAGAACTTCTTTCCTTTTATTATTATTATTTAAGGGGCACTGGGTGCGCCACTGCTCTTGTAAGGGTCACTTCCTACTTTCCAAAGGTCAGGAGTCTGGGTGTAAATTGTCCTCCTTTGTAGTGACCTTTTGGCGGCAATATGTCGTACTCGTAGGAATACGGCGGGTTGCGGTGATGTATCCAGTGAAAAACTTAAGAATTGAATTGTTTTAATATAAACGCTAATTGCCCTGATGAACTAATCAAGGTAAATTGCCCATTTTGCAAGTCGAAGTAGGAAGAGAAAATAATAATTTTTACTCTATCAATTTACAAGTATTATGACCTGAATTATATTATTATTAATTTCCTGAAAAATTACGCGGTTGTCAATATATCTGGTCGGGTATGATCAATTAAGACAGTTCTTAACATTTTCTACATAATAACATGGGTGTTGTGTTATGTTATTTAATTAAACTCTGAGATAAATTTATATTTTTCTTTTTTGTTGACGTGGATTATAATAAGAACTGGTGGACACCTATTGCCACCTCATATTTTTTATATGTGAGTACTGCACAAGAATTCCCACTGATCCCGTCTGGGGCCAGTGAGACTATGGAATCGCCAATTGTGGTATGTTATGAGTATGAAGGTATTGTGAGGGTAGGGGAAGGAGATGGTTAAGAGGAAGATGGGGAAGTATCTGGCTATTCAGATCTGGTCAATATACATGGCTAAAGCCATTTCAAGTAACGTTTCACTTCTGAATGATGGTCTTACACCAGAGAGATACTGAGAGTATCTTTCACCCTGGAACATGCCGTAAATCTACAATACATTACTTTTAATTAATTGATTGTGAAATAACACAAATTAATCAAATAAAACTTATTTGCGCTCGCCGGGTTCGATTCCGCTACTTTCGGATTGGGAGTCGAGAGCCTTACCCCTCGACCATGGAGGCCTTGAATTATATACATATCTCGATAAATCATCTAATTATTATTATTATAATTATATTTATTATAGATTCCTACAATATCGGCAGTTGGACAAATATGCTTTTAATGCCTACTGTCTTTTACAGAGCTAACTACTAAATAAAGACATTACATATATATTCGATTTTAAAATATATTCCCCGAGTGAAAGCCGCAAGGTACGAAATTAGATATAACGATAATACATAATATTATGTGTGCCAGCGCTAAACTCCGCCGTAAGAAAAGGAAAATATTATTTATGAACGAAATAAAAGTCACATTAACCTTTCTAGGGTAGATTTAACCCCTTTTCTCATATAGGAGTACATGAGACTATTAAAGCCTAAGATCTTCAGGTACAAAATCTTAATAAAAAAGTCTTGTGATCTTCAAAAGATGCTGGGGCTGAGGTTGATGGGTTTTAAAAATGTTTATTACGAAAATCTTAACAAAACAAGTCTTTAGGGGGAGAAAACGATTTATTCATCTTGTTCAGAGAGCTATATAAATTATAAATAATTTGCCTACATATCTGCTGTACACATATTTACTATTCATATTTCTTTTTCATTAAGCTCTTATTATATTCATAACAGTGACAAGATATTATTGTCGTTGCTATTAAAGTCACAAGAAAACATATTAAATTTTAAAATTCATTTTAAAGGGTTTAAATACGGTTTTTTATAATTATTTTTTTTTTTTACATAACGTTCACACAGGAAAATTATTTCCCTCAGGGCCTATTTCATCTTTGGGGATGCTGTGTGGAGGGTATTTTTAAGGAGAGGAAGTTCTGGGAAGTAAAAAGGTATGAGGGTTGGGTAGGTTTCAGTGTGTCTAGATCATCCGCCGCCAAGACATAGATAAACCTTATCCCATGAACCCAGGCACCCCTGCTAAGTCACCAAACGTAGCAAACCACTTGGGGTGACCTATGGCAGAGGTATTGGTTATCCAATAAATGGTTCCCGGGGCGGCGGTACCCATTCCCGCCTCCCATCAAATAAAAATTAAAATGAAGAAATTCAATTTTTTATGAAAACTACATTGAAATAATGAGGTTGTCTCCATTTTTTGCTTGACTTAAATGTATTATTTTTTAAAGAGTTTTTAATTACGTGTAATATCGTGATGTTTGAGACATGACTGTACCATGGCGCGTGTCCCGTGATGTCACAAGCTTTTCGGCAGGCCGCAAATATCAGCACTTTGACAGCTTATAATATCATCGACGCTATTCGGTATTTTCTAAAAATTCAAAATATATTATTATATCCCAAGCATGCTCTAATTAATATGACAATTTTTTTATAAAAAATATAAGATTTCGGTGTACGACACGACCTGTCCTTCAAATTAATATATTCAATTATAAATAAATGTGTCATAAATTCAATTGATATGTAACTTTCTGATGGTTCTTAGAGCGGCTTTTGACAGCTGAAGGAATTTTTCATGAAAATGTTTTACTTTAATTATATGAAAACAAATCACTTTGTATACAGCACCTTTTTAATCAAAATTTTCTACATGTTTCAAAACCAAAAGTTTCTTCATCAGGATACGATTAAATTATGTAAATCTTATCCTGTTGAAGAAACCTTTGGTTTTGAAACACGTAGATAAACTTTATTAAATAAGTGCTGTATACAAAGTGATATCTTTTCATTTAAAAAAATATCGCCTCCAAGTGAATTTGCGAAGACTGAATAAGGTTTCTACTTTATTTTAAATATGCAAAGATGATCCATTTGTCATTTTATGTAAAAAATATTTATTTTGAAACATATTTGTTATTTAAGCTTTATCTACCGTAGATGTACTTATTTACTTTGTGTGTGATATAATTTATTCGAAGGATTAATATGTATGTATCTGATATTCACAAATGATCAAACTTGTGTGAAATCAAACATTTTTTAAATATACCTACTCACCAGTAAAAATAACAGATAACATGTTTTTTTTGCTGTTTCAGAGTGCCAAAATTTTACCTGTTAGGGCTATACTATGGCACAAAATTATAATTCAGCATATATTTACCCCGCAGTATAAAGAGAAATTAGAACATAAATATAGCACTAGATTCACGTGCAATAACGAGTTAATAGTTCCGAAATTTAATAATAAGTACGGACAGAGAACGTTTGCATACAACATATCGAAGATATTTAATTTATTACAGGACACTATAATGTAATTCTATGAATAAGGTTAAATATATGGTGAAAAATTGGTCATCGGAAAAAAATTATTTATATTCATATGTATGAAAAAATGTTGAATCTGTAGATATAAGATGTAAATTATAACTCTTAAAATGGATTATGTAACTAAACTATAAGCACCTGTTGACAAGCCAATTCAATTTACTTAGCAAGACTTGTTTGTTGATTTGTATTATTTTAACTATTCTTTCAATAAAAAAATAAATAAAAATACCACTTTACTTTCGGTTAGGGTTAACCCTCTTAGGACAGATACTATTATAGTAAATTATCAATATTGTTATAATTTAATTTCACATTATAATATATTATAATATATATAATATATTATAATATATATGGTATAAGATAATGTACTAAATTTATAATCACTTTCGATTAGAATTTTTATTTTACTCTACAGTACTCTTACAGGACGGTCTGAGGGAAAAAAATCCTCAGGGCCTACGTAATTTTTGGTGATGATGTGTGGAGGGCCATTTTAGGAAAAGGAGAGAAAGTTCTGGGAAGAAAAATGTGAGGGGTGGGTATGAATCATGGGTGATCAAGTGATGAATATATGAATCCATTCCTCTTATTCGGTGATCCGGCAGGAGAGGTCAAAAGGTCTTCCTTAACCAGTGTCTCCCGATCCCACCCCCCATGCAGTAAGAAAAAGTATCTACTGCCAAGATCTAGATAAATCTCGCGGCATTTTCCCGGGTCCCCCTGCTAAGACACCAAACAAACCACTTGGGGTGACGAATGGCAGAGATTTTAGTTATCCACTAAATGGTTCTCGGGGTGGCGGTATCCATACCCTTCTCACAAATTTGTATTTCTTGGCTGAAAATCTTGGCAAATTGACCTTTATCTAATAAAATAAAATAATACATCATTGACCGAATTAGATACATCAAGAAAGGGACTTAATACATTGTCAATTAATAGTTTCTTCTAATATGATTAGTAGCCAACCAGAAAAAAACTTAAAAGGGAGATTGGATAAAAAGGTAAATAATAAAAAGGTCGAGTCTGTTAATTGGACGTAATAGAAGTGTCGAGGGTCGATTCATTATACTAATCCCAGACTATTCAAGAATAAATCACTTGAAAAATAATTAATCCCAGGCCCCATTGAACAAATCGTAAAAATGCCCCTTCAAAGTGACTGACAAACAAACAAAAGAGCAAAGAACCTGATTATCGTCGGTCGTTATTTTATTTTTTATTACGAGGGTCAGGCAAAAAGTAATGCCTCTTACTTTTTTTCTACTTTTGACGATTAATTTGTCACTTTTCAATATAATCTCCGTCCATTTCCACAGTTTTGGTCCATTTTTGAACAGGGGCATGTATTCCAGTGTGGTAAAAAGCATAGTCCTGCTTCCTATTTATATAAGCTGTTGATGCACGAACGTTTTCACGGACTCCGCATTTTCAAAGTGAATCTCACGAAGAGCTTCACTCATACTGCCTTTAATGAAAAAGAGATTCCGTCACAATTCATCTGTATTTATCCGGCGGTCACCCCGAATGATGTCATCGACTTGCTGAATGTTGCGTGGAGTCGTTGCTGTCAACTGCATACCAATGTTTTTTGCCAACGCCAACGGCGTTTTTCCCTCAGCTTCGTTACAGCGACAAACCCATCATCTAATAGTACTGACATACATTGGTGCATCACCGTACACATTTTTCAGTCTTTCAAGATTGTGAATAGGCGTTTCACCTTCTGAATTCATGAATTGAATGCATCCGAAGATCGATGTCAGACATTTTGCAAGCGACTACCACGTGTTGACACAAAAAGTTACTACTATAGTAGATTGTTAAAGAAGTTTGGATGAATAGCATCAATTTCAAAATTTTCACTTATCTAACTTGATTTAAGTAGAAAAAAATAGGAGGTTTTTGACTGACCCTCGTACTTCATTGAGGGCTGGGGGCTTTTTTGACCAAAGAAAGGAATTTTATTAGCCTCGTTACTTGAAGAATCAACAGGGAAAGGGCATCACAGAAGAAAGTTGGAGAATAAAGATTGAATTCGGATTCTTGGAGAACTGTTTATTTATTATGAAGCCAATTACATATCTGTTTTTTAAACTCGTGACATTTCGAAATGAAGTTGATTTTTTATCATTATCGGAATTAACAATCTTTAAAACAGATCATTAAAATTATTTTATCGTCTGCTATTTTTTTCAATATCAGAATTGACATCCTACGAATAATAAAATTCAACTGTCATGGAGACCTCTACGAAAAAGTTTTTTTTTTCATTCGAATAATTAAAATCACGTCTGTATTTTAAGATGTGGATATCGCAAAAATATTACGGCTTTCGGAAACCAGTGAGTCTATAGCATTCCCAGTTGTTGGAGTAAGTTGTGAGGCTGAAAGAAGTGGAGAAGAGAATGAGATGAAGATAGAAAGTACTTGTCTATTTAGATCCGGTCACCAAACACTGCTAAAGCTATTTTAAGTAATGATTAGATTCCGAATGGCAGACTTTTACCAGAGCGTTACAAGCTCTAGAGCTCTTCTTTTATATTAATATGAATATTTATTTATTATTATTATAATTAAATAAATAAATTAGACTGTTTAAAATTTTCAGTATACGAAACTGTAACATTTAAACAATATTAAATAAAATTTTCATCAAAAAATTTGAAAAATTCAACTACAATTTTACGTATTTTCAAAAATTGAAATTTTACGCATGAAAATTTTACCAAAAATTGTACTTTTTCGCATACAACTCTGCCAAACTTTAAACCATTTTTTTTATTTTTACTTTTAACCACTCTATCCTACTAAAAGTACAAAAAATATCGTTGGATATCATAATTCAAGTTATCTAAAGGTTTTTTTTTAATGTTTTATCTTCATTTTGTCCTAGAAGGTGGTAATATCAATCCTAAGAGCGCTGAATTCGGAAGAAGAGGTCAGGAGTAGATAGTCTGTGGGTGGATGGAGAATTTAGCCTCCGGGGAATTACTTGGCGAACTGATCAGTGTTACACATCACGAGTATATTGGATACAATTACCACATAATGTCAGTGCACCACAACGGTACACCGAGAAGTTAAACTTAACAGGATGTGGCAATAAAATAATACTGCTTATTAATAGTGAATTGTTTACAAGTAAGGGACTTTAACACTAACTTAATATAATATAACGGACGACATTTTTGATCAATTCCTAAACAATCTAAATTAATGATTTAGGAGGGTATCACCAGAGAATACCGGAAATTAGTCATTTTTAAACCAAATTATAGACGTATTGACTCTTTTTTACAAAAAAACATAATTTGATTTTGAAAGATTGTTATTTTATCTGGTACACGCAGTTTTAAAAATTTGAAAAACTAAGTGTATTTTTAATATACTAAGGTTAAACCGTTGGTCGTTGGAAGATTTGTTCAATTTTCAAACGATAGATTCTATTAAACAACACAAATTTCAAATCATATACAATAAAATAAATCAATACATAATCTAGTCAACACAGTTTTCAAAAAATAACTTTTTTTTATCAAATTAAAATCATTAAAAAGTAAATCCGTGAAGGTGTTTGTCACAAAAATACTTCATTTTTCTATTTATTTAAGATCTTACATACTAAAATATTTAAAAAAAGTTTTTACACACTCATTTTGTTTAATTTTGTTTATTGAAAAATCATAAATACTTTTGATCAAAAAATACTTACAAGAAGTACATGATATTTAATAATTTATCATCGTGCGTTTTGAGCATTTTTATTGCTTACTTGAATGTAGGTTTAAATTAAAACAGGTTTTGAATGAAATAAATCGATATTAAATTTTTAATTTAAAAAATTTGATACGGGAATAATCGATCTTTCTCATCGGAACCTCCCTGTATAGTTGCAAGCATTTTTAAACTTTTATTCTCAGTTGCTGCTCAATCGCTCTAAATCGGAATGATTTTTAAGAACGTGTTGTATTTTCGATCATTTTTTTATGCGTAAACTCATGTTCAAATGTTTAGCGAGTATTACAGTTGCCCACCGTTACCTAAATCGGTAGAGCACATTAATTTTCGTGCAACGCTGGATTTTATTTAACCGATGCCAGTTCTGTGGTCAATGAGTTTCAGTCAATCGCTGTTTTTATTATGACAATTGATTGTTCCAATTGTGTTTAAATTTTCTTTAAAAGCGACTTCTGTTGCCCAGAGTAAAATTAATTTAATAAAATATATTTACCACCAATTGTTTGGATGATAATATTTTTAAAAATTTTGGGCGCGCGCTGGATATTAAATTGTACCAATGTACGTATATCTATGAATTGTTTTTCCATGTTGTACTTTTTAAATAATGTATTTATTTTATATTATAGAAACAAACAGTATTATCATACAGTGATATATTTTTTTAATTAGTAATACAATAAAGTAGTATTTCATGGTCGATGCCTGTGTTGTGTTTCTGTGTAATCTCTTATTTGTAGAATGTATAATTAGTAATTACCGGATGATGTGCGTAATGCGTAGATGTGTGTGTATGTGTGTTTGTAAGTGTGCATCAAACAGTCTATATCATTTATAAGATGCTCCTTTCAAATGTTATGTTTTATGTATATTTTGTACTGCGGGTTCCATATTGGCGAGACATATTCCATTGTACCTCTGTCTAATGCAAAATACAGCATTATATACTATTGTCCGCGTGTTACCGCAAATTTTACTTACACAAAGAACAAAACTAGCATTATGTACGACCTATGAACGATTGAATCGATGTGCTTAATAAATAAAATGTTTTTTTACAAAATCTGTGTAGTAAAAATAATATAACAAGGTCCATATAACTTAAAAATCAATAACAAGTGGGTGTGGCGGGCGTAGATTTGATTTTTATACAGATCTACAGTTTTATTTAGAGATTGATGAAATTTTGAATACTTGACCATCAGGTCATTATTTACAAGGTTTTTGAAAAACACTGAATATTGAAACGCCTAGACTTCAGTTAATAAACTACACAAATTGATTGGCCGCCATATTATTACAGCCTCCTCAACTTCATATAAAATAGATTAAAAATAGTTTACATATTACTGTGACAGATATCCATAAATCAAATTAACCATTAACGGCTTTGGATCCACAACTGCGAACCTTGATCCGTATAAAAGCGCATACACAGAGAGATCAAAGGTCCAGAATTTGAAATTCAAATGAATCTCTCGCACACCACTCGTGTGATATACTGGTAGGAGCACAAGTATCGTTATTGATGTGAAATTCAATTATCGGACTTGCCGAGAGAAAAGAGCTGTAATTGTGACGATTAAACACATTTCCGAAGAATCCTGTTCCACCCCCTTCTTCTTCAGTTCTCTGCCCATCGGAAGAAACTGATTAAAACTATGTATCATTTAAATTACACTCGTCAGATGGAGTTTGAATAAATCAGCCGGCCGGATTAAGTAATAACGATTTTGTTTTGTTTTAAAGCAATTGAGTACATGAATTTAAATAAACGTTGATTCGTTTCTCGAATTAATGCTTTTTGCTGATCGAAGCGTTTCCCTGATAAACGAGATAACTCTATATCTGGGCGTCTCGTAGGGCTTAAGTTTATTATAAGTACACGTATCAATTTCGCAGCAGTAACTAACTTACTTTGTACCGTAACACCCAAATTAAATTATTATTGAATTTTCCGGCACAGCGCTTTCTAATAATCTCGTTTTAAAACCTACACCAGTTATTTCATTGGCGAGGAAAATTTTCGTGAGGATTATTTAATATAAATACTTATGCTGAGAGAATTTTATCGTTTGTGTATACATATACAAAGTTCTGTTAAATAGTATTTATTACCTATTGATAAGTGCTTGTAGAAATTTTCGGCTGATATTTTGTTACCTGAGAACGTAATTGATTTGTTTCCAAAAAGTTCAATTGTGATTGAACTATTCCATTTTCTTCCAAAATGCAGATTAATTAAATTATTTATGCTACTTGTGTGATTTTGGGGTGAAGTTATCACCCTCCCTTTTTATGTGAATACTGCCCAAGAGTCCCAACTGCTCCCGTCTGAAGCCAGTGAGACTACGGCATCTTCAATTGAAGTATGTATATATGCCATATATGCCATGAGGCTGAAGGTAGTTAGGTAGGAAAAGAGATGGAGAAGAGGAATGTGGAGAAGTACCTGGCTATTCAGATCTAATCATCAAAGACGGTTAAAACTATTTCCAACAACTCAGTTTCATTTCTGAATAGTGGTCTTACAAAAATAATACAGAGAGTGTCTTCCACTCTGGTATGTGCAGTAAATGAACAGTATATTATTTTAATTAATAAATTGTGAAATAACATAAATTAATTAAATAAAATTAATTTGTGCACACCGGGCTCCGAATTCCTCAAAAACGGAGGCGGTCAGATATCTCTAACGGAAGTATTCCGATAATCAGGAACTTCTAGAAAGAAAGTAGGTACAATCTCCGAAGAGTACTAGAACCTACCAGCCCAATCACTATTCTGAACGAGTCTCCAATTTGGAAGCAGCCTTGACGAAAGCCGACCTGTGGAAGAAGGCACCAAAATGAGAAAAAAAATCAATTTCGGATGTAATATAACTTTATAATCCCGAAGTTCCGAAGATCAAAGATTTCGTCAATCTGCTACATTTTTTTTTATCTACTACGGGAGGAATTTTTCCATTAAAATAAATATTTTATTGTGAAGTAATCTAGCAAGCCAGTAAATCTAACTACATGTTAACAGAACTATTTTTTTATTCTAGTAATCTAGTGAGGAAGCAGTAGACTAGCATCTCAAGCCAGGAGAGTTTAATAAGATGGGGATCTATTATTTGAGGTAGTATCGCCCCCCCCCCCCCCCCACTATCCTGGCTTTGTGTTTTAGCTTCTGTGGCTGACGAAGCTAGTAGATAATCGCATATTTGTTTGGTTTTCCCACATGGACGTGTTATTATTTTAATGGCTGCAATGTTACTGGCTTAGAATTTCCCAGATAGCTTTTTAAGATGCGGCTGGCGCATAAATAGATGAGACGAAAATACGAAAAAATGAATCAGAAGCGAGTCACAAATAAATTTTTCGTTTTTAATATTTATTTTAATTTTTCTCAGCACATGGAAATAATTTTCTATGTAGAGGGTTTTCTTCGGAAAATAATGACATGAACCTAGGTCCATAGTTAGAATGCCAGAAGTCTTTCACAGACAATTTCTGTCAAAAACAATAATAATATGTTCAATTTTTAAAAGAAAAACTATCTTTTTAACATTTGAAGGTTATTCCCAACAATGTACTTATATCATTGAAGAAGAAGATAACACTAATAATCTAAATTCAAATATCAAAATGAACAAGACACAGAAAAATAAAAGAGAGCGAACCTCACGTCTTAAAAGCGCCCGTCCCGATTAGACGAGAGATTCGATGGGTTCGAGTCCCAGATGGAACCGCTATATTTAATTTTTCTCTGTCCTGTTCATTTTCATATTTTAATTTAGATTTTTAGAGTTATCTTCTCCTTCTATCATACAATAATATGTGTTTTACATAATTTGATTAATTCCCGTCAGAACATCATCGGACAAGCAACAACCTGTCTGGGTAGGCTTAATGACCAGTTGGGCGAGGCGCGGGCAGCACATTTACATCAGATGGTCATTATCCCCGACTCGAGTCTTGGCCCTTTGTTCGGGTGACATCGGCAGACGATACGAATTATTCGCAGTTACCAGATATTATTGCGATGATTTCAGTAAGATTATTAAACTATGATCATTCAACTGTCTTATAACTTAATAATTTAAGGAACGGAGGAAGTGGTCATAAGGAAACTTACGTTTTATTTGATTTCATTTTAATATATTTTTCGTGTGCCTAACTTATGTACGTAGGCTGTTCGTAAAATAAGATCTCCAGGGTGCTATGGTTGCGAGGAAAGATTTTACGTGCGATCTGGCAACATTCACATGTAGTATGGTTCCCCCACATCAAATCCATACCATACTTTACTCTCTTAGTCTCGGCGTGGTAGCTGTTCGCGATAGAGCTTCCACTTACCGCATCTATCGTAATTCGTTTTTAAACTCCCACTACGCTACTGACGGGATTGTTCCTTTGTCTCTGGTTTTGTGTAGTGTTACCATATCTCGTCCCCAGTCACAATTGAATCCAAAAATTCCTCGGTGTGGTAGCTCACAAGGAATTGCTGCTTCAATCCGATGATGTTTGTGTTCTTCGGTGAGCGTTGTTGGGACCCATCTTGCGTATCCCAAATGTTCTGCCAAAATCTTGTCGATAGTAGTCTTACTGACATCAGGGATGATCATTTCACAGAGCTCCCGAACCATCACCCGTCGATCTGCATGCGGCGAGTGGAAGCTCTATCGCGAACGGCTGCCACGCCGAGACTTGGTGTTGCACAGAGTGAAGCGTGGTGGGGATTTGGCGTGGGGGAACCAGTTTCACCATCTTTTCTCGTGACCATAGAACCTTGGAGACCTTATTTTACGGACAACCCTCGTATTGCATCCACATTTCATAAACTCGTAAATACTCGCTAAAAAAATCACTCCTTTTTAGAAAAAGGTTATTTAAATTAAGTTTTGATGTAGATTTGCAGTTTTTTTTTCATTTCACAATAATGCCCGGCAACGGGAAATTATTTCCTATACTATTCATCCGATTGCGATAAAAATTTGGCGAATTGTTGTGAACACGCCCGCGAAGGTTCTATATTGGTGATGTTAATATATATATTAATGAGCTCTGGCGTTATGCAATTTGTAAAAAAAAAAACAATATGTCACAAGCGAGTTGTTTGTAAAATGAGTTTATTTTAGGGAGTTTAGCGGCAGGGAAAAAAGGCTGGATAGGGAGGAGAAACCGGAAGGAGCGGAGGGGAAAGGCGGAGAAGGTGGAATAAGATTCACGATAGGGGTCACGAGAAGGGGGACAGCGGGAGAGGGGAGGAGAAACGCGGGGAAGGTGAAAGGGAAACGCGGGAGGGGAAGGAGACGCGGCAGGGGAGGTAGAAGGGGAATGGGAGGCGAATGGGAAAGGACACGCAGGAAAAACCAATTTCTTTATTTATGTTGCATTGCAACGCACGCCGGGTATCAGCTAGTAATATATAACATAGAGCAGAAGCAGTAACAAATTTGAAAAAAAAATTGAATTGAAAAATTATATGTATTTTAAAAAATTTTTATTTTATAATAATATTATTATTTAATTTATTAAAAACAGTTTATTTTTAAACAAGTTCTGCTATAACGCGTCGCAGCTGTTTCACCTTCTGAAGGCATTATCAAACTGTTGTTTGATTTGCATAAAATATATATATTAAACTTGATAACATTAATAAAAAGGAATGTCTTATGATAAATAAAACCTAGTTTAAAATTCAAGTAATTAAAACTTACTCTCGAAATATTTTAATAACACGCTTCGAGAGAAATATAATATTATTGTTCAACTATAAAATTAATTTCAAACGTTACAAGCCAAACGAAATCATGTTCTCGCAAAGCAAGGAGTAAGTAATAAAGTTTTATTTTAGAGTTTCACGTTTGCTTCAACATGGAGAAATTTAATTTTAAACGTGTGATCTGAAACTTTGTTTCTGAAATTGCTAGAAGAGGGTACGCACGACATGTTGAGATGTTCACGTGCCATGGAAATATTAAATGTTGCAAATTTCACAGAAGTTAATAGGATTTTATTGAAGAACGTACCATATTTCAACAATATGAAACAAAATATATTTAAGTCGTTGGTGAACTTACTTTTTATTATAAATACTATCATTGACCAAGATTAGAAATTATAAATATTATATTTTATTTTCTTAGAGACCCGATTCAACTGAATCAACACTAGTCTCAGAGTGACTACTTTTCGTGAAAAAATAATATTACGTTTTTTGACAATGAAATAATAAATTATGTTTCATAGCACAATAGTTAGTGATGATATGTAAATAATTTGGGGAGATTTAATTTTCTCACGAGGTAGAATTTCTAAAGAGGAAAATCTATTCAAACTTCAAATTGTTAAAGCTCGTCTTTCGTGAGATATTTTTTGTTGGAGAAAATAGATTTTCAGTATTACGGAAAAAAAGATTTAAAGTGGGATAAATATTAAAGGATTTTTTTTGAATATTCGTTATTATAAGCAACTGTCAAAGAAGTTGGTCAGCAGGTCAATTTAACAATATTATTTATAACACTGTAGCATACACATAGCGAGAAATCAAGAACCAAGATTAATAGAGAAAATATACATAGAATAATAACATTACAAGTACTACAATACAAAGGAAAAAAATGTGCAGACAGAAAGATATAACACAGGCAACACACTCAAAAGCACTTAACATATTCAAACACACTCAAAGTCATATTTATACATAATATATTATGATTGCATGCATAAAATGTATGGGTGAGTACCAATCTATTTTTCAGCTTTTCGTGAGATCAGTTGTGTAATTTGATTCCCTTTTTATATACATTGCCATCATATTAAATACAAAAATATGATAAATACAAGATAAGTGAACGTTCGTTGACCGTATTCATTTGCAATATTTAAAATGAAACTTCAAATCAAGTCACAATAATATATAATATAAATATTTGGATGATTTGTGTTGCGCCGTTTTTTAAGAAAAATCGCCTCGATTGGTTTATTATATATTTCTACAATCTTACTTGTAACTACAGATTAGACAAAGCATTATAAAAACTTATGGTTCAACGATCAGTGATACAAAATATGTACGTATGTACAATGCATTTGACCAATAAATGCGATGTTGCGTAAAAATGTACATGGATACACATATTAATTTATTTATAATATGTATGGGCAGAAGGACCATAATTATCTGGGAGGTTACTTGAAATTAACACTGTTTATGGTTGATTATTTACAGAAATTTTTTTCAAGAACTCAATGTAACCAGATAGAAATTCAATGTAACTACATACCTACCCGGATTGTTTTAAATTAATTAAAAAAAATATGTGTCTATTTTACATTTTCTACAGATTTTTTTAAAGATAAAATATTTTGTATTATTTTTCCCTGAAAAAGATTAAATATTTTGCTTCAAAATTCCTTAATTCTTGAAATTCTTGTAATAATGAAGTGATAATTAAATAAATTTATTTCACATTTTTTGCAATCTAATCAAGACATTTGAATACTGCTTGTTCGTACCTGCGAAGATATATAATAGTGAGTGTTGTTTCCAAAATTAATTAATTTCATAATTATGAAGCCCGGACAATGTTCTCTCTTAAAAGGCGCACTATCATTGTTCTAAGGAAGCCATTAAAACCGAGACTTCGTATTTAAAAATACAGCTTCTAATTACTGAGCCCGCTGCAGTAGACCCCAACCTGCATTATATTTTCATAAACCTGATTTAACAAACGAGGTTGACACTTTCTCGTTGAAAATTTGCATGCATTTACATTAGCGGTGGCTGAGCCTGTGACGAATCTCTAATCTGTTTATGTTTAAATTTTATACTGTTTGTCACGTTGTGGAAAAGGTTTGGGAGTTAAAATCCAAGCTTTGAATTTCATATTTCAAATGAGTAGAGTTAAGAAAAAATATTTTTAATTCATTTGCTTATGAATCTTTTGTATAACAACAGTTGAATAATACCAATGATAATAATGATAGCAGATAGGTGTATTTATATCTAAAGTACAACTTTAATTATTAGATATTTTCTTTCAGTTAAGACACATTCATAATTAACAGAACTACCTACCTATATAAAATAAAAACGAAAAACATACTTTTATAAAATATGTAGTAAGAAGGTGGGATGAATAATGTACATTGAATACAAATTAAATTCATCACAGACTTACAAGTACAGAAAAACAACAGTAGTTTATGATTTTTCAATAATTTTATGGAAGAACATTTCCTCAATAGGCGACTAAAGCCAATTAGATTAATTAACCTCTATTCCAAAGAAGAGTGACCTCTCAAACCCGGCCATAGTGATCTCATCATTTCTATCCAGGGTGATGGAACGTCTGATCAACAACAATCTGCTCACATATCTCAAGAAAAACAAAATTATTAACAACCGTCAATGCGGATACCGGCGGAACCGCTCATGCGGTGATCTTCTCGCGTAAGTGACGCATGTTTGGGGCGTGGCCTGGAACGTTTCGGTGAGACTCAAACGGTTGAACTGGACATTCCAAGGCCTTTGTATGTAGATTGCCGACTTTTTGAGGGAGTGGTCGATTCAGACGGTTGCTGACAGTTTCACGTCTTCCTCGCACTCGTTAAACGCTGTCGTTCCATAGGGATCGGTTAGGGACATGTGCACCAATTCATTGTTACGCGGATAAAATTATAGTCCATGATAGCTTTTTGTTTGACAAGCCCCCAAAGGGTGCACAAATTCCAATGGCTCGGAGAGCTTTGAAGCAAAGAATGGAATGTGTTTTCTCTTGGGGTAAGAATAATCTCGTCAAATTTAATGTTTCAAAGACCCAATCATGTCTGATTACCTCTAATAGGGATCAAATGACAATCTTGTCTCCTTCAATGGTAGCATTCTACCGAACATGCCCTCCATCAATGTGCTCGGTGTAACTCTAACTCTAAGTGACCAGCTCAGATATGGAGGCTCCATTGAAGCCAGAATTAAGTTAGCCTCTCAGTGGCTAACCCTGTACAAATCGCAAGTGCGCCCCACGGTTGAATTTGGATGCCACCTCTGGTCTGGAGCCTCAAAGTACCTTAAAAATACCATCGACTCTGCGCATAAACGGGTGGTCCGCTTGATAGATTCTCCCGTCTTAACAAACGGATCGCAATCTTTAGAGCACAGGCAATGCAGGGGTGGGAATGCTATCCTTATTCTACCGGTGTGTCAATGAAAGATGCTCCGAGGAATTAGCGTCATTGATCCCCTCGGCACCGGTGCATAGTCGGGAAACACGCCAAACGCGCGCTTAAATATGTACACGGTTGAAATTTGTCACATTATATCAGTTGAGTTCAACAGCTCTGTCTAATTTGCCGGCCTCTGTATTTATTTCTTACTACAACATGAGCAACATTCAAGACCCACGTTCACTCCTTCCTCTCCTCAAAGATGACGTAGGCCCTGAGGGAAATTGTTAATATAAAAAATAAAATAAAGATGAACAAAAAATAAGTAACAAATAAACATGTGAAATGAAACTCCGCAAAAACAAAATGTCTAGAAGTTATTACATAGTTAATGCCTAAAAAATGCAAAAAAATAATATATAAATTTATAAAATGACCTGAATATATCCAGGTTTACCTGAAGAGTTGATATGGCCAAGGGTCTGCCAGGTCCGGCGTGACAACAGGAACCAGCCTCATCATTAACGCCCCACTATGCCCCTTGGGGGTGGCCATTATTTTTTAGTGTCTACACTGATGTTAAAGTGTACCCACACTTTACCGTGGCATACTTTAGTCATGCAGAATCAAATTGTAACACTGAGTCGTTCTCTTCTCGTCTCATTACTTTAATGACTTTAAAAAGAATTTACAATATAAAAATTAAAACTAAGCACAGAAATATAAAAAATAGGCAATAAAAGTTATAAGAACCCTTTTTTATATTTACGACGTAATATTATATTATAGAAAGTAGGTTAAGCATAGGAGCAGTCGAGGTCACCCACCACTTTCCCGAACCGTTTTATGGGGATAGTGACGTTAATTCGGCGTAAAAAGGCCCATTTTTAAGAATGTTTTAGACGTTACAGGTAATACAAATTTATTTAATTGATCGTAACATTATAGTACAACATACAAACAAAAGTTCATTAATTTTTTAAAAACAAAATATAAATAATTAAGCCGACAGCAGCAAATCTTCAAAGGCGCCTCGAAAAGAAGTTGTCCGCCGGTGAACATTATAACTGATGACTGGTTCATCAGAAATAAAAAAATAAAAATTATATAATAAGAAAACAATTTTCCTAAGGAAATGCTGTGAGGAATTTTTTTCTTTTTGATTTTTAAATTGTATGTTTTGTATGTATTGTAAATGGTAGATTTATTACTAGACCAATTTTGCGATGAGATGATTTGGAGATATGTTTTCCAGTGTAGGGCACCACGTACTAAAAAAACACATTTTATTTTTCACCAACGACGTAACATTTTAATCAAATAGATTAATCCTTCCTCCTTAATTCCCCTCCGCCACTCCCGAATTCCCCTCCCCCTCCCCCGCATGTGACCGATTTCATTTTTTATGCAAATTTACTACACAAATTTGTTACACCAAAGATTACTATTATATACAGAAACATCCGCGGGTGTGCACTTAACAACTTATCAATATTTCATCATAATCGGACGAATGGTATCGAAAAAAATTCATAACGCTAGAGCTCACTTGTACTATCTACCTACCATTCCGGGCATATACACAACAAATTTTGTTTTAATACTTTGTATTTAAGTATATAAACTTTTTTTTTTTTATTCACCAGATTTACACACTTTTTTTCATACACTTTTCCATATAAATGATCACCTAGTAAATCCACGTTATGCAAGTGTATTATATAAGTATTATTAATACAAAACAATACAAGAACAACACGTTAATCTACCAAACTATTAAATGGGAATATAATTCACCGTCTCCAGATATTTTCATATCAGAGGGTTCGGCTCTGTGGAATTCCTAATTTGACCGATAAATCCTACTGATCCCTCAATATATATATTTAAAAAATCTTTCGTAATTCTACATGTATTTAAAATGACTGATTTTTGCATTTTTATATACAAATTCTTTGACAAATCTAATATGCCTAAATTTTTAATAAGAGAGCTAGGTATAATGCCAGTAGCCGAAATAACAAAAGGTAATATTTTTATAGTCTGAGAATGCCAAATTCTTTTAATTTCATTTCCTAAATCTGTATACTTTCTTATTTTTTCAGAAACAGATTTTTGAATATTACAGGAATTTGGAATAGCTACATCAATAATATAACTTATTTTTTTAATTTTGTCATGTAAAACTATATCAGGTCTATTATGACCAATTGTTATTAATCTATTATTTTATTATTATTATTTAAATAACTATTCTTAACAAACAACGGTTGTCTTTATGTTTTAATTGGTTATTTTTATATAATTTCCTAACCGAACTATAAGATGCTATGCATACACCAGATTGTTTTAATGTTTGTTTGTTTTAATCCTCTGTTATCAAGTATAAATATATACCTTTTTTAAATTAAAAATATTATTTTAAATAATGTGCCAAATATTAACTCAGGTGCGGGGCATACGTCATTCCTATGTCTACCTACGTTAAATTGTCGTGAAAACAAGCTTATGTGCCCAAGCGGATATACAAAAGTTATTATGTTTTGAACTTTTAATTTTTTTTTTATTCTTAACCATCTTATTTTTTTATTTTTTATTATTTTTTCGATTATTTTTATTTCCTCCATTTCTTTTTGTTTTGTACTAAAATGTTCTGTATATTTCATAAATCATCGTAATTTGACTGCCCTAAAACAGGATTCCTCCTAGTTGGGCAGTCAAAACACTTAAATAATGTATAATATAATATTACGTATAATCCCTTACTAAATAATTTTTTTTTTTTTTAAATGACAAAGTTTCATCGCAATTGGATGAAAGCTTTACGTACCGCATAAGGAACAAATAAAGATATATTAATTTTTAGATATTGATAATAAATAACTATTATTTACATTTTTTTTTATCGGGAACTACCTTCCTAATCGTAAAAAAGACCATCCATAGTTACCCATGTTTCGGTGGTCATCAGGATTACTAGGATAAAATTTAACAAAATATTATACTTTACATTAACATTAATATTCATTGGACGTAACGTCCCTGCTTTATGGCCCTCCACATGACAAAAAGAACTTTGGGAAATACATATTAATATGTACGGAGGGAATGGGAAAACAATTACGGTAATCCAGTCAAATCCCCGGTTGGGTCTCAGTTGAGCATGATACCAAAATACATATTATACCAATCAGCGTGGGATACAAACAGGTACTTTTAAACGTACAACGTTGTCTCTCGAGGATTGATACATATTTATATTTAGGAATTATTTCCTTGCAGAAAAGTCAATAGATGTCGAACATCAAAATAAAAATGGATACTTAACCAAGACACTATCTGACTTGCATATAGTTCGGGAAGAAGCTTGAAATCATATATAAGTTTTTTTTTTATTTAACCTGTCCTGTGCCGTAACCGCGCCAGAGCGTTCGGTACAATTTTTTTTTTTAATACGATTTTAAACCTTATATATAAAGAAACTGTATAAAGAACAGGGTTAGAATCACTTGCGGCAATATCGTTCTTGAGGTAAAAGTTAATTTTATTAGTCTAGCTCCTCAGAATATTTTTTAAAGTTTATCTACGACATTCGGGAGTTATGCTTTTTGCCGCTTTACCAGCTGTCAACTTTTTAAATAAGTATCTATGTCAGTAATTCTTAGTCAACGCCTTTGAATTTTGTTGGTTTTCGAGTAGGGTGTATATTTAGGTTTTTGTAGAAACAATAAAATCAGTTCATATTCGTATAAATATATATATTTTTATTTTTGTTTGCCGAATGGGAGAATTTTTTGTTGTTGTTAAAGTTAGCTATTCTGGAAAATCTTGTAACGATATTATCACCCAATTAATATATATGAATAATAAGATAAATTATCTGAGAAAACAATAGGAAATAAAAACAATTCTTTAGTTTTTATTCGAATATTTCACCAAAAGTCAGAAAGGTAATTTCCCCACGGTTTTTTCCAAATACGCCTGGCACGTGAAAGGTTAAGTTTTTATTCCAACAGGACTGGGAGGATAGTGCAACTCCAGTCTGCCATATTACAACAACTATAGTACAGCGTAAATTCAAATAATTAAAGAAAAGAAGAAATAAAATCAGATAACATATTAGGTAGGTACCTAGTTAAAACATAAAATGAAAACAAATAGAAACATAACTGGGGAAGCATAAAATTAAATTTGACAAAAATTAAACAAAATTAAAAATAAATAATATTATTGGATCGTCCATCAGGGAGGTCGCCTCATTATTTTAATCCATCGCTCGTTTAGTGAGGAGCTGAGCTACTCGGATGCAGCCACGACAATGATGTTGGTTGATTCATGTTGGCAGTTCTTAACTTAACCATGATACAGTTAAATAATATGACCGAATGGGTTAGGGACGTAGGTATAAGAGCAGTGTTAGAGCAGAAAAGTCAATAGATGGCAAGACTAAGGTCCTGAGGTCAATTCCTAGATGCGATCGTAGCTTTTCAGATTTTACTGTTTCAGCTCATGGTTTGATTCAATGAATGTCTTTGTTTTCAATGATTGAAAAAATATAATTCTTTTCCTTAAACCTCAAATCCAAAACGTTTTTGGATATGTGAGTAAAATATTATTTTTATTTCACACTTTGCATTATTTAATTTGTGGCGTCATGATTTGTAAAAGGAAACAATTAGCTGTTTTCAACACTAAATATTCATAAAAATCTATATGTTTCGAAACCGATGGTTTCTTCGTCAGGATTATTTATTCATATTATAATCCTGACGAAGAAACCATCGGTTTCGAAGCATGTATCTTTTTATGAATAATATTTAGGGGTGAAAACAGTTATTTGTTTCATTTTATTATTTTTATGCTTACTTAATTACATTTTTACAATAGACAGAAGTTTTTCCTTCCGTAGGCGTTTAAACTATCAGAACATTGGTGTATTATTATTACATGAATGGTCCACTGCAAGATCGTAGGGTGCCACAAAGTTTTTTAAGGAGTTATGAATGCCTTTTGATATCTTAGTTTGCAGAGCAACTTTTGTATGTTTCTAAAATATTCAATTATCGCTCACAGTGTCGAGAAAAATTACCTTTTCTAAAAACGACACACGGCTAGTACAGCTAATTGAATGAGTGCCAAGCATCTTTCTATAATGGTAAAATGGACAATCATAGTTCTTGAATATTTGTCAATGTGGATAATAATCGTTTTTGACTGGTAAAATGAACCATCGTCATTTCGCAATGTGGAAAATTTTCATTTTGCAATTTTATTTATTGAGTATATAATGTAACATTTTTTTATATTTATTGCTAACAGTACATTTAAATGAACACTTCATAAAAAATATACTTCACTTAATTCTCAGCAGCTTCGATTTTATCTAAATTTCAAAACTTAAAATGCAAATATCTTAAAATTGCTTTTCGTTGATATTCAAGCACCCTTCATTTCTGCAATTTTTCCACATTTCTGTCAGCTGAAAAATTTGCAAGAGTCTATTATAAGTCATTATTATTGTATGATTAACCTGCTGACAAACTGTTCTGACGGTTTAGTGAACTTTTATAAAGAAGAATAAACAAAAAAACAAAAAAAAATCCACGAATTTAAAAAAAAATGGACTTGTATCTGGGAATAGATGATCACTCCTTTCAAGTGTTTATTTGTTAAAACTAATGTGAATAGGTGGTTTTCGACTATTTATTGATCATGGCAATGTAATTATGGTTTTTAAATAATAAAAACTATAATATTAACTTATAACTTTGATATTATTATTATCATTCCTTATCTGCTTTTGATAAGGACAGTTAAAATACGATAAAATTGGTAACAATTGACTACGGAAACTATCCTTTAATATTTTATTTCTAAGTTAAAACGAATTTAATCATTATTAATCTATAAATAAACACCCTGATATGGCAAAGCATCCTGTATTCTAAAACAACGCTTCTTCCGCCTGCCCGTGACGTGTCTGTGTCTCCACAGGGCAGGGTCTGCCTGGGAATCCCACCCCACCCCTTTACATTCTCCACCTCCCACCACAGACCCACAGAAGTTACTTTCCCTCGAGACCTCTCCTTGTCACAATCTCAGCGAACTTGCTCAAAGGAATCAAACAAATTAGACACTAATTCGGGGTGGATTTGCAATCGTTACCTCGTTGAGTATAAATACATCCCCTAATAGATAAAATGGCTGACATGTAAATCGGTCTTGACATTCTTCAATCTAAATATATTACAATACAATGAAAATTTTCACTAAACCTGATTTAAGCAATATTATTCATAGGTTGTGTAACCTAATCGAGTAAGGTAGCTTAACATTTTTCGAATTTTTGGTTCAATAGGTAGCTTGCAAGAAGTACCTAACTATAGGTACTTTTTCTGATCCTTCGCAAAACTGTTACAAAGTATAATTTATATTAAAATGTTCTCATGCCAACTTATGTAGAATATTCTAACCAACTAGATACGAAAACATAGGGGTTTGGTTTTTAAATGAGTTTTTGCATGAGTTGAATGCATAGTTTCTATCAGGATGTCATTTATCCAGTTCCTACCTCTCTCTAACCACATCACCTTGCTGGAAAAGCATTTGGATTGTAATGGAACAATGGAAACAGAAATAACAAATTCGATTGTGTTGGTTTTTGAAAAATAAAAGAAGGATGTTGATTACCTTGGAAGCAAGTTTTTGGTTTTTTTCGTGTAAATAATCTCGTGTTCGAACTAAAAATTATCTGTTTCATCATCTACCTAACTACACATATTGTGAGCTCCTTCGCAGAGGTGCAGTGGTAAGTGATAAGTTATCCTTTTTCCTTGCATCCCTAGTTTTTCATACATATATTATCACCCAACTATAGCAAACACCATTTCGTCTCGTTTCATTTTTAGTATTTACAGTACATTTCCAAGTGCATCTGAAGCTGTAATTTGTAAGCAGTTTCGGTTGCAACATAAGGTGTGGTGTGCAACACATATATAATATTATTATCGATGTATTGATTAGTGATTAAACTAACACCATAATTAAATGCGTATACTTAGCAGCTGAATCATGAAACCGAGTTAAAATAAAATAAAATATAGTTTTCAGTAAAGAAATACAACACGGCTAACTTGGCAAGTCGAAAGATTAGTCGGATTTAACACTTCCACACCGGACCGGGGTTACACATCTACACTAACTAGAGTTTTAACCTGAGTGGTTTTTTACACCAAGTGCCCAATAATTTAGGTAATCCTAGAAAAACTATTCAATTATCGATCTGCATTTAAAAAATGTATATAACATTACTACTTTTTTAGGTATTAAATAAATTATATCGAATATTTAATTTCCTTGCCCCACCTCTTATTGTGACATCGCCTGGTATCCTCACTATGTACCGAACTTCAAGTAACTAACCCGCGTTGTGGCCGATCGGTAAATGTAACATTTTACTAGAAAAGGCTGTGTCATAATAAGTGAGCCACGCTAGCTTCCTTATTATCGCTTTTACCATTTTGCGTTAACAGTTTGCGAAACAAACTACCCACGTTCGCGGACGCTGTCATCTCCAATCACCAGTCAAGATTCGGAAACAAGGTGTGTGTTGGTATTATTGTCTATGCCCATTTTCTACCCGATGGTCTGTGGTATATAAATCCTGCCTGTCATTACTTGTAATCTAAATGTCCGCTCGGCTGGTAATAAATAACGTACCAAATACAATCGTGTTATAATTAATATCCACCACAACACAACTTGGTGTCAGATGTGTCTTTTTTAAAAACGTTGTGAGTGAAGTCAAGTCAAGTCAAGTCAATATTTTGTCGTGCCAAACAAACTGTCGCAAGAACAAATAAAATGTCGAGTCACGTCGTTCAAATGGCGATTGTTCCGGATATGTCGGGCGAGTGGAAGAGGTTCAAGCAATCTTTCCTGATTTACATGATGGCCAATAATTTCAACGAGGAAAAGGAAGTGCAAAAAGTAGCAAGGCTTTTACATAACATCGGACCGAAAGGAGTAGAAATTTTCAACTCATTCGGAATTACAATTGAAAAAAGTACGCTTCAAGAAATCATTCAACTTTATGATAAACATTTCATTCCATTAATAAACGTAACAGTGGAACGATTCAAATTTTTCACGAGGAAGCAAGACGAAAGTGAATCAGTGGATGAATTTATCGCGGCATTGCAAAATCTTAGCCAAACGTGTGATTTCGGCAACCTAAAGTCATCATTAGTAAAAGATATATTTATATGCAACCTGAACCGAAACTTCTATTACTTGAAGGAAAGACTTTTACAAGAACCGTCTTTAAACTTGGAAAAAGCGATTATTTTATCAAAAGCGATTGTTGTATCGAGGGAAAACACGAGAAGTATTGAGGAGAATAATATACAACAAGTTCAAAGAAGCCCTTCTTCATCTTCGTTATCAGCCAGAAGTCAATCCAGAAGTCAATCCGGAAGTCCTAGCAGTCTATCTAGAAGTCAATCCAGAAGTCAATCCGGAAGTCCAAACAGTCAATTGAGAGATCAATCCAGAAGTCAGGGCGGAGTCTGTACCAAATGTGGACAAATCCACCGCACAAACTGCCCAGCGTCATTAGCTAAATGCTTTAATTGTCTCAAGATTGGTCATTATTCGAAATTTTGTTTTAATAGGAAGTTAAAAGGTAGGAAAATTAATGTTAATACATTGTCACAAAGTAAGATACCTAACTACGACTACACAATTGATACATTAAATTGCAACAATATAAATACAACATTGAATTCATGGCACATTAATTTAAGAATAAATAATGTTATAATTTCATGTCTTCTAGATACCGGTGCCAATGTAAATGTAATGTCTTTTACAAATTTTAAAAAACTTGGTTTGTCTGAAGAAATTATCACAGAATCGGCATTTAAAATAAATTCTTTCGGTGGTACTCACATTCCTACAAAAGGAATGTGTAAATTAAATTGCTTTTATAATAATGATAAAAATATGTCCATTTCCTTCGTCATTACTGAATTGCAATCTTGTCAAACTATTTTAGGGCTAACCACCTGTCATGCGATGGGAATAATAAAACGTGTTTACTCTAATACGAATAATTCAGAAAATATTCCCAACAATGATTTGTCAATGTATAATACGAACAACGTAATAAAGAAATTTAATGATGTTTTTCAGGGTCTCGGATGTTTGCCTCACGAATGTCATTTAACAGTTCGAGCTGATGTTCAACCAAAAATCGATGCGCCAAGAAAGATTCCATTCAAGCTACATGATAAGTTAAAAGAAGAATTAGGTAGAATGGAGGAAATGAAAGTCATTGTCAAGGTTACAAAACCAACACCGTGGGTGAGTTCTATTGTTGTTGTAGAGAAAAAAAATTCACAGTTAAGAGTTTGTTTAGACCCGCGAAATTTAAATAGGGCTATTTGCAGAACACATTACCCAACACCTTCCATGGATGAGATTAGATTTAAAATTAAAGGAGCAAATTATTTCTCAAATTTAGACGCATTCTCAGGATTTTGGATGATACCTTTAGATGAAGAAAGTTCTGATTTGTGCACTTTTCAAACGCCTTTCGGCAGGTATCAATTTTTAAGACTTCCGTATGGAATAAATTCCGCCCCTGAATTTTTCTCTAGAATAATGACGGAAATATTTGCTGATCTAGAAGGGGTGATAGTTTTCGTTGACGATATTTTAGTATGGGGAGAGGATCTCGAATCTCATGAAAGGAGATTAGAAAATGTGTTTAAAAGAGCCAGAGAAGTCAATTTAAAATTCAATCTAAATAAATGTCATTTTGGCTTACAGGAAGTAACATTTCTAGGTCATATTTTTAGCAATCAAGGGATCAGGCCAGACGAGTCAAAAGTTAGAGCTATTCGTGAATTACCAACTCCCACTTGTAAGAAAGACTTACAACGGTTTCTAGGTATGATTAATTACTTGGGTTCTTTCATAAAAGATTTGTCAAAAGAAACCGAAATTTTAAGGACTTTGTTAAAGAAAGACGTCAGCTGGTTATGGGATGCCAACCACGATCAGTCCTTTGTCAATTTAAAGAAAATTATAAGTTCGTCTCCAGTACTTATTAACTTTGATATTAAAAAACCACTAAAATTATCTGTAGATTCTTCACAGAGCGCAGTGGGCGCAGTTATTTTGCAGGAAAGTAGACCGATTGCTTACGCATCAAAAACACTAACATCCAGTCAGCAAAATTATGCACAAATAGAAAAGGAATTATATGCGATTTTATTCGGTTGTCAAAAATTCCATCAATATATCTATGGTCACATTGTAGATGTGGAAACAGATCACAAACCATTAGTTACACTTTTTAAGAAATCACTTTCTGAAGTTCCCGCAAGGTTACAGCGAATGATGATGTCGTTACAATGCTACCACCTAGAGGTCAATTATGTACCTGGTAAATTTATGTATATTGCCGATACATTATCTAGAGCACCGTTGCCTGATACAGAAGTAACGGATGCAGAAAAAGAAATTGACATTCATATCAATTTATTGATGTCCAGTCTGGCCGTTTCAGAAGAAAAACTGAAATCAATCACCGAGGCGACAAAACAAGATCAGACGTTATTAACTTTAATTAAATATTATAAAACCGGTTGGCCGTCAAGTAAAAATAAGATTGAACCTTGCGTTAAACCATATTGGAATTTTCAAGCAGAAATTCATGTTGTCAATGATCTGGTATTTAAGGGACCTAGTCTAATTATACCATTAATTTTACGTCCTGAGATCTTAAAAGATATACATAAAGGTCACTTAGGTATGTCAAAAGCAAAAAGTCTAGTCAGAAATATGATTTTTTGGCCGAATATTAATTCTGATATTCAAAATGTTGTCGATCAATGTCAGATTTGTACTAAATTTAAACCTAATAACCCTTCACAGCCTCTTTTGCCACATGGTATCACTAATTTTCCCTGGGAAAAAGTAGGTGTAGATTTAATGCATTTTAACAACTCAAATTATCTCATCGTTACTGATTATTATTCAAAATACATAGAACATTCAATTTTGTACAATTATAATGCGGAAACTGTCGTCACACACTTAAAATCAATATTTTCACGTCACGGAATACCGTTAACGCTTGTAAGTGATAATGGACCACCATTTCAATCAGCCATTTTTAAAAACTTTTTATATGAGTGGGATATTGAACATATCACCACCAGTCCAAACTATCCTCAGTCAAATGGTCAAGCTGAGAGTTCAGTAAAAATAGTTAAGAATATTTTAAGAAAATGCCTTGAATCCAAAACTGATCCATATCTCGCTATGTTACATTACAGAAATAGTCCAAAAAATAATTTTCCATCCCCTGCAAGTCTTTTAATGTCACGACAACTTAGATGTAATTTACCAGTAACATCCAGTCAACTTAGACCAAAAGTTGTACGCTTTAAAGATTATGAAATTAAATTTAAAGATCGTCAAAACAAAATGAAAAAATATTTCGACAAAAAGGTTCGCAACTTGGCTGAGTTAAAGATAGGCGATAAAGTAGTATTTAAGAAAAATGTGTCATGTTCATGGTCGCCAGCTACTGTAGTAGAAATTGTTAAAGGATGCCCAAGGTCATATATTGTTGAAACTCCTGATGGTTCAAGATACCGCAGGAATAGGAAACACTTGAATTTAGACAGATCGCGTCAGGAATCATCATCACCGCATAATGGAAATAATTCATCGAAGGAAGGTGTACGTTTTGACAATGATTTTCATTCAATTCCGTTTTATTCATATCCCACAACTTCTACTGAGATGACTAGCAATGAGGCAAGCATTCGAACCCGTTCGGGCAGAACTGTCAATAGACCCGATAGATATAATCCATCTGATTATAATTAATTTTGTTCATTTATTCCACTTGTATGATTTATTACTATGTCATGTATAATGTAAAGATCAAATCTCATATTTGTACTGTTTATGTTATTATAACTTGTTTTTTTTTATTAGGAAAAGAGGGATGTTGGTATTATTGTCTATGCCCATTTTCTACCCGATGGTCTGTGGTATATAAATCCTGCCTGTCATTACTTGTAATCTAAATGTCCGCTCGGCTGGTAATAAATAACGTACCAAATACAATCGTGTTATAATTAATATCCACCACAACACAACAGTGTGATAATCGCTATCGGCCCACCTTCCCTGTTTTCCATGAAAAAATATGCGTTATGGTCTACATTCATTAGAATATGATGAATATACCTTTCTTCAATTATTACATAAAATTATGTCATTAACACCCTTTAATAAGCAAAACAAATTGGAGGACCCTAGTGACCCCCCTCCGGATCATGTGTGATTTTTTTTTCCAGT
This sequence comes from Limnephilus auricula, assembly GCA_951813805.1. Taxonomy (NCBI): domain Eukaryota; kingdom Metazoa; phylum Arthropoda; class Insecta; order Trichoptera; family Limnephilidae; genus Limnephilus; species Limnephilus auricula. The sequence continues at coordinate 39,462,785 of OX638392.1, read as the reverse complement.
ACGAAAATGTTAATCAATCAAAAATACTAATTTTAGTTGTTTATACGTCCCGCGTAACTCCAGTTCAATGAACTGAAATTTTGCTTTGAATTGGAGTGTCATTTTCAAACCTAGAACTGATTGTGTGAAGAAAATTTCATATCGATATCGACCCTTTAAGGTTCCATCTGTGGCGCTGGCGTCATGCGATAATGGGATCTTGTTGTTATTTAAAGGGTCAAAATTACATTAGAAAATTATTTTTATGGTCTCATTTTCAAAATTGGATCCGATTGGATATGATCACATGATTTAAGATTTTCACGGCCAAAAGTATTTTATCATTTAATTATGGGAGAGTTATGTAATGTTGCGCTACTTCCTTCTATAGTCAACTATTCAAAAAACGTTACAGAATCCATCATCTGGGCAGATGTGTGGATTTGATTTGTTAAGAATTCAGACTATCCCATTATTTTTTGCAGGTATGCACAAGATAATTAATAAAACATACTTGAGTAATCCAACTGCAAGTGACCGAGCAATTTTTTTGTGTTGCCACAGCAGAACGAAAAACTAACTGATTTAAAAAAAAATCAGTATAACAAAGACCAAAACTTATTCCCCAGATTTCTGTTTTTTATTCTCAGTGCTATAATTGGTTGGACCCAAAGAGTATGCATATTAATAGTTCCATGGTTGGACCATACTCTTTGGTTGGACCCCTTAACAATTTATATTTTTATTCTATGCACTCTAGTCAACAATGTTCCTCAAAGGATTCTTGCTATAATAATAATACCACCCACAAAATAACGAGCGATCCTTAGTATCTGCAATAATACATAGTATTACCGTTGGATTGCTTGGCTCAGATAGCTATGGATAAGTAGCCTGGAATAGCCAACACACTGCAAAGGTTTATTTGAGATGGATGCTTGAAATCTTCTGGAGAGGGTTGATAATATCACCACAAAAGCTTTTTATCATAATGAGTCCATTATTATTGTATAATCTCAAAAAACTTCTTCCTGTGATAAAAGCAAGAGTGGGCCTGATGTAAGAAATCAATGAATAACGATTCGAGCGGTTTTTGGCAAGTTTGCAAAGGTTGTGCTAGGTCTAACTAAATTGAATCCACCTTCATTAGACGATGAAATTAATATAGGTGGATTCATTTACTTTAAATTATAAGCAGTTAATTTTTTTATACATTTTAAGAAATTATAGTAATTAAAATGAATAGCCAAATTACAATTAATCTAGAATTATTTTAGAAAGTTTCTCAACACATTTTAAGTAGTTTTAATCATTACGATTAACAGACTCTACACATTAAAAATTGACTGCTGAAATCTCATCATTCTAATACTTTTTTAAACAATTTCCCATTTACCGGAAAATGCAGATAATTTTACTCGCTTAATAAAAAGCGGTACCTTTTTTACGAGTTTACGACCTTTGCCAGATATGTTTCTGCACAATTAGCTATTTTTACTTCTCTGACACAAACTCCGCTAACTGGCAACTGGGCGAAGCTGTATCTTATAAATATAATATGGAAAACAATTAATTATTTGTCACACACGACGCTCGTATCCAAGCGATAAGAACTAACACAGCGTGTCACAATGGAAATATAAGGCCCTATTTAGTTTTGTCCAATGTTTTGGCGAAAGTTTTGCTCTGTATTGTTAATGGTCCCAGTTTTCCCTTTACAGTGCAGAACTTCGAGGAGCATAATAGAAAACTATACGAAAATTCTTGCTTACTACTATGAACACAATGGAAGCGAATACATCTGATGAGCCCTACACAATCAAATGAAACAAAGCTAACACAATTATTAAAATATCAATTAATATTGAGAGATGTATATAATACACTGAAATCAACATCTAATAGTGCAGGTAACAAATTATCAAGGTAGAATCAATAGATAATCCGATAGTAGAAGATCAGAGATAAAACTGATGTCTCCAATTTTATCAACTCCTGGGCCCCAGACATGCCAATAAAAATTATTATCTGTTCGAGAAACAAATTCGACATTTGAAAACCTTTAAAGAATTTCGAAGAAACGTCTTTGTTGGTATATTATTAGAAAACAACTTTATTCGAAATTTTTAAAATGTGCAGGCATATTGGTTTCTTTTTTCTACACCGTGATGTGAATATTTTACTACATGTAATACACAAAACCTTACATAGGGTCAATATTATAATCAAGGGGCAAACCTGTTTACTTAACTTACAAAACGTAAATTTGGATTTGAGGCCAAAATACTTAAATTATATACAAAATACCAATTATTCAAAACACTAAACCAAAGCCTAATTTGAAAGTTAAGAGTTTAAATTTAGTAAGTGTTGTTGGGCGTAATTAATTGATAATATTTTTAAACACTTACATTAAAAATAGTAAACTTTTTATTTTCTTTTATACTTGGTCGAAGGAGAAGTCAAAGCCACTCCCGATCTGGCCCGCCATGAAGTAAGTAGGCGGGCGGATCCGCCGCCAAGACCTGAACACACCTCACTTGATAAATTCGGACACCTCAGCTAAGTCCCCAAATGCAGCAAACCATTCGGGGTGACCTATGGGTTATATAATAAATGGTTCCCTGGGCGGTGTGTACCCGTACCAGCCTACCAAATTGAAAATGTTTTGCCGAAGGAAATATTTGTTTGCTGGAAAACAATGAATTACAGTGTTTTTGTTTAACTTTCATAATTAGTCCTGCCCAAGTGTCCGGAAAATGGGTTGGGATTTGTGTGACTTTCAATAGAACTGTGGAATCCTTTGAAAGCGTATCAACAAAGGGGTACCTTTAACGGTTATGTGAAATCAAAAATATTAGGTAGGTAGTGACTTATACAGATTTTACCTTTATAGGAAACTTAACATAAATACGTGACGTGGGTGTTTTATAATAAAGGAATATAAATTACCACATTTGGGCAATTAAGTTTTAAGTTTCGTCAATTTGAATGAAAAAAGTTTTAATCCTAGTAAAAAACCTGATTTTTGAGAATAATATCTGTATATTGTCGAGCCAAAAGGATAATTATATGAATTTCTCTCGAAAGACAAAATCGCGAAGAATGCTCCAAAAAATATTAAAATCACATTTTATTCTATTATAGATACCTATAACCTATAACATTTTATAGCAATGAAAAAATTCACAGTGCAACTTTAAATGCAACTTAAGCATTTGTCGAAAGATTTTGCTCTATTTTAAACTAATCATGTTTTATTTTAACGCTGTGCGACCGCTTTCATACAAAACGTAGTTTTGGATTTAAGACCAAAACACCAAACCAAAATGAAAAATTATTTTTGTAATAAAAAGGTAGGTCAAATATGAATCTCGGACAGGAGCTACCCTTTTTTTTGCTTTTAAATTATGACGCATAAGTAATTAAAGAAATCAGTTTTGGTTCATTTTGAAAGCAACTTTGGAATTTTTTTGTGAATTTTTTAATTAAAAAAAAAAAAAATCATCCTCATCCTTGGTTTTAATATAATAAAAAATAATACAAATATGTTAAATATGTATTTCTTTGGGTAGTAATTGTAATATATAAACGACAAATTTGTGTTTCGATTTAAATAGGCAATTTGTAATTTAAATTTACACCCATTAAAATTATTTCTAAAAAACAAAATATTTGAAATTTTATACTTTATCATAATATTTTAAAAAAAATATAGTAAAATTATTTTTAATTTACATTTACTCGCAAATAATTGTCCAAGTTGCCTCTAAAATATAAAATATTAAAATCTTTAATAGCCTATATTTTATTAATTGAAGCTAAAATAAATAAAGTAGCTCTTTTACGTTTTTAGATTTTCACGGCCAAAAGCATTTTCGTTGTTTGTTTTTGGGGTGTTATGCCGTGTTGCGCTACCTCCTTCTTTAGCCAATGTTTCAGACAGCATTGCAGTGTCCATCATCAGGGCAGATCCGCCACATCGTCGGATCTGCCGGATCTGCCCTGATGATGGACACTGCAACGCTGTCCGAAACTTCGGCTAAAGAAGGAGGTAGTGCAACACGGCATAACACCCCAAAAACAAACAACGAAAAAGAAAAAGTAGCTCCTGTCCGAGGTCGATATTCAACATACCTTTTGATTACAAAAATAATTTTTCAGTTTGGATGGGTATTTTGGCCTCAAATCCAAAACTACGTTTTGTATGAAATCGGCCACACACCCAATAGCCTTAATTATAATAATTTCTTCAAACTTCGCAAAATCACTTTGTGGCGTCATTTTTAATTAAATTTAGCAAATAACTTTGTATCAACCACTATTATATAATCACAATTACCTACATGTTTCGAAACCGATGGTTTCTTCGTCAGGGTAGTAATGATGTCATTACTATCCTGACGAAAAAACCATCGGTTTCGAAACATTTAGGTTATTGTGATTATATAATAGTGGTTGATACAAAGTTATTTGTTTAATTTAATTAATTATAATAGTTTTTTTAATATCGGCGCGCTCCCTCTTACATTTGTGTTTACATATCTACCTTTCTTTTTCTTTTCGAACGCTTACTACTGGGCCATAACATATGTTTCTTCATTTCCCAACCCAAACTGTTGTCCATTACCTGTTTATGTCTGACAGCGTTGAGTACATAACTTCGTTAGTGACTGCTCCAATTTATCAATCAGTATATTATGGATATTTACGCAGCGATCAAGTCAGTGAACCCTCAGTATCATAATATTATCGATTTTCACCAAGTGCTATTTGTAATTAGTGTAGGTCATATTCTTTCCCAATTTTCGCTGTTGGCCAAGGTATTCCCAGAGTAATGTCACTATAAAAAACCATAATATTGATTACGGTACATCTCTCTAATATTGCGACAACAGAAGATTCGGATGAACCTGGCTATTCAGATTTCGTCACTTCGCATGGCTAAAGTCATTTCAATAAACGTTTCGTGGCCTTAAATCAGGATGGCACTGTGAGTTGTGAGTGGTTATCACTCTGAAACGGGGTGAAAATTTACTCGTCAAATATCTAAATGTTTTTTTTTAAATGTACATTTTAAATATATTCCAATTTATTAAAGTCTCAACACTTCAAAGCCATCTAAACCTTTCATCATGTCATCTCATTTTATCAATGTTGTAAGGCTTAACGTATTGGGGGAGAGGAACAAGAAATAAAAGGGGTAGCACCTGGCATGTCCGACGTTTTTGTTAAATTTAGCTGTGGTGAATAACATTATACATGTATTTTCAATATCCTTCAACAGAAATTATTAGTATGGGTAGTTATTTGTAGTTTTGAGGTGTCTCAACAGGATTTTGAGGTGTCTCAATCAATCAGTAAAGTTTTTTTCTTACACCGTTTGCAGAGATATTGGAGGTCTCTAGATTTCATTCAAACTTAAATATAGATTCGTTAATTTAAAAAAATATATTAATTTTATATAAGTCCCTGCGAAAACCTTGAAGGAGTAAACATCTGTTCTCTATATTAGGGCGGGTGAGTGGTGGGTTACCTTTAAAATATGTCAGTTAAGCAGTACCTTAGAAGAGTGACAACTCGCATAAGGCACGAACGGTTACGGAAAAAGTCGATGAAATACGATCGACATCTGGGCTCCTTTAGTGTCGAGTACACCGGCTTCAGAATTACACAGAGTATCGAATAGAACGGACGTTTGGTTCAGTTAAAAAAAAATCAATGTGAACCCCATGATAACTTAAATAAAGTAACTTTTAATTATTCGAGAGATTGAAAACACTTATCTAGTGATCCCAATAACTGTGGGATTGAAGAACATTACATTAGCTAAAGTTATTTTCAACTATGTTAAGATTATAAAGCTGTGTCTTTCACGACGGCGATACTGAGAGTATCTTAACACTTCCTGTTTTATTAGTTCACGATAGTTTAGTAGCTATCAACGTAGAAAGCCAAGTTCTCTGTGTTAGAGTCATTCATCGTAACTCTTTCGCCACTCTTCGCTCATCCTCACAACTTGCTAGAAGTATAAGTTGTTGTTTTTTCTCCAAGTTAAAATTTAATACCAAACATTAAATTGTCCTCCTGAAATAACGTTCCATACTCATTATTTATCGCGCTTTCCATCTGGTAATTTTTCACCGTGTTTTTTTCCATTTATCATATCAAAAAACAACATCTTGGAAATATAATTGCGAGAGCTTTTATTTTTTCTCGAATTGCAGAACCGAAACACGTCTGGTGATATCGCTCTGGTCTCCTTTTATTGTTTCACATAAATGCGCATATTTTCTACTTCATTTTGGTTTTTGACAAATAACATTATAAAAATAACACACATGAATTATTTTTCCCCGCGTTCTATTTATACGCCATATTATTTTTACGTCTTGAAGATAATTGTAAAGATTTCATGTTATCAATGTAAAATAGGTATAACGATTGTTGCGCCGGCGATCAAATGATGTATCAAATGTTTAAACAGCGTTGGGCGGACTGTAAATTGTGATTGTGATTATTTATTAACAATCTCCAAACTTATGTATACTTCTATGCACTAAGGTTATCACCGGTAAGGTGAGTGTTAGTTTTGGAAAAGGTCAGGAAGAGAATGGTGATTTCAATGCGAGATTTTAATGCATAGCGCGAGATCGCGGTTTTTTAAGCACGTTGAGGGGTTGTAATTCAACTGATTAAAGGTAGAGGCAGGGCGCGGGGTCTGACTCAACCGAACCAAAATACTATACTACAACAATAATGGTAGATTCAGACTGGGTCGACGTACGTGCCCATCGCTACGCCTAACAATATCTGGACTGCTTAGCAACCATAGATTTTCAATGAAAATTTATGTTTTAGAATCACTTTGGCCACACGCATCGCGACGTGCGATGTCTGTGGCCATTTTCATAGAAAATGTATGGGTTGCTAAGCATTGTTTGAGTAGCGATGCTTACGTACGTCGTCCAGCCTGAACCTACCATAACTAGCATGAACAACGATTGATGAAACTCAAGAGTAACACTTTATTTATTTAGTTAACTATACACTAACGATTGTCAGAGGGATAGTTAGCGTGCTGTAATAGATTGGCGATTGGAAGTGAATATTCTGAGGACAGATAGAATATAACGAAAAGGCAAAATGAAATATTTTAAATGCGTTGCTTGTACCTAGATGTATGGAAAATTATGCAAGTAATACGGCGTATGCATAATGACTATGATTGGTCAGTGTTTTCTTTTTTTATGTAAATATTGTATAAAAATCCTATCTGCCTGGTGAAACTGGGAATATGGCATCCCCAATTATAACGGTTTGACGCAGGCATTTATTTTATTTTATTTATTTATTGAATCTATATAATAAGGTTTACATTTTTTTTTGGCCTTGCCTGTCTCACTAGGAACTCCTGTGTCGAGACAGACTAGTTTACAAATATTTTCTAATTATAATATGAAGTACATTTTTCAATAAAGCAAAAATATTTGACAAAATTTTCAGGTTGGTAGGTAGTGGTAACAATAATGAGATATACGATTATATTTGGGTGAGGTGACTAATTATTGCACGACCTTTTTCGATGATCCATTGTTTGATCAGGATTTTGTATTTTTTAATATTATTCGATTGTCTTGTTTTGTCAGGTAGGTTATTGTATATTTTAGACGCAATGTATTTGAAATTTCTTTAACCAAATGTTGTGTTTGTTTTAGGTATTTGTATGAGTTCTTTGGTTTTGTGCCGCGTGTTTACAATATTTTGGGTATTTTTATAAAATGTATGTGTTTTATTTTTAAACAGATGAGTTAAGATAGTTTTTGTGTATATTTGTCGAATATCTAATACATTGAATTTGTTGAATATATCTACAGTACTTGTTATTATGGGAACTTTAAGAATAACTTTCATAATTAATTTTTGTGCCTTCGATAATGAATCTATAGCTGATAGTGTTGCACCTCCCCATGCGATTATTCCATATTCAATGATTGATTGACAAAGAGAGTAATAAACAATTTTCATAGATTTGGAATCTAGTATGTTTCTAATGTTTTTGAAAAAATAAACATGTTTTCTAAGCTTATTCGTGATAAGTAGGCAATGTGTATTCCACTTAAGATATTGATCAAATGTAAGACCAAGGTATTTGATATGGTCCGTTCGATCTAGGCAAGGACATTGACAGAATGTATCGTGAATACAAGAACATTCATGTACTTTTATTTCAGCATCTTGATTAGGTTGGCCAACGATATTCATACTAAAAGGAATGTATTTTGTTTTGGTAGTGTTTAGTGCAAGAGAATTAATATCTAGCCATTTTTTAACAGAGTTAATTGATTTCTCAGCCATTTTGTATGCGTCTAACCAAGTGTCTGATTGAATGAGTAGCACAGTATCGTCAGCAAAACTTACAATTTTTCCATCTATCATTAGGTTACAAAGATCGTTTATGTATATGAGAAACAAAGTAGGGCCTAAGACGCTTCCTTGGGGAACTCCGTAGGTTATAGGGAGGGGTTGGCTGAATTTGTTTTCGATTTTGACACTTTGAGTTCGATTAGTTAAGTAACTTTGAAGAAATTCTAGGTCTTTCCCTCTTATACCAATGGTATTTAGTTTATTAATAAGGATGTCAAAGGAGATGGTATCAAAAGCTTTTGAGAGGTCTAGGAAGATAGAAATGCATTTTTTACCCTTATCTAAATTTGAAACAAGAAAGTCTGTAACAGCAATAATGGCATCGGCAGTGCTCTTATTTGACCGAAAACCAAATTGATTTTCGGAGAGTAGCTGCTCGCTTTCCAAAAATGTTTTCAGTTGTTTGTTGATTATTTTTTCAACTACTTTCGAGAGTGAGTTAAGTATTGTTATGGGCCTATAATTGTTAATGTCCACTTTTAGACCACTTTTGTATATGGGTATGACGAGCCCTTGCTTTAATTCATTAGGGAAAATTCCCTGTGATATGCTGAGGTTAATTATGTAAGTGAGAGGTTCCAATAGTTCGTGAACAAGTGTTTTGAGTAAACTTACGGTGATGCCATCCATACCGGCGGACTTTGTGTCTTTTAATGAGTTAATTGTATTCTTAATATCGTCATGTGTAACCGTTTGAAATTTAAATTGTTTAGAAAGGAGTATATGTGTTTTTTCCTGTTTTGTATTAGAATTCGGGGAGGACATTTTGTTTGCTAATTTTTTCCCGACATTAGTGAAAAAGTCATTGGCATGGTTTAGGATTTTTTCTGGATTCTTTGAGAAGTCGACGGTCAGTCCATCAATATTTAGTTGTTTTAGGTCAGTGTTTAAGTTAGGCTTAGTATGAGTAGCTTCACGTAATATGTTCCACATTTCTTTTGGATTACCTTTGCTTTCTTCTATTTTATGTCTATAATATAATTCCTTAGCATTCCTGATGACTTTTGTACATATGTTTCTGTATCTTTTGTAAAAGTTGTTAAGTATAGTGTCAGAAGGATTCAATGAAGTTTTTTTATGAAGTAAGTTTCTTTTTCTTATACAATTTATAATGGTGTGATTAATCCAGGGAGTTAGAGGTTTAAATTTGTGAGGGATTGTTTTTACTATAGAATTAGTGTTATTATTTATTTCAGTTTGTAGTTTGTCTATGAAGTAAGTCCATGCATCATCAGCGTTGGGTATGTGTAGTAAGTTGTGCCAATAATTACAGGAAAAAGATTTTTTTATATTCTCATAATCAACTCGTTTTATGCAATAATAGTGTTTCATTTTTATATTTTTTGATGGTGTGTTTAATGAAATCATAGTGGCATAGTGGTCAGTAATAGTAGATTCAAAAACCAGTGTTTTATATGGATTATTCGTTTTTATCATAATGTGGTCAACACAAGAGCTGGATTCTTTGGTGACCCTAGTCGGGTGATTTATTGTAGATATCAATCCATGGTAACTAAGTAGGTTTAAGTAATCTTGGCATTGTGGGTGTGAATTACTTGGTAAAATGTTAATGTTAATGTCTCCGACTAAAATGAAGTGTTTTTTATGCGCAAGTTGTGATAATTTTTCATTTAGGCTTTGTATGAATGGGGTTATATTGTGGTAGGATGGAGATCTATACATTGCTAATATGCATGTGTCACCGTACGATATTTGTAGACAATTTGCACCCGGGATTATTAATTCCAAAGTCTGAACATTCAGTACGTTATTCACATATATAATAATGCCGTCATTCTGATTGTGATGTGTTTTTGTGGAGAAGTGAGTATAATCAGGAAGGTGTTTTGGTACATATAGTTCATTAATCCAACATTCTGATAGAATAATTATATCAAATTTAACCTTTAGATTATTCAGTAAAGTGAGTATTTCTTCCCAATTTTTATTTATGGATCGAACATTATGGTGAAAAATTTTTAGGTTCGTATAGTCTTTCATTAGTAATTTACAAAATTTTATATCTGAAGATACATAATTATTAATTTTATCAGAAGAAATTTTTTCATTATCAAAAATCAGTCTAGCCATTTTTAAGAACAATTTACAATGGAAGTTTATATTTTGAATTGGGAGCCCCGTCACAGTGGCTAAAACTGGGAGTTCGCCCTTTACCCGATAGTAGTACATAGGTAAGATACAAGATTTCTGACAGTTTGGAAACAATCACTGTAAAATGATTTCACAACAATAATTTAGAGCAGTCAGGATCAGGTTTTGTATGGTAAGAGCGATCGGGCCAATGTTCGACATGTGACAGAGCTCATCAACATCCTAAATAATTTTACACAAGTCATCAGAATGTTTAATATATATTATTTTATCCGTGGCTGATTTCTTTACCAAAATTTTTTCGTCTTTGTACCAAACATACGAAAACTTTTTTTCATTGCATATTTGTTTGGTTTTCCATAAAAGTTCTTTGAAATAAGGATTAAGAATAGCACTTATAAAAATCTTTTCGCAGTTAAAGTATTTTAAGGTATCATGGTGAATTTTTTTTCGGTTTACTAGTAGTAGGTTTCTTTTGCGAATATCCGTGAATCTGACACAAATTTTCGGGGGTGCTCCGGGACGCCTGTCGGGGATCCTTTTGGCTTCCAGGATATCTAGGGGAAGAATCACTACACCTACAAACGCTGCCAGCTTCTTGACGGTCTCCGAGGGTTGTTCGCCTTCATATGGTGGTATTCCTGCGACCTCTAATGCATCCTCCTTTGAAGTCTGTTCGAGGCTGGCCAGGCGAATTTCGAAATTTTTTATAATAAGGTTTTTTTCATTTAATTCTTTTCTTAAGTTTTCTACCTCCGATACTAAATTTACAATAGTATTCATTTTTGTATTGAGGTCGTCATATTGGCTGCTGATAAAATCTCTAGAAGTTCGTGCATCTTTATTTTCGTTGTCTATTTTTTGAAACATTTCCTTTTTCATGGTCTCAAATTTATTCTCCATCTGCTTCATGAAGATTCCAATGTTGGTCTCACTAGTGTCAGGAATATTCAGTCCTAGACCTTTGCTCCTAGTTTGTTTCTCGGCCATAATTGTTCTGCAACTGTCCCACAATGCCAAAAACCTCAACGATACTCAACTAAGTATATTGAATAATGTTAGTCACAAATGCTAAATCACTGTATAGTTATAATTTTCACTTTAAAGTATCACTTTGTAGGCTTTTGCAACTTGTACACTTTATTTTATTATCAATTTATACGGGAGCAAAATAAAAACAAACATCTGTCATTCAAAGTTATTGTTACCTTGAAGCATGAACCGCATGCGGCCCAATTGAGAATGTTTTGCGGCCCAAAATGAAATTTTCAGCTTTCTATGTTTTGGATTTTGGTTAATAATTATTGCTTTTAATAATTGTTACCCTTTGTGCTATGCATAAAAAATCTTGTCTTAAACATTAGTTTATCATTTTAAAAAAAAAATAATCAATATTTGACGAGTTACAGTATTTTCACCAAAAAATGTAGATATAATGTCTCGACGCCACCTAGTGAGAGAGTTAGCACTTACATGCCTTTCTCATATAAAATAAAGTTAATTGTTTGCAGGTGAAAAAATATAATAAGCGATAATTGTTGAATGAAACACTAGGTATATATTGAATCATTTGGCGGGTAGGAGGTATCCCGCCGTAGCTTAATGGTAGAACTCCTGTCCGGCAAACAGAGGGGTGCGGGTTCGAGTCCCGTCGGCGACATATATCTTTTCTCGGGAGAGGTTTCAATATTGATAAGTGTTTCAGGCTAATAATTATTGCTTATAATAATTGTTACCCTTTGTGCAATGCATAAAAAATCTTGTCTTAAACATTAGTTTATCATTTAAAAAAAAAAAAAATAATCAATTGGATTTTGGTGTTCACACAAAACAAGAAAAACAGCGTTTTTGTAAATTTATCACATTTATAAGAAATATTTAAGAAATGAGAACTTTCTTGTTATTATAACTTTGATTTTAGTTAGGGGTTTTGATTACATGCTTGAAAGGTGTCAGGCGTATGACCGCAATAAAAAAATATTTTTGCAATGAATTCCAGCCAGCATATTTTTTCCGTGCATTTTTCGAAAGGTCGAATGCAACTGACCTGATTTTAATAAGTGGAGGATAAGTGTAAAGGTCACACATAGGCGCGTGTGAGCGTGAGAGAGATCACTTTTTATTTATTTATAACGCGCCAAATATTAAAACGTAAATATTAGTAATGTCACAAATATTGTATGACAAGCACTAAGCTTCTGGTCATAGAAATTTAAAGACATACGTCGGAATTGCAAATTTATTTTCTTAATTTACCAATATTAAATTTGATATTGCTTGCGGTTTCAAAATAATTGCATTTTTGGACCACAAAACGATTTGAGTTGGGCAACCCTGTTTTAAATTAACACCACGAAATTTGAAATTTTCATTTAAAAATATTAAAAAAAAAGTAAATTCAATACAGATGGTAACACCGCAAACGCGCCCTTCGCAATCGCCCTCAATTTATTTCCCTAATGGCCGCAAATGTGATTTGAAGGTTGAGTTGGCGACGCATTTATTACCGTTAATTTGATTAGTGTTTAAAACTCTGTGATGGATGTTTCAACAGGCGGCAATCATTTTATTTTCCAATAAAAAAACCTAGGTATTTACAAGAATTACTAACGTGTTTAGCATTTACGGGCAAAATTGAGACAGAACATTGTAAGAAATAATATAATATTTTTAAAAGCGTTATTTTTGTTTTCTGTTTCTATTTTTGTTTCTACTTATAAATTCACACAATACATTTTTCGCACATGCATTTATGTTATATCTCTTGACTTCCAATAGTAATACAACTTGAGGTGTGGGTGGTATCTTCCAAATAAGTTAACGGTTCTAAGGATTACTAGTTGGTTTATTTGGTTATCGTGAATATTTACTAGTAATATAAAACTGGTCAGACGTCCTTACTAGGCTAGACTATAAGAAGTTCTGTTGCTCCGGCGCTCGGGCGGACTGACGAAGCCAGCCCAATCTCACTGGAGCCTTCGGCCGTCATCGTACCTAGGCACGAACGGCGATAGGTGGTACCCCAACGCCCAATCACCCAATCACCCAATCGTCGTAACAGTTCATACCTAAGACCCGAACAGTGATATATGGTACCCTTCAGATATCATACTCAACTGCCATCTGTTGGGATATGCCAGAACATCGTATTACAAACTAACCTATCATACATGGAAAGAAGCTGAAACTAAATGGATAATCAATATAGTACATTATATAAATACTGTTTCGAGAATTCGGGAGGATGGGATGGGTAGAACAAGCCGTTATTTTTGTTGAGATAATGATTAATCAATCAGAAGTTTTCTCAAAGTGTTAGGCAAAATTTATTCTCAAATAATCTTGGTTCAGACCATTAGAAACATTATTATTTTTATTACAAGTTTTCGAAGCTGGTGAGGTACTGATTTCTGATGCCTACTGTGGTAGGTTCTAATCTCAGCTCTATCACGTATTCGCCGCTAAGTTTGAGACAGTTGTTTGAGACTGGTCTCTGGTGGACTGGACCCGCTGCGGTCATATTTAGCCATTGTCAAACTTAACTCACTTTTGAAGCGTGCGTAGAGGAGATAAAAGTGTAACTAATTAGACGAATTCAACTAACTATTTTAGAGACGCATTGGACACCCATGATATTTTTTATTACAAAGTGGTGCATTGACCAATCTACTAACATAACAATGAATTAACCTGAATCTATTATAAAATAAGTTGATGGAATAGAAATGAAACAAAATTGTATGGCGAATTTGATGCCCAGTGGTGTAATAGGACAGAGTAGGTATGAAATTATAATTGGTACGATCGAATTTGTCATAATAACTATGTCAGTGGCAACGTTGGTTTCCTGTCAAACCTAATGGAATACATTTCTATTAATTTGAAGGTGTTTGAGTTTTCTACAGGTTGTTAAGGGACATACTTGACTAACTTTAACCAATGAAATCTGACATTATTTGGAGTGTTAAATATAATTTATTAAGTTTTGGTCTCCAGTGATCCAAAACATTAAAAAAATCATTAGGTTTTGGATAGTCAGGGGCGGGATAAGTTGGACAGTTACTTGGCGGAGTTAGTTACCAGTGACGCGACGTGTGGAAGAATATTTTTGTAAAAAAATTGAAAAAAGATAAAAAAAATTAAAGTCACCGGAGGTCAAATTTCATAATTTTTTTTACTCCTCATAATGTCTGCAACTACTGGTTCAAGTCAGTTAAGTATTTCCCACATGTAGATTTACTGCACCTAAAGAACCTGGCAGAATACGTATATTCGATCCTTCAAACTTCTTCAAACACAGCACACTTTATGGCACCATTTTAATTCAAAATTAGTAAAATACATCTTTTTTACGCCTATTGTTGTTTAAAAAACCACTTCGTTTCGTAAGCAACCCTGATAAAGTAAGAATTGCTTCTGAATCAAGTTGATTTTTTTAACAATAAAAGTAGTTAAAACGAACTATTTAAATAATTTTGAAACAATTCAGTTCCATGGCCATGGTGTGACTCCTAAATTATTCTCAAGGATCTGATTTAGGAAACTGCAACCCAAGAATGTATTCTCTCGTTTATCACAAAAAAGGGTGAAATGGAGCACTTATTGGTGAAAAATTTACAGAATATAATTTAAAGTAAAAATGTATCAACACGTATTAATATATTATACCTGTACCGTCTGAATTAAGCACTACTAAGAGAAGCTGAGACAATTACAATTAGAACAATAACGTTTATTATTAAGCCTGCAGTTTGTCCCAAAAGCTTACTGGGCGCTTCTAAACTTAGGTGGTGAAACTGGTGCAATATGCAGAATCTTTGCAGAAGTGCTCTCAGCAAAGTGGCGTGAGTTGCTTGTCGGCATTGTTGTAGAATACCTCAACTTGTCCCATTGCGCTTCTGGGTATTGGGTCCATAACTGAGAGCATAATGTGTATAAGGCAGGGCAGTATTTTTTGAAAAGAAGTCAATATAATCTCTAAATTGCGTTCATAGCCGTCTCGAGGGTATTTCGGCGTTTAAATTGCTATTCTTAGTCGTAACATAATCGAATATAAAAGTTAAAGGACTCACAAAAAAGAAAATTGTAAAATATATTGTACGCATACAATATATTAGATACATACGTATTACACTCTTTTATTTCAAATACAAAAAAATACATGAAAAAAGTATGGTATCAATAAATTGATAGTATAAGTATGTATGGTATCATGATAGTATAAGCTAAGATCTGATTCCAACTCTTGATAATTGTTACATAAAATGATGCTATTTTTCAGGCACTTGTGAAACTTATAAGAATGTGTCATTTTTGTTAACTTTAATCCTGTTTCTCACATCGACCCCAGAGCTCCTAATTCTATCCCTGGGCGCGTCACGTAGCTCCGGTCTTTGCAATCTGTTCACAGGTCGTGAAAATGAAATTGCGCCGTGAAATTGCTTGGCGTTTGGTGCATGCACATTTATGTGTTCTTATCTCTGAAGGGTCTAACGCTTATGATAAAATATGATGAGCTTTAAGCTCAAATCAATAAATCGACATTAGTTTACGTGGTCTTCCATTTCTAAACTGCGGTAGGTACATAATAATTTCGAATGTACATTTCAATACTTTTAACAAAGGCAAAAGCTAATTTAACATTAATACCTACATAGAATTTTTAAAAACAAAATAGACTGTACCGAACATCTCCACACTTAATTAATTTCAATATCCCCTTAAGATATTCATGCCACACAGCACTATTCCACAAGCTTAATTACATAACAAACGCAGCAACTAATTTGCCAATTAACTCCAATTTATTGCTCTTCATACTTTCGATAATATTTGCCTGAACTCTAATATCGATATTTAGCATAGTCAGTGACCAAATTTAAATGGAGCATCTTGTCAAAGATATGAACTGTTTAATGCGCATACATATACTTTCATAGAATTCCACTTCTCAACAAACATACTCGAACATACATATACACCCACACACTACCCGGAAATTATTAAATATACATACTACAAATAATACATTAAAAAGAAACTTATCATAGGTGCCCACCATGAAATATTACTTAATATCTGTAAGTTTCTTGTACTCGTATAACTGTAACCAACGTGCTGATTGTTTCTATAATATAAGAAAGTCAAATATGTCAAACTGTAAGCACATTGAAGATTTTTGTATCTTTACTATGTACCTACATAATTATGTACATATTATAAAGATGTATTATATAGGTACGTAAATAATAATAATAATTTGATAATTCGTATGACGGCGTATTTGAGAAAAAACACTTTCTGTAGAATTATTAGTTCCTAGGCTTTAATCTAATTTTATACAAATTTTAACAAACTTATCTGGCGGAAAATTTTTAGATGAATACACTTTTATTAGAAAGTTTAAGCTTGTAGAACATACGACTTTGCACGCAGAGGACCCTACTTTATTAAAAAAAACACTGAACTTTGCATTATTTGATATTCATTTGCGATTTACCCTTCATTACTATTGATATTAAATTTATTAAATGATTAGTGGCAAAAGTGATATTTATTTTTCGACTGATGAATTTAGCATTCTTTATGAATTTTTGATAATGATTTAACAGAAGTTTTAAGTTTAGCTCTGAATACTGTAAAAATAATATTATAATATAAAAACCATAATTTAAAAATAAAATTAATAATAATATAATCATGAAACAAAATTTTAACGTGTGTGTATTTTCTCTCATTAAAAATTAAGGCGTATTAGATTTGTCAAAGAATTTATAGATAAAAATGCAAAAATTAGTCATTTTAAATACATTTAGGATAACGAAAGATTTTTTAAATATTTATATTGAGGGTTTAGTAGGATCTATCGGTCCAATTAGGGGTTCCTCCGAGCCGAACCCTCTGATATGAAAATATCTGGAGTTGGTCAATTATTTCTCCATTTAGTACTGGATTACTAGCAATGGGTTTACTAGATGATCATTTGTGGAAAAGTGTGTGAAAGGGTTTAGTTTTTCCTGTGGGGAAAATTTAACCCGGACATATGTATAATATAGTGTTACAATTTTATAGCAGGAGTAACAATGTCATCTAGTGTTAAAGCTCAAAATAACTGTGTTGTATGACATTTTAGTTATTTCACACGAGTATTTAGCTTACGGCAGTAAATATTTAATGAAACACTATGACATTGTAATTATAAAGAGGAATCCTAATTTACTAAACACTAATTACCTTTTCGGTTTTACGTGGTCGAATAACCATTTATAGATAATAACCATGTAATTAATAACCATTGAACTTCCAAACAAACAAATCATGAATTTCCATAGGTCTCAACATGAACGTTAGGAAAATGATGTTTACAAAACATTTTTCAAATTTTTATCAAAGAGTCCTTCTATAAATGTTTCCAGATTAATACATTTATCCTTATTAAAACAATTATTCTTACAGGTGTCAGAACTAATAACCCCCCTATCCAATGATATAAAACTACAAGCGAATATTCGATAACGTTGCTGCGTGACGGTTAAGAAAAAATTCATAATTAATTTATGACGCTTGCTATCTTGACTGACTATTCTTTTATGTACCATATGACCAAAATTCAAGAGTTAATATAGAGATTTCAGAACAGATAAAAGATTAAAAGTCTCATGTGGACAGAGGACATGTCTGGCATTGCCTCAGAATGAGCAATGTGCTCATAAATATTCCCACTTTCAGAAATTCCGCTCGCCATTCGCGCTTCGTTCCCAGTAGTTCGTGAATGTTGTTCACAAATATTTTGAAAATGCAGAGCTGTGCATGTGCAGTGATTTCGTGTGAAATTGAAGCCAAAAAAACGATAAAACGCACTATCATTGGCAGGAAAAAAATGTGCCACGTATTTTTAAAGAATGTTTTAAATTTTTAACCAATGTTATCAATGGTGTTAAAAATAACTCTATTCTACTGACCTGAAGATTTTGCAAAATATCTCTAAATTTGGAGTAATTTAAACCAAATCCATTTTCCATGTTCGTAATAAGCATTAACTTTGTGGCTCGCCATAATTTACAATAAAATATATAAATTTGTTTTAGACCACTTTAATTTTAATATTAAGTTAGATAACCTGGAAGCACTTGAAATTAAAAAATCCCTAAATAATAACGCTAATATATTGAATAACCAAATTAATTTATCGTTTAGTCCCATCCTAGATATGTTTCCAATAAACCGCTCTGTTATTGCTGGATTTCCCTCAACTACCCCCCTCCCCCTTTGACCTCCCACTCCAGCACCTAAATGTTTGGTATATATCTATCAATATTTTGTATCATAGGTTAGTTTTAATATTCTCCTGACGAAGGAAGGGTTCTTCCGAAACCGGTAGAGTGTAATTAAAATTAAAGTGGTCTAAAACAAATTTATATATTTTATTGCAAATCCATTTTATTTAAAATATGTTTGTACGTGTCTCTATTTATGTTATGTAAACACCGATTAACTCGAAACCAGTGGGTTTATCGCATTACCAATTTATTTAGGGTGTAAAGAGGCTGAATGGAGTGAGGAAAGAAAGGAAATGATTTTTGAGTTTGGTTACCATCATCATAATTGGCTCTACAACCCTTGGTGGGTCTTGCCCTCCTCGAGAGTCTTCCCCCACTCATCTCTATTTTGTACTATTTCTCTCCAATTTGGAAGCTCCAAGGTACGTAGGTCTTTGAGGACGTTGTCGTTCGTTATTTGTTTTTTTTTTTTTTTTACCAACACTGCTATTTCAAGCAAGATTTTGGATGGTGGTTTTTCATCAGCGCTATTGATACTGAGATAGATGGTATAGGAGAACCAACCTACTGGCAAAATACCGTCATAAAATAAAGCACATTATCATTATTATGATTTAATTTTTTTTTTTTTTATAATTTTTACAAAGACAAGTTTTTTTTTGTATTACATCTCATAAATATAAAAAGTAACGCAGAAGAAAGTTACGGGAACCCATTAGGACACTGCCGGTAAGTAGGTAATATAACCAAAAATTAGCTCTAGGACCAATTTTTATTTTTAAAGTTTTTATTTTTATTTCTTACCATTTTCCAAACAAATAATACATAAATGAAATGAGTATAAACAGTTTACAAAGTTTAATTAAAAAAAAAACATATAAAAAAAAGTAGTGTATGTGTATATATGCTTACCCGTGAGTCTAAATTGTCTTTATTAGTGGAGAGTTTTGAGTGCGCATTGGTGAAGTTACCAGTAATGTTTTTTTTTCTTAAATTATGGCAGGGAGTCAGAAAAATATGTAACAATGGACAAAGATTTTTGAATGTTTGGGAAACTCGGGAAATTGATGAGTTTGATTCTGTTTTGTTGTTGTTGTTTTTTGGTTTTTATTATTTTTTTTATTTATACAACTATTATGTATTTTTACATATTATATGATAATGTTGGCCTCACTGGGTACCTTACCCATGCTGTTTAAAAGAGTTTTGTGTTGCGAGCGGGTAAGGAATTATTAAATTATATTTGCGGTATATTTGCGATACATTTGGGGATCATACTCCAGGAAGGAGGCTTACAGGTGCAAAGGCGACGTAGAGTAGTATATTCTAGTATACTCCTTTTTTCTGAAAAAGTGCAAATGACCAAAGATGATCTTAAATATAATATTTTTTAAACTGTATGTGTATAAATGTTACCCATACTCTTTACATTATAATATTTAAAGACATCTATTCCCTTTACTATTAATAACGTAGCGCGTTTTTATTGGATTTTGAGAAAATAAAATCAAAAGGTCTTACTCAAAGTATAATAATAGAATATGGAATAATTGTTTGGGGAGGAGCAACAAACTCGGCTATAGAACACATATAAATGGCACAGAAAGCGATCTTAAATGTAATACTTAAAAAACATAGACATACCGACACAAACTAAATATTCAATTGTTGTGACGTACTAGACATATGCCAATTATACGTTAAAACACTACTTAACTACATTTTTGACCAAAAAAACAAATTTCAACAAACACAAAATATCACTAACAGACCAGTTAGACAAGCGCACAAAGAAAACATAAAAACTCCGACGATAAATACAAGCTTTGGACAAAGACACTACCAATATCACGCTATAAAACCATTCAACAGTCTAACACTCGAAAATAGAATTGAGGAAAACAAAAATAAATTCCGACACAAAATTACAAAATGGATTAAAGACCAAAAAAGAAAATATTACCAAAATCTCATAGCATAAAATAATAAAACATAAAGTAACACACAAAACCAATACAAAACACAATCACCCACAAACACACAACTCATAATTTAAATATATCTATTTAAACCTTATATAATATTATTTATTTTTAATTTTACTTTAATTTCAAATCTCTGTTTTAAGTTTAATTTATCTTAATCTTATGTTTTTCATATATTTTTAAATGTATTGTGTAAAAATTTTTTGTAGATAAAATGGAGGCCTCAGCACGGGTAAACCACCTAATGAGGCCAACGTTATTCAATTTTATTATAAAATGTAAAAATATTGCATCAATAAATAAAAAAAAGTGGCGACAGTATCTATCTCTCTTTCAAAAAGATATCATGATATTTATAGTTCATATTATCCTGACTTAATAAACTTACACTTAAACGAACCTTGACAATGATATATACTCGATATATCGCCGGTTCAAAGGTAAAACTTACTGAGTGCCCTTGAAGTTGTATTATTATATTACGTTATTATTACAGGCAAATAACTTTGCCCGTTGAGTTCACAAGTAATTTATAAAGCCAATTAGGTATATTTTCATAATATAAATGTTATGTATTTTTAAACCTGGCTTAAATATTTTAACATTCATCTCGTTAAAACTTCGAAAATATTGTACAGTGGATTCTTTAAAAAGTTATTACCTTTGAATATGATGTCATATTAGAAGTTAGAAAGAAAAATTATTCTACAACTAGCGAGTATCCGATATTCGTTAAAATGCCTCTCAAAGAAATAAAGGGGTTGTGTTTTGTAATTTTGTTTATTTAAGTGTTTTTGGATACATAATGTTTTTTTTTGTTTTGTCGTATGCATACACGAATAAATCAGACGGCTGGTCCACGAGTCCTTGTCATCAATTTTCCCATTGCTATCCCCTACTGATTCTGTGTCTCCTTTGCAACCCCTCCCTGTGCTCCTCCCTCGCTCCACACCCCTCTGTCATTTTCCCCAATGTCACCCACTATCCTATCAACTTCCTGATCAGGATGCAGAAATCGTAAAGAGGATAGTTGACAAGTGTCTAACTATTCTGATCTGGTCACCAAACTCGACAAATGCCATTTCGAGCAACTTTTCGCTTCTGAACAGGGCACTTTCACCAGGGCGATAGTTGAGCATACCTATCTACTACTTGTTCAAAAACGATTAATTGTAGTCATTGTAAAGAAGTTAGAATAAACCAAAGTAACAGAGCTAAGTAGTAGTGCAACGCCCCGGCAAGGCTAAGGTCTTGTGATCAATTCCTAGATAAGACCGTATCTTTTTTTGTTTCAAATTTTCGATTAAAACAGAAAACGATTCGAATCTTCGGTGATAGCATATTAAAATTTGAAGTTTTACACATTAAGATAAAAAAAATATAAATGTATATGTATATATTCATCCAAGACTTAAATTAAAATGGATAAATTTATCCAAGACACTCTCCAGGCAGCATTTCGTTCGAGAAAAATCTTGCAAATAGATAGATAGAAGAATAAATAAAGATAGAAGCCAATATAAATATGACTTAGGAAAGTAGTTCTTAGTCAAAATATAATTCAGTTAAATATAACCGAAGGGCGTGGTGTCTCAGTAAGGAAATGATTCTATGTTCAATTCCTAGATGAAACCGTATTTTTTTTCTGATTTTTCCTGTATTTTTTTTATTTGAACTATTTTCGATTTAGAGTCGCTATTACTGTCTTCAGTAAGTTAAAATAAATTAATCTACCTTTGAGCAAATACAAAAATGTAAGCAACATGGTGTATTGTATTAGAAAACTTTCGCAATACATTAAAATTACCGGTCTCCCTCCCTCAGCTAAAATAAAGCATTTCGAAATTCATAAACTCATTGAAAACCCTTGCAGCTTGAGTTATAAATCTTTCCATGGAGAATTCATCGGGGTTGGGCGGCTGCATTGTTGGGCGGGAGACGGGGCAGGAAGAGCCAGGGGCGGGTGCATTACAAAGACTAATGGCTTCCTTCAGTTTCTTTAGCACACAGCCAAACCCCAGCCGACTCTCATAGATACGTTTAACGACCCCATATCGGGGAATTCAACTTACCTGAGGTTAATGCGTCTTCTTTATTAAATTTATAATCGATGCCACCTCGAGGTGTTGGGATTCTTCTATCGCCTTTGTTAGAGTTGGTCTTTGTTCAAAAGAAAATCATCAATCATAATGTCCGTAAAGTACAATAGGTGGAGTAAATGAAAACAAAACAATATATTTTTTCTATCGTAACACAGCGCAAGAGTTTGTCTGCTTGGAGACTTTGGCGGGACTTTGAAACCAATTTATTGGGGAAAATAATATGAGAATGTGAATCAAGTTATTTAGTAATGATAAAGCAAATATTTTAAATTAATAAGGCAAAGCTTACTATTTTCGATTAGGCTTTAATTACTACAAATCGGCTTACAAGTGAAAACTAAAACTTACAAAAAAATAATAGCTACTTTTGCGCTATAAGCAGTCGTTACTGGACTCCGTTCTAGATATAAGGCGAACCAAGAATATACATTTTTATCTTGTGTGTATTCCTCTCAATACTGTAACTCAATCCATTTTAAGTATTTCGATATCAAATAGTGGGCTTCGTCAGGGTTATTCAGAAAGAATTTTACACTAAGACTTTTAAAAATCATCAAAAACTTGTTTTCCAATTAGTGACCTCTTTATCATATGTCAATCGCATGAACATAACACAAATTTAAAAATATTCGTTGGAACACGTATCACATGGACATGAACATAACACAAACTTAAAAATGTTCGTTGGAACACATCACAATATGAACAAGAACATAACACAAACTTAAACATGTTCGTTGGAACACATCACAGTATGAACAAGACCATAACACAAACTTAAAAATGTTCGTTGGAACACATCACAATATGAACAAGAACATAACACAAACTTAAAAATGTTCGTTGGAACACATCACAATATGACCAAGAACATAACACACACTTAAAAATGTT
This sequence comes from Limnephilus auricula, assembly GCA_951813805.1. NCBI lineage: Eukaryota > Metazoa > Arthropoda > Insecta > Trichoptera > Limnephilidae > Limnephilus > Limnephilus auricula. The sequence continues at coordinate 39,439,007 of OX638392.1, read as the reverse complement.
TGTTGGAACACGTACAATTAAAACGTATATATTTTATTCTTGAAATGTAATGTATTTTCTTAATTTACTTGTTTCCATTTATTATACATTTTTTAACAACTATAATTCATTATCACTAACTTACGTCTCTTCCCGAACTTAAATAATTATAGACAACTTCAAATTATTAATTTCGCATTTCGCTCAACCTCTCGTCGAATCAATCAAAATTTGTTTCAAAGAAGAACTTTTTAGTCTTAGCAAAAGGTTTTTGATTAATGAGGCTTTCATTGTATTTATGAAAATAAATAATTATATGAAGCTTTAGAAATGTTTCCCCGTAAACAGAATATCCGAAAATGTATTCAAACTTTGGCTTGATATTGGAAGTGGTTTCTTTTTTAATTTCTACTCATTCAGCGGAGTCACTATGAGTTTATTTTGCTTTCCATATTATAAGACTCGAAGAAAAGTGACAGATAAAATTATAGATAGAAAATAAAAGAAGACAGATTCATCGACAGCTTCTGTTTTCATAAGAATTTCCTACCATCAAATAATTAACAAAATGGTGTCCTTTTACGAACATTATAAACTTATTAGTCTGTTTATGGATGCTACATACACACGGTGTCTGGAAACTCTTGGTATAGAAGAGATACTGGTGGATTTACATCACACAGAGAGCCCAAAAACACATTGGACTTCCATGGGACACTCATGTCAAGGACATCTATTCAGTTTCCGGTATCTTTCCAATCACAATCCTTCCTATACATTAAATCAAAAGCATAAACCTACAAATTACTCGACAATCAACTCACACTAACATCAAGCCACTTTACAATCAAGACATCCAAAACCACAATATTAATTCGCTTCCAGATTTGTACTAAAACATCTAGCATAATAAAAAAGTTCAAAGCAATGCTTTGAAATAATATACATTTTACAAAGAATATTTTTTTAACACTTTTAAAAATGAAAATATGTTGTTTTCTTGTCTCTTTTTCCTTTATTTCTAATCATCCATAATTGTATATCCTTCTTTCTTTGTCTTTTCTTTTCTTGTATTTTCTTGTTTTAATTGTTTTCTCTCGATATTTGTTCTACTTAACCTGTCTTTTATTTTTATTTCGTACTGAATGTGAAACGGAATGTGAAATTTGCATGTGAAATTTTGAATATGAAACTTATTTTTTTGATATCAAAATACGTTTGTAAAATTGTACCTATTACCTTCCACCCATGAATCATAAGTTTCTCCCGTCCTAGAATGAGTTTTTGTGATTCATCACGATTGCTCTATCAAGAAATACAATTTTAAAAAAATCTGAACATTTTTATTATATTTTTAATATTTCTTTTTTCTTTTTTTTGGATTAAAAACTTTTGGAGACGGGTCTACGAAGGGTGTATATTTCGATGCATTTTGAAAACACATTACACAGCTGTCATTTACCCCTTATCTAACGATTATAATAATACTACGTGCTCGAAATATTCGGAATCGAAAGCTCAAATCAAAAAAATCGATTCTAAATGTGATGTAGGTTTATTGGTATTTCGCTTGTAGGTACTAAAGGATTCCGGATACTGTGATTAGTAATTCAATTACATAAATAATACAGAACAATGTTATTAAAAAACTTTTCAATTACAGAACAATGTTATTAAAAAACCCAGACACACCCACAAAAAACTTCATCAGAAATTGAAACCTTCTGAAAATAAGAACATTGTACGAAAATAATATATGTCTACTATACAAAATAGGTACACTATACAAAATGGACTTATACACACAAACACAATATTTATAAAAATATCGCAAATACACGAGCATTATACTAGACAACATAATAAATTGTTACACACATACTGTTAAGACGGGCAAGAGAAGCATGACCCCTAGGGTGTACAAAAATATATAATCTCCTTCCAGATAGCCTAAAAACGGAGGGAGTATAAATATATATAAAAAAAATAATAATTTTAAGTTTTTAGGACAAAATTAAAATAAATCTTACTACTTTGTACAAGTTAAGAAAGTCAAATGTTTTATTTCTTTTAAATTTATAAATAAAATGATAAAAAAATTAAGCCCTGCATTGCAGCTTGAATAATATAATTTAACCGTATAACTATTAATTTCGTACCATAAATCGATTAATTTTGAGTTTCTCTGCCGTCATAAATTTGTTGCTTTTCTCTTCTATGAACAAAAATATCACTGGCCGGCGGCGGTGATGAAAATCGATGTTGTGTGACATTTTCACATCGCAAACACAACAGCGCTGTCGGCAACCGATTCGTTCGATTCGCTGCTGGGTTCCATTTTTGTGTAGATTTTCTACTCGGCTTCGGCTGACTATTGTTTTGAAGTTTTAATATCATATCCCTCAACGAATCTGTTGATAGTAGATTTTTGGCGTTAAAATTTTGTTCATCAATTTTTTTAACATTAGCTCAACACAGGAGACCCTGGTAGGCAGATATATCCACCACCAAGACCCGGATATAGCTTACCCTATGAAGCCGGGCACGCTCGCTAAGTCACTAAAAGTAGCGATCATTTATTATCCAATAAATGGTTCTCGGGGTGGTTTGTAATTTCATATTTTTTAGTTTTTTTTTTTAAATTTAAAGATGGTTTGAATAAAAAAAATTTAATAAACAATTCATTAAAATTTTGAAGATGATTTTCACGTTCTGTTAAAGTGCTATTCAAGTTCTGTTAACATATCATTACAGACTAGTTTTTTCTACTACCCTTCCGTAGTGTATTCAAACAGAATTCTACTTCAATGATTATGCTAGATATACTTTAAAATTTTCCTTTCAAAATTAAGCGTATTTTCAATCGCAATAATTTATTTTCGAATTTTAGTTAAGTTGAAAGTTCCGGTACTTTTCCGGGCGGTAGTTATCTGTGTTCTTCACATTGAAAGGGTATAAAAAAGATAAAGGTATATATGACTTATATAATATATAAATATACTTGGCCAAAATTTTTGTTTAATTTGATAGTTTGTATATAGGTATATAAATAGTAAGGTTTTAATCATCAAGCATACTAATTTTGGTTATTTGTAATATAAAATTAAATTCCTTATTCACTTATTCACGTTCAATGAACTTTCAATGACTGTGAGTCTGAGCGAACTAAAGTTGAATAAATAAATAATAATGTAGTAGGAACATGACGAAATCTGGCATTAGTTCGTATCGTCGCAAAACACTCCAGTTACGTTACTGTTTACGTTAGGTCCTGGAACCATTTCAATTATCTAAGCCGTCTTAAATATTCGCATCGCTGGATTATAATACAAGATCTGCTTTATTGTCACACCGAGCCTTTCAAATAGCACTATCATAGTTATCAAAAGCTCTACCTCTACGTCTACAACATATCTAAATTCACATAATAAATATTCTATTAATGCCATAACTATTCGTGATTACGGTAATTTTCTAGACAAAATTAAAATTCATAAAAGATACATAATAATATATGTTGTTAAAATCAATAACCAGCTTGTATTGCCATTGGAATACTTTGGTTCGGTACTTAGCTAAAAAAAACTAGAATCGTATTTGTGTACTATAATCACCATAATATGATCAAACAGATTTCTCCCTAACCGAGCCTGGGGTGCTAGCACGGTCGATCGATATGAAGTTACCGACCGATTGTCGGTAACTTCTCATCGTTCCCTAGGACAACTGCAGATCGCTAACGTACAAACAGTTGATATCGAATGTATTAAGGACACTTAGTCATTGTGAACTGTCACCTATTCGTTTGCGATCTGTAGTTGTCCTAGGGAACGATGAGAAGTTACCGACAATCGGTCGGTAACTTCATATCGATCGACTATGCTAGCACACCTGAAGCCCTAGCACGCTCGCTCTATAACGATCGATAGGATAACTATCGGTAACTTCTCATCGTTCCCTAGGACAACTGCACATCGCTAACGTACAAACAACAGTTGATGTGGAATATGTTAAGGACACTTAGTAATTGTGAACTGTCACTTATTCATTGGCGATCTGTAGTCATGCTAGGGAACGATGTAAAGTTACCGATAGTTATCATATCGATCGTTATAGAGCGAGCGTGCTAGGGCCTCTGGAATGCCAATTGATATTGTAATAGTTATAATTTACGTAATATTTATTTATATTTATATTGAGGGATCAGTAGGATTTATCGGTCAAATTAGGAATTCCACAGAGCCGAACCCTCTGATATGAAAATATCTGGAGACGGTGAATTATATTCCCATTTAATAGTTTGGTAGATTAACGTGTTGTTCTTGTATTGTTTTGTATTAATTATACTTATATAATACACTTGCATAACGTGGATTTACTAGATGATCATTTATATGGAAAAGTGTATGAAAGGGTTTAGTTTTTCCTATGGGAAAAACTAAACCTGTAAATCTGGTGAAAAAAAAAAAAAAAAAATTATAAAGTTAGCTAAGCTCAGAATGTGTGTATTGTGTAAACTGGGAACGGAATATGTTTCATGTTCGTAATAAGCATTAACTTTGTGGCTCGCCATAATTTACAATAAAATATATAAATTTGTTTTAGACCACTTTAATTTTAATTACACTCTACCGGTTTCGGAAGAACCCTTCCTTCGTCAGGAGAATATTAAAACTAACCTATGATACAAAATATTGATAGATATATACCAAACATTTAGGTGCTGGAGTGGGAGGTCAAAGGGGGAGGGGGGTAGTTGCGGGAAATCCAGCAATAACAGAGCGGTTTATTGGAAACATATCTAGGATAGGACTAAACGATAAATTAATTTGGTTATTCAATATATTGGCGTTATTATTTAGGGATTTTTTAATTTCAAGTGCTTCCAGGTTATCTAACATTTTGCTTTTATTATTACGGTGAAGAATTTTAACCACTGTGTCCTTATTAAAAGTATGATTGGTGGAAATAAGATGATTGGCAAAATCCGAAAAATTATTAATATTTAAACATCTTAAATGTTCCGTGATTCTAATATTTACATTTCTGGTTGTCTTTCCTATGTAGAATGATGGACAATCATTGCAACGTAATTGGTAAATGCCTGAGTGGCTTAATTTATGATCTCTATCTTTAGTGTTTTTTATCATTTAGGGGAGACCCAGGCAAAGCGGATGTGTTAAGGGAGATATTAAATAAAACACACAATGTTTGAATAACATTAAAAATTTATAAAGTTAATGTTAAAAAAACGTTTGTCTACAAAAGTAAAATAAATGAAAAGGAAATATTAATTAGAATTATAAAAATTATGTAAATACCCGGGCAAAGTGAACTTGCGCTCCGGGCAGAGAGAATTAGTAATCACAATCATAGCAGGAGTAAGAATCATATCCACTATATGAGGTTCATGATTCGTGAGCCCAACTTGTACTTGTAATACCCAAATTGTAATATTTTTAGATTTTTAGAGGCATAATCCGAAGCTGGATAATATTTGTGAGCTTCATGATTCTCCAAGAGAAGTAAGACCTTGTCTATAATAGCTTTAGCCATCGTTGACTTAGTCCCACTTGCCTGGTTTGTTTTTCTTACGTATGTATACACCATCTATAAAAATATGAACATTGTAAATATGTTATACCTACGCAATTGCATATAATCAATCAAAAAGTTCATTCACTCGGGCAAAGCGAATGGTCCATCCGCTTTGCCCTATTCACTTTGCCCAAGGCAGTATCAAATAACTTTTTGTTAAAAAATACAATGTGGTTGCTGCATTTCATAACTAAACTTAGTTTTTTAGATAGGAAATAAATAAACATTGGATGAAATAAACTAATCTTCACATGAAATATAACCAAATAATAATAATCACAAGTACCTTACCTTCGTTTATCGTATGAAAATTCTAAAAAAACGAATTTTTATCAAAAGGAGCGTGCGTTTCTGCCAAACGACAAATATTCACTGTCATGGCGTCGGTAGTGATGCGGTACACCGATTGTGAGACTATTAGCATATTCTAGGGGTAATTTTAGGAAATATTCAATTTATTCGCTTTACCCGGTACATTCGCTTTGCCTGGGTCTCCCCTACCTAAGTTGTTGTTAGTATAGAACGCAGGTTTAATACAAGAAGGCAATTTTTTTGTACTAAGTGAAGAAAAATTGGATATATATAAGATCCTACGCCATTGAAAGGGATTTGTGATTTTATTATTAGTTTCAGGTTTACCAAATAAAAATTTATTAGTTGAAATGAGATCAAGTTTCTTATTTAAGATTTAATCAATTAAGTGGGTGGAATAACCATTATTTAGAGCAATTTATATCTTAGGATAGTGTGAGTTAACTGAAGGTTTTCCCGTGTTAAACAAACTCCATCTTGTCACAATGAAATTAATTATTTGTTATCTAGCTGTAGAATTTAAAAGCTGAGCTCCAGAACGTTTTTATTAAACGGCCAAATATAAAAATCAATTTATAGGTAAACCAATATGAATAAAATAATTAAGTGGGTATATTGTAGTTACAAAGAACGGATGTTCGATGTTCTGGCCGCCATAATTCGCTGCAAATTCCGTACGTGTGCCCTCTGCTCTGCTAAAAACCACTGAACTTAGTTGCAGAATCATCCTGCGCGTAAACTATCAGCGAACGTATTCGGTTGTTATGTGCGCTGTGTAGGAACTTCAATTAAAATGCTCACTAATACGGGGTAAGTTGATTTCAAACTGCTACAATATGACCATATATGTTGTATGTTTGCTTTTCATTGTGATAGTTTTACCATTTTTATAAATACAAATGGAATCTTATTTTATCGAAGGAAGCAAATACTTCATGTAATAAGCCCTGACGAAGCTTGTGCTAAGCGAAAACTGGTTGGCTGTTGAATATTAATTCAAAAATAAAAGTGGTGTTTTACAAGTGTGTTTTTTCACTTAAATACAATTGGAATCATTTATCCTCTGTCTTTTCCGAATCAGCCAGCAATCTAAGAATTTAGTAAAGTAGGGGACCCAGCCATTTATTTGTTAATAGTCTGTAGATTTAAAAAAATGCATTATCATGTAAAAAGACATTTGAAAAATAAAGCATAAAAATTATTTAACCGGAGTGTTTTTACTGAATGTTACCTAAAAAAATGAACAAATATCATGCTATCATTTATTTTATTAATCTCAGTAAAAGTAGGCTGAGTTTTTTATCGAAAAAAGTATCAAAGTACATTTGAACAAATGAATGTGTCGTTATTTTTTTGTGAGTGTACAAAAAAAATATGGATTTGTAATGGAAAACATACAATTCAAATTAAAATTCAGCCGAATTCTGAGTACAACCGTGCAATCGGAAAACATAAAATATAAAGCTTCCGGATTATAAAATTTAAAAAAAAAACTGTAGGCTTTTGAAAGCATACAAATGTCATTCATTTTCGGTTTTTGTGCAAATTCATACACCGATTGTTTTTTAAATGATGGTAATTTTATTTTTCATATTAAATCTACGAAAAAACTGTACATGCCTCATAGCGTACGATTCACTGTTATTTAAAATTTTTGACATATTATTATTTTTTTTAAAATATCTAATTTTTATTTGCACAAAAAATAATTATTAAGGTCGTAAGTGTAGTGATGGTGACTTAGTAAGGGCGCCCGGGTTCATGGGGTGCGGTTTGTCTAGGTCTTGGCGGAGGAAGCGTTTGCCCACCTACTGCGTTGCGGGCCGGATAGGTAGAGACCGGTTGAGGGAAACCTTTTGACTCTCGACACGTTTCTCATTCCTGGACACATTGGCTACTAGATTCCCTTTTCCTTCCCAGAACTTCCTCTCCCTAAGAGACCTTCCACACAGCATCCCCAAAGATGATATTGGCCCCGAGGGAAATTGTTTTCCTAAGGACCTCCTTTGTGGAGCTACAGTAAAAAAAAAACAATAATCAACAGCAAAAAACAATCTGATGAGTCATCTGGAGATGAGTCATGAGATTCATGCTTTTTGAGGAATAAAAAAAATAAAAACAAAAAATCATTTTCATGATATTTTTAGGTGAATGAGAAACAGAAGAAATAACATTAAAAAAAATTATCAAATTATTCTTCCCGTACCTTATCAAAATCTACTCATCCTACTTAATTAGAAGGAGGAGTAGATTAATCACTATATTATCAATTTAACACATTTAATCACACATGGGGTTTCTCACCATTCTCCTACCAGCTTATCCATACTATAAAGTTTATTTTCGATTTGCGATTTACAATTTATTTATTTATTAAGTCATAGTTTTTTTTTCGACACTCCAACCTTTGGCTACATATTGGATAAGTTGGCCGAGTTTTCTATTATTTTTAATAATATTTGTTATAGTATGGATAAGCTATTAGGAGGATGGTGAGAAACCCCCAAAATTACATAGGTCTCATAGAAATCATAGTGAGAAATATTGGACAAAAAAAACAACAAGCTACGTTTTCAAATGTAAAAGATAACCACAAAATAATTAAAATGTATAGCTTTATGAAACCAAAGTCTCCGACCGCAATTAGAAAAAATTATGAAACTTTGTGAATTTTTAATGAATTATTTTTACATGAAACTTCAAAAAAGTGAGGTTACTTTAACGTTTTTAATTCAATTGTCTAATAAAATATTTTTTTATTCTATAGTTTAAATTAAATTTAATTAATTTAAATTTAAAATTTTAAAAACTTTTTAAAATTTGGATTTATAACTTTTGAATTTTAAAAATTAAATGGTTTTTTTTAATAATAAAATTTTACAGCGTATTTCTTCACCTTCGAAAAACACAGTTTTTAGTTTTCGGATTCGTTTACAAATCTTCCATTCATTTTGATTTTATTGCAGAGAGGAAATATTTTCACATTCTGACAAAATAAACTCAAAATTTAATGGGCTAATCAGAGTGTCTGTACCTTCCTTTGACTATTCGTAGAAACAACAATAAACCAATGACCGTATTAAGTTGACATCTTTTGATCAGCAGTTTGCACCTTGCCCATTGAATACCCGCCTGTGCCTGTTGTGGGTTGTAAGAAATCCATTCTACTCCTCGATCGCCTTAAGACGTCAGCCGTTTTCCACTTCAGCGGTCCTCAAAGGGATGGTGAGCCAGGGTAACGCCTCCCAAATTGACTGACCCAATGATGATAAACGTTGGAGTAATTGACAAACATATTATTTATTGGGTATCGCTAACACAAAGGGGACGGATCGAGTGGCTTTTACTGCAAAAACCACTCTTAGAAATGCTACAAAAAAGCCTTTTACGAGCGGAAAATGATTTTTCCATCTCAGTTGTTTGGTGAAAAGCAGTACTTATATTATATTCACATTGCTCGGACCCTCTGGAATTATGACAACAACAGTGGATAATGGTGTGATGTGGAAGTATTTTATGATGATTGGGAATTTTCTGACTTTTCCAAAAACGGTTTATAACATATCGAGTTCTAACGAAGTATAATTTTTAGTTTTATTTATTTATTTACATTTATTTTTAACCACTTTTTGCCACAGTATGGCACTATTTCCAAAACCACAGATTGCTTTGTTGCCAAAATGTCTCAAATATTCTTTAGATTTTTTAAAATGTTTTAAAGTTAACAATTTATTCATATTTTTTTTATAAATCCTACGTATATGTGATAATAGACAAAGGATGGGTGAATTCATTGGCTATATAGAACTATAATCAATCTAGAGAATCTCCATATTCAAATTCGGAAATATGATTTTTTTAATGTCGGCCTGAAAAATTCCTTTAGCAATCCGAGAAAAAAGTTTTTAATTCCTCTGTCGCTACAGTGGTTAAAAAGAAAGATAAACATTCCCGGGTTACCAATAACCTAACCAATTTTCAAAATCTTCGGAAAATGCCACTTGCTATGATTGAGAACTTGGTCAGCCGAGGAATCGAACACACGACGCCTCAATGGGAACCAAACGCGACGCCAACTCAGCGACTGGCTGAACTAGTTACATCCATTTTCGTTGTTTGTTTTTGGGGTGTTATGCCGTGTTGTGATACCTCCTTCTTTAGCAGACGTTTCGGACAGCGTTGCAGTGTCCATCATCAGGGCAGATCCGGCAGATCCGTCGATGTGGACACCCCAAAAACAAACAACGAAAATACTTTTGGCCGTGAAAATCTAAAAACGTATCTAGTTACATTCAATTTAAAAAATATTTTTGTTATATGATTGAGATTTTCACGGCCTTGCAAAAGAATTATAGTGATTTAGTTTTGTGATTTTATAACGTGTTGCGCTATCTCCTTACGAAGCGTCAGCTAAAAAAAGAAGGAAGTATCGCAACACGACGTAATACCCTAAAAATAAGTCACTGTAATATTATTATATATATTTTTTTTTTTTTTTATTCATATCATTTTTGTTACAGAGATCCATGGTAGGAGTTCACTTATGTTGTGGAGTATATCTTTCAATGGTAATTTGTTTTAGTATAGTTGAAGACTTTAAGATAATTATATAAACAATATGTATGTATATATATATATATATATTGAGAAAAAATATTGTAATGTACCCCATTTTAACGTAAAACGTTTGTAAGCAGTTCAAAAGTATTTGTTATTTGTTTTTTTTATTTGTCGAAGTGAAAATTATATACCAACGCACGTGCAGGTAAATCATTTTAAAGAAACTTAATTTTTTATAGTTACTATGTACGGTTCGATCAAAAAATAAATGATTTTGTTTTTTGATAGATAGCTGAAGAATGAAACTAAGAAAAATATTGTTGAAAATATTAACGGTGATCAGAAATGAAATCTCCCAGACTCACCGAAAACAACACTTTCAATTGAGCTACTGGAACTTAATTCAATTCGGTCATTCATATTGAAAGGTGTTGATATTATTTCCGATAATTATGTCTAATGATGAGGTTTAAATTTTAATAAGGTTATCCTAAAATTATATCGTTTAACGAATAAAGAGCTACAATTTTAAATTAATGTTTTTTTTAATAAATAATTATGAAGGCTTGCCGATTCATGTAAAAAAAATTAGGGCATATAATATGGCCTGAATATTTTATTTACAAAATTTTCTTAGTTAGAGTAGATAAGGGATCATCAATCATCTAATTAACTGATATGCAACCATACGTGATGGGCCCCTTGCCTAATTGGGAGGCTTGGGGGTGGGGGATGTAATCTCGGGTTCACTGAACTTAATGTTAATTATTATTTGACGGCCGATTTAACCCTTATACGAGAAGTAAGGGATACTGATTGAGGATGGGGCATATATCAGGGTTGTTCTATGTAAAAGGGTTATTGATTTTTTCTACCATTTTTCTCCTTTCACACGAATGGAAAAAACAAAGGCTGGCACATAATGTATCAATCGTTTAGTTAATTAGTCAGACATCTCTGAAAGATGTAAATTTGAGTTGAGTGTGCAGTTATATATGTGTAAAAGTTTATCTAGTACAATACTCAGATTACTCAAAAACCCCACCAAATCATTTATAATGCAGAAAATCTTGTGGTGAATAGAACAAAATTTTGATGTTATCAGGGTCACTAATAGAATATTTCAAAATGTCAGACTAATGTACCAGACCTTTAACCACTCGAGCGCTTTTTGCCACATTATGGCACTATTTCCAAAACCTCGAATTGCTTTGTTGCCAAAATGTGGCAAATTATCCAATTTTTTTTTTATTAAAACGACTATATTACTATATTGTACATTCAAAATATAACAAAATAAATATTCTCAAGATCTTTAAAATGTTTTAAGGTTAAATATTTGATTATATTTTTTTTATAAATCATACAAATATGTGATAATAGACAAAAGATAGGGAAATTCATTGGCTACATAGAACTATAATCAGTTTGTATGTCTCCATATTCAAATTCGGAGGTATGATTTTTTTAATGTGGGCATTCAATAATTTCCTTTAGCAATCCGAGGAAAAATATTTTAATTGCTCTGTCGCTCCAGTGGTTATACCTCTCGGTACTATTTAATATGTAAAAAAACAGACATATGTAAATAATATTTAATTTATTTTCCTCGTTATCTCAAAACTTAGCATTTGGAGATGTCTGAGTAAATAACAGGACGATCGATATGTACATATACTCCACTGCCTAGTCAAGTGGCTTGTTTATCAATCATAACACACAACAGCCTTATCTGATATGCCTAACATGTAATATACATATTGGGGTCAAAGTATTAACCCCTTTGCCACGTCAGTCATAACTAACTGTGGTAATAATTAGAATTTCCCAATCAAGAACAATAGAGGAATAATGGTAATACGATTTAGTGTACGTGTATTTCGAAAGGTGCACTATCAGTGTTTACCATACTATTTTCATGAACATCTTTGACGATGATAAGACTATGACATGTAATAGATATTTATACGTTTATATATATATTTTGTAACATAAAACCGGTTACATATTTTCATATTATATATTTTACGTAATACAATATTTAAGGTCATGATTGGTCATGTATTCCTTATCAGAAAAGTGGAGCTCTGGTGCCTAACAAGGGAGCCAAGATTATTACTTAGGTTACATGTTATAATATATTTTGTACGTGATATTTATTTGCTAATGTAAGTTTTTTAAATTTGTTCTGATTGGCTGAAAATACAGCGCAATCCAGATTATTGTAGTTTTTGTGGCTTGGTAAATTTTATGGATTTGCATTTGTGTTGTTTTAAAATTAGGTGTAATAAATTGATTCCTATTTCTCATTAGTATGTAAAATTCTTGATATTCTTTGTTATTTTTTTTTACACATTTTTATAATAGAAGCTTGCTAAAAATATGTCATCGACATTTGGTACTGGAAACAAATTAAAAAGGGATTATTTTTGAAGTATTACTTTTATGATTGTTCTTTCTTAAACTTTTACTGAATTTATATTGTTTTTGTAAGATCCTCCCCAACCTATAATTCCGTAGACAAGCAAATAGTGAACAAGGGCATAGTACACATTTACAATATATAATATTTGTAAATGTTGATTTCATTATCCCATCCTTTTATCCATATTATAAATTATCCCTCTATGACATGGGCCTGGGTTCGTCGCCGACATCCCAAGCAACGAGTACGAATAAGATTCTCTCAAATTGTGAGCAGAAAAATGCCTCAGTGAATCATGAAATTAAAGTCAAGTTATTATCGTGAAATCTTAAATTAGATAAGTGAATATTTCTTACCAAATCTAGATGCCTAACAAAAAGAAAATGCATGCCGGAATCCTTGGCATTCAAACGATACGTAACACGAAAAAGTTTTTTGAATTTTCTTTCCTGACGAAAACTATACCAGCCATACTATCGAGCACCTTCATTTCTTTCAATTATACTTCCCTGTACAGTTAGTCCCTAGTAGTAGCAGGTTTTATGTATTGTTCCTCATTAATGGGGAAAGTATTCGAATTTCCTGCGCTTTGTGGTCTTAATTACATCCCGTTCTTTATCCATTAGCTTTAGAACTTATTTGTTTGGGTCTATTTCCTTTCATTAATTACTTATTTCTTATACGTACAGTGGTTGTATTAGAACGAATGTACATTCTTTTTTAATTTTCATTATTTATTTATTACAAAAAATTATATCATTTCAAATTACAAGGATGTGCAAAATTATACATTTTTTTTTCTAAGTATTGTACTAAAGAACTACTGTACTATTGCACTTTTCTACGTATTGTACGATTTTTGAAGATGTGTTTTTATTATTATAACATCGAATATGTTCTTTAATGTCATAATAATAAAAACACATCTTCAAAATTCGCAGAACATCTCTTGGTGAATAATCACATCCCACAAACCTAAACCTAAACCATTACATGTAGAAAGAAAAGGTCTTCGATTGAATTTACTCGAACAATTAGAAATTAATAAACGCACGAACGACCCTAATTTAACATTAATTAATAAAGTAAGGAAAATAATATATTCACCTCTTCTAAGTATTTTCATAAAACCTAAACAATATTCATAGCAGTAATATAATTATTAAACAATTAAGAACACATTTACAAATTTCGAGATACCCATGGGGGAGAATCTATTACTTTCCCAAGAATTCGGTTTAACCGATAATAAATTCATTTGCTCACTTTCAAATTGACATTTTAAATCGTATAAATATCGTTGTCTAATTATGAAATACCTCAGTTTGAAACTGATATTGTAAGCCGAAACAGCTGTCACAATAATAAAAACTATAAAACTTACAGAACTTAATAATAAACATTATTTAATTTAATTTAATAAAAATTCAAAAAAAAAAATTGAGTTCTACGAATTAAACACAAAAACAATAAATAAGTAATGTACTACTTCATTAGCTGAGCTCCTATAGGTCGTGGTTATGAATGTATTATGTACGAGTATATTCATACAGAAAATAATGTTTAAAAGGCGAAATGCAAATAATAATCAAAGACTTAAATAACTACAAACGTAATTCAACGTTCAAAATAACGTAATTAACAATTCAACATACTAAAAATGTTATTCAAGGTACCAAATTTTACAAATACAGTATTTGAAAAATTATTATTTTTACACTTTTTCAGTTACATTTTTTTTTTGACTATAATATATTGTACCATCTCACACCTAAATACAATCAGTGGTGCTGGTCTGTGGTTTTTTAGCATTGGGATGGGTTTAGCATCCTATGCTTTATGTTGTCTGAGGAGTGAATTTTATTTATGAAATATTTTATATAAATTTGGTATAAGGAGTTTCTTTTATAAAATTCTGTGGGAGATATTACATTCAATTCCCGAAATATCTCTAAAATAGGGAAGTCGTATAGTTTCCTGAGGATAATGTTAATAATTATTATTTACTAAGTATCGTGGCTGAAAAACCTGAGACAGTGGTTTGGCCAGTCCACATAATCCTGTTCCGGGCCGCAGTAAATAAAGTCCGCATACCCAAATGATGGCCAACGTCCGTTGAACGGACAGGGCACGAGAATAATAAGAAGAAGTATTTAATGTAATACGTTTCACAGAATATCGCAAAGTATCGCAGGAATTAAAACAGAGTATTATTGTGTTTCTTATAAAAATCTATTTATCTGTACTGCAATCAGAAATTGAATTCAAAGACCTTCTGATATTCGAGCGAAATTAAGTACCGCATAAAGAAAAAATTGTTTAAACTCACCGTGGCTTACTAAAACTAATTTGTGTACAGAATTATTAATTTTGTTTCAAGTTTTTTCCCGCTGGAGACCTCAACCTATATTTATGGCAAATAAACTTGTTAACAGCCAGATGGTGCCGCCGAATTCATTCCCGTTTGGATTGTAAACTATCGACCTCACTCTAATTTATTTTAAATTTTAGTTGCTACTGGTTAGTACCTACATACAATACAATTATGGCGGGCAAAACTAGGTACGATGTTACTATGCCTAACGGCATTACGTCGAAAGGGGAGCGCTTCAGAGCGACCCGTGAAAAAACAACAACATGGCACCAAGGGAGATCGAAGCCGAGTAGAAGATACTCTCAGTATCGCCCTGGTTGAAGACCACCATTCAGAATTGAAACGTTGCTTGAAATGGATTCAGCCGTGTTTAGTGACTAGATATGAATAGCCAGGTAATAGCCTTCCTCTCCCCCATCTCCTTCCCTTCCTTGCTTACCTTCAGTCGCACAACATAACCCCAATTGGGGATGCCATAGTCTCACTGGCTTCAGATGGGAGCAGTTGGGACTCTTGTGAGGTGTTCACTATAAAAATAAACAAAAACAAACCCGGCCTGTCTTGTTCGATGATTTTTCGGCCACTTGGGATCACAGTTATATCTGGCACACCAGTCTTGTGAGGTTATGAGCTCTTTAGAAGATATCTCCAAAGGATATTTAAAAAAAAATATATATATATATTTTGTTAATTTTTAAAGCGCCGTTTTTGTAAACTATCACTTAAAGAACGTAGTACAAATTTTTAGTATATTTCTACAATCTTACGTGTAACTAAATTTTAGATGCTAGATTAACCATTATAACATTTAATGGCTAACAGATTACATTAACCGGTTCGTCGATTTAAAATAAAACTTAATTTACAATGCATTTGACCAATAAACGCGATGCTGCTTAAAATGCAAATATACTTTTTTCTCAATTTGGTAGGTAGTAATAAGGGTACCGCCCCCCGTAAACCATTTATTGGATAACCAACATCTCTGCCATGGGTCACCCCAAGTGGTTCGCTACGTTGGGTGCCCGGGTTCGTGGGGTGACATTTTCTGGGGTCAGTCCGTCGCTCCTGGATAGACTGTCCCCCAGAAATCTCCCCGCATACCTTTTTTCCTTTCCAGAACATCCTTCCTTCCTTGTAAATAAATAAATTGTTTCATTTGTACTCTGTGTAGGCAGAAAATATACAGGACATTACTTGCCCAGGAGGTCATTTGAGATTAACACTATTTATTGTTTGTTAGAGAAATTAAGATACAGTTTGCACGCGGAGGACATATTGTTGCACAACATTACTAAGGGCTCATATTGTCAATGATATAAAGTATAATTGCTTTTTCCAAAAGAGTTCGTTTTGTGGACCACACATCCATCTAAGGCTACTAGTTAAATATTTATCACGATCCATATAGATGGATCATGGATAGCGATAATTGTTGAACGTGAAGCTTACGTCTCAGTATTTATCACTATCCGTGGATTCACCCTACGGAAATCTGGAATCTAGACATCCTGTGATCCATATTGCGATCTGTCAATACACTACTCTACACTTTCAATAAATATCACGATATTTGTGCGATAGTTTCCTAATTTCCAATGTCAATATTCTAGGGAAAATTTTGTTTTAAAAAAAAACGTTAATCTTATTAATGGCTTCGTGATTTGGTTTTTTTACCGACTTGATAGGGTTTCAAGACTATCTCCGTGAGTTTAAAGTACGACAAGATAAAGTAGTCCCCTTTCTGCATATAGGAACACATGTAGGTATGCTACTAGTCAGATTACCCAGAAGCTCATCTCTTATCTTTTAAAACTTCCAGCGTGATCTTACGAGAGTTTCGAGTCAGTCGAGTCGATAGCGAGCTTAACTCTTCTCGGCTTTCTCGGGGTCTTTTTCCTTTAGCTTAGTAATATGGCTTATAAACTCTTCCCATGCGCGCTGTAAGGCACTGGGAGGCCGGGAGGAGAGAGTCTGAACGCTGCCAGCAAGAATAATATTATCTCCTCCATCAACAATGACCGGGGCTTGAATATTATAATATTACTGCATTAGATCGGGAACTGCAATCCGATAGGTACCGATAGAACATGCGGCCAAGTCTGTATTTGTTTTCAGGTCAATTTTCCATCTAATTTCACTGGAAAACTATCTTATCTAATTTCATTGTAAGTTTTCTGTAGTGATTTTCTGACTGATTTTTGACCCAGGAACATTTAAGGAGCAGATGCTAATGTTTTTTTAATCGTATTAAATTATAACTATAGGTTGTTAGAGCCAACTAATGTGATTTTATTTATTTATTTTTTTTAAAACATTACATATTAAAAATATTTCAATGATCTTTGGCTGTCCAACTAGGAAATTTACCTATTTTAGGACAGTCAGAATGAGCAAATTTATTACATGTAATAATTATTATGTCTATTATGTTGACTTTTACTTAGATATTAAATGGTATAATTTTAAAAAAAAGTTTTAAAATAATATAAAAGTAAAGAAAAAAAAGCATGTTATTCAACCATTCCATGAAATTTTAGTTTTGTTTTGGTGAATTACAGAATAAAAAAATACATATAAAAGAAAGTACAGAAAATATAAATACAAAGAAAATTTTTTGTGATAGTCACTGATTGCATTTTTTAATGTATGTATAAGTAGGTATATCTAGTCCGCTTTACAGGTATTACGAAGGAGCCTGCTGGAAGGAACCAGCAGTATTAAACTTACGACATTCATCAAACGTTTCAATGACATTTGATCCTCCAACAGTTGCTCCTTGGAATAAATGTATACTAGTAGGTTTAGGAAAAATGCGGTATACCTACTAACACAAGATATAACTAAGTGTCCCCGAAAGGGTGTGCAGAGAAGATGTACCAACAAACACAACGACAAATAATACTGATACTTTTTCGTTGTTTGTTTTTGGGCCGTGTTATGCTACCTCCTTCTTTGAAATCTAAAAACGTAAACAACACTGATATTTATTTATCAAAGTATATTAATACGATAATGCCCGTACGGTTCAAATTAAGTGTGATGAACGTATGTCTTGCGGTATGAAAGAGACATGCGTGCATGAGTGAGACAGCATGAGTAAGGCATAAAAGGTTTGTTTGTTGTCCATTCGTCCTCTTTGCCTTCAGACATCCTAGGAAGGAACCCTGTACATAATCTTTTAATAAACGTTATCGTCTACCTACGATCTTATTATTGGAGTACCACCCCAAAGGAATCTGGATCCATATACTGGAGTCCAGAACTCAATGTGAAACCGGCCACGGTCATCACATTTGGCGCAGCCGAAAAAGGGAACCACGGAGCAGCCAAATTATCACATTTGGCGCAGCCGAAAAAAGGAACCACGGAGCAGCCTAATTCTCACATTTGGGCAGCCGAAAAAGACCGAGATTGAAGCTACAGGGGTCAACGAGTGATCGGGTCAGATCACGACTCCACATCATTCGAGGAAGGAGGAAGCAAGAGCAGCAGCATCCTATATATGGTGATTCAGTGCCGAGAACCTGGGATAGTATTCGCGTTAGGCGTGTATACAGAAGTCTGGATCTTCAAGAGAAGACCAAGTACCGGGCGCAGACCTCAAGGAAGGCGCATTAGAAGGACGGCCAGGGTCAGGAGCAGAAGACGGTTCGCGGAAGGGCGAGATCGGACAGCATCAAGACATCAGAGTCGTGAGTTGAGTGCTGTTTGTTAAATTTTCTGTTTTTTTTTTCATTGATTGCATCTGTGTGAAGATGGAAGGAGGAGAACTGCCCAGGTTTTGTCATTTGAGAGACCAGCTGGAGACATTCGTCTTACAGTACGAGCAGTTCATCCTAGTCAATGATGACAAAATAACGTCGGATGTAAAAAAGAGAGCGGTTTTTATATCCCATTTGCACACAGAGACAATAAATTTATTAATAAATTTGTGTTTTCCAAAAAAAATTACAGATTTCACGGTAGAAAATTTATTGTTATTACTCGAAAATCATATAGGTACTAAAAGAAATGTGTTCAAGGAACGTGAAATTTTTTTCGCTACGAAACAAAAGGTTTCAGAATCAGTTAAGGACTTCATAGCGCGTTTACGAAATCTAGTTAGATTTTGCAAATTCGAAGACAGACTTGAACATAATTTAAAAGATGTTTTTATCACCGGTCTTCGAATTGGTCGTACTAAAGAAAAATTATTTGTCGAGGCTGAAAACTTTTCATTAAAAAAGGTTTTAGAATGTGCTATTGCAATGGATTCGTTCGATGTAATTAATAAGCAAATTAAAACGGAAAGTGTAGATATGATTTCTAAAAATAGGCAGATCGATTTGTCACAAAAAAAAAATACGGCGGGTAGACATTTTTCTAGACCTACGGACAAGAATGTTACATCGTTCAGACCGAAATCATTAGACCGAACGAAGTGTAAACATTGTGGTAATTATCACGAATCAGTTAATTGTAAATTTAAAAACGTGATTTGTTATAAATGCAAAGGCAAAGGTCACATAAGTAAAATATGTCGCGGTTTAAAGTATAAAGATATTTCTTCAGTGTTTGTAAATACGCAGGAACTGTTGTGTATAAATGAAGTGCATTGTGAGCCAATTTTGTGCAAAATCTTAGTGAATAATGTTGAACTAAATGGTTTACTGGATACAGGTGCAGCAGTCTCGATTTTAAAAGAGATAGATTACGTTAAACACTTCAATAAGTTGGATTTAAAACCAAATGATTTAACCTTGACGGGTTACGCTAACTGTAAGTTAAATTTATTGGGTTGTATTTTATTAACAGTTGATTATAACGGTTATAGGGAAATGTTAGAATTTTGCGTAGTAAAAAATGGAACAACTACTGTTCTAGGTCGTGACTTTATCAAAAAGTTTAATATTGGATTTACGGGGTTACAATCTACTTCATCCCAGGAGGGAAGTGAAATTTTTTCTCAAAATGTAGTTGAGAATGATAGAAGTGAAGTAGATAAATTAATTCGAAAATTCCCGGAGGTTTTTTCGGATAAACTGGGTAGATTCAATAAAAATAAAATACATCTGAAACTAAAAGAGAATGTCTTTGATACTCAAATTCTAAGTTTATTCAAAAATAACAGAGATATACCAATAGATGTCGAGGAGATTAAATCGGAATCAAATACGGATAAAATTTTATTGGAAATTAAACATTATCTCACAACAGGGTGGCCAAATAAAATTAACAAGGATGATTCAAAATGGATTTACTGGAGTAAACGGAATGAATTATCTATAATTGATGATTGTTTTTTTTGGAATAATAGGCTAATAATCCCAGTAAGTTTAAGAGAAAATTTTTTAAACTTATTGCATAGATCTCATCTGGGCATAGCTAAGATGAAAGGGTTAGCCAGGGGGTATTTTTGGTGGCCAGGGATAGATGGAGAAATTGAACTTTTAGCGAGAGGATGCGAAATTTGTTCAGAGGTTCAACCATCTCAACCAAAAAGCGAATTGACTCCGTGGCCCATAACTGAAGAGATATGGAGTAGGGTGCATATTGATTATGCAGGTCCCATTGCAAATAAATATTTTTTTGTGATTATTGACTCAACCTCAAAATGGTTAGACTGTGTGGAGGTAAATTCTCCAAATTCGTATAATACTATTAAAATATTAAGAAATTTATTTAGTTATTTCGGGAGTGTACAGACAATAGTGTCAGATAATGGAGCCGCCTTCATGTCAGCGGACTTCAAAGAGTTTTGTGAGATGAATAGCATCAAACATTTAACTACTCCGGTAAATCATCCACAATCGAACGGGTTAGCTGAAAACGCCGTGAAAAATTGTAAAAATTTTTTGAAAAAAATGATGATAGGAAATAAGTTTCAGTCAGGTTACGATGAAAAATTAGGAAATTTTCTAGTGGATTACAGAAATTCACCACACTGTACAACTGGTTTAGAACCTGCAGTTGTAATGTTTGGAAGAAAACTAAGGTCTAACTTAAACAGTTTTGTACCGAGAGGGGGGAGAGATAAGGATAATAGAATTAATAAAGAAACTAAAATTAAAATGTCTAAATGTCAGGAAAATCAGAAATGTTATTATAAAAGAAATAATAAAGAATCGTTGGGTTTTTCGATAAATCAAAAAGTAATGGTAAGAGATTTTAGAGACCAAAACAATGATAAATGGGTTTCAGGGAAGATACATAAAAAAATAGGAAAAAAACTTTATATAATTGAGGTAAATTTAAAAGGTAAACTTATGTATTGGAAAAGGCATTTTGATCAGTTGTCTAAATTGTGTGTATCATGGGAAAAGAACCCCAGCAATCCTTTAATCGCGTCTGAGACTAGGAGATTATCGTCAGATGAGTACGATATCTCCGGCTTTATGTCGGATGACAATCTAATGGGTGATTCTCCTCTTACTTCCAGCTCCAGTGAACCGGTGGCTTCCACGTCGGGAAACTGGAAGGACAGATTACGACCACGGACACACAGATGAGTCAATGAAGACAGGATTCAGCTCTCGACTCAACATGATAATGAATTACACTGTAAATATTGGAATATTGTATGTATTGTAAATATTATTATCATCATCATGTTGTGTACCTGTCTGCGGATTTAAGTGTGGAGGGATGTGATGAACGTATGTCTTGCGGTATGAAAGAGACATGCGTGCATGAGTGAGACAGCATGAGTAAGGCATAAAAGGTTTGTTTGTTGTCCATTCGTCCTCTTTGCCTTCAGACATCCTAGGAAGGAACCCTGTACATAATCTTTTAATAAACGTTATCGTCTACCTACGATCTTATTATTGGAGTACCACCCCAAAGGAATCTGGATCCATATACTGGAGTCCAGAACTCAATGTGAAACCGGCCACGGTCATCACATTAAGGAACCCGACTCCGAGTAAATCTCCACGCCACACTGCATGGATACCGTTCTGAGCCGTCCGTGAACGTGCATTTTTCCACGGAGCTGCTGCCTGCTGTAATATACACACTTAGATCTCGCCCATACGCGTTTTGCAAACGAAAGTGGCGCCATCTATACTACTATATTTAAGGAAAAAAAGTATGAAGAAGAGGAAACATTTTTCGCTTTTATTCAATATTAAGAAGATTTATGTTCCTCTCATTATTCACGGTATTAATGTAAGAATGTCTACTATTATATATCTACCTATTAAATATAAGTATTCTGTAGTTTAATGTCAATAATAGTAGTCAGTTTTGCAAAAGGGTGATGCTTTTTAAATAGTCACCAACACTTAAACTGGGCGAAGCAGAACGAAAAGCCGCCCGCAGGGCCTAGCAGAAAAAACCCGCGGAGAGGGTTTTTCACTGCTAGTTTATTTTTATTATTTAAACGCCCATAGGGCTTTTACATACATAAATCAATACATGTTTTGATTAATTACAGTGAAGAGCTAGAAGTGAATAAAATACAGCTAAATAACAGAAAATATTAAGACACATAATATAGGTTAGATAAAATATGAGTTGACAAAATGTAGGTAATACAGAATATAAATAAACTAAAAAAATTAAAAAATAGCCTGCCAATATCCTCCTAATCAACAATAAAAGGTATTAATAAAAATGTATAAAATTGGTAGGTATTTGCAGTAGTTTATGAATTAGTAGAAATACAGTTAATACTTATCATTGACCGGTCAGTGGTTGTGTGGGCATCGCGTTTGGCTCCCACCCAGGCGTTCCGTGTTCGATCCCTTGGCTAGATAAGTCCTCCATCACAACACAGGCAATATCTTCCGCTTAGTGTGGTGGTTGTTGGAGGTTTTCAAATGTTGTTGGGTTATTCGTAACCCAGGAATGTTTGTCTTTCTTTTTAAAGAAGAAAAAAAAATATTTTTTTTTGCAAGATTGTGCTTTGTACATCAATCTAGCACTTTAATATAAAGAAAGAAACGCGTCCCCAGCCTCTTTGCATATCTTCTCCATATAAATATTTCTCTCTCCATTCTCTTTTTATAGCACCGTAAATAATAGAATCTGCCATGTTTTTTTGGGTCCAAACCGTAAACAACACCTGTTTGTCTATAAAATGTATAATGTGTGCAGTAAATCCCTTTTGCGGCCTCCCGGCTATCCTTTATCGCTGCAAAAGTGCAACAAGCGTGCAAATTATGGCTTTTAAAACGTTTTCAAAATTATCTTTTCGCTCTTTGTATGAATTTTATATCAAAAGCCAACAGCGCACACGGTTAGTTTTTAACAGCGCAATAGCAGTGTATTGTTTTGGAAAATAATTTTACAACGTTGTGTTAAAGTGACGGACACCATGAATACAAGAATGAATCCGATGTTGTTTATGTCATGTTTAACCATTTTTTACGAATAACCCTTTATACATGTTACACTTTTATTAGTTTTTTTTAATTGACTTTTCACACACTAGTTTCTTTGTAGAAATTAGCAATTTCATACGTTTACACTTTTTAAATGTACACTTTTTTGGTTAAAACCTTAGAGATTTATTTGACAACAACCTTGGAATACTTCTTAGGAAATTATTTTAAAAATACTACATTAGTTTTCGGTTGGGGTATCAGGAGACGTTAAAAAAATATTGCTAAAGGAAAAAGGTTTGTGGGGTGAGTAGAAATCTAGGAGTCAGTGTGTCCAGAAGTGACTGACATATGGATCTGTCCCTCTCATTGCGGTGCAAGGCGAAGTTGCAATTTACACACGCTGCCAAGATCTGGACAAACCTTGAAATCAATTAACCCGGGCATAACTCCTAAGTTATGAAACGTAGCGAACCACTTGAACGATCTATGGCAGAGGTGTTGGTATCCATAAATGATTCCCGGGACGGCGGTACCCATAAAAGCCCACTAATTAAGCACAAATCAGATCAATCTAATAAAAGAATTCTAAAAATGCGAACACTGCCATCATCAGACAGATATTATGGGCGAGGCAACTTTTATAACCAATAATCACTTCTTCAGAGTCTTCGCTGAATTTGTTCCCACTGAAACACCCTCTTCCTCCCTCTCCCTTCAATTCAATTAAAACTAGGTGATTATTATTTTTATCAAGTAATCTATTAAAAGGTGAAACAAGATACCAAATTGCTCGTTAATTATTTTTTATAACTAAATTGTCGGAAAAAGTGGGTAACATAACGAATATTTAATATAAGACAGAAGAGAAAACAAACAAAAAGAAAATTACCCCCGACGACCAAATATGATGATATTTACCCTAGAAATTGCAAGGTACATTTAAAATAACCACGCGCTTCAGAGACGCACGTTTTCAGAACGGATATTTTTTGAGATTTAGTTAATTTATTTTATTTGTATTCTATCTACACCTCTTGAAACATTAATATTAACAATATCAACGGTATTCTTTTTTAGAAAGTTCGTGATTATGAAGCAATGTAAACTTGGTTTTCATTATATTATTATGTTATCCTGTCACAGTAAACATAATCAGTTTAAAAAATAATGACAATAAAATTATAAAAATAAAAACAATACATCACTAAAAGTTACTCAAAATTAAACTATGCGCCCCTCTCTAGCGCATCAGCTCCTCATAACAGCGAAAACAATCTGTTTACTCCATCAACACGCGGTTGACCCGCGAGAGTGTCTACAGACCAACGACTGAGTTGACTGAGAAGCACAAGTGCATATATGCTCTGGGTGAAAGAAGAATTTTATAATGGCGGGCGCTTCTGCGGCGTAGGATATGTTTTTTGGGTTAAACTCGGGGATAACTAAACCGCCTCAAAATTTTTGATTAAGTCGAATTATTTTAGTAAAAAAAAAAAAAAATTAAACAACATTATTCAATTTAAAAGACATGACAAAAAGTCCCAACATACATCTTCTACTTGTATTTCCCACCGTCCACAATCAGTTTAAGTAGTACAGTAAAAAATATTATATATAAAATACGGTTGAAAATACGGTTGAAGGTATAAATATGTTATTGCTGGTTATATTATAAAACCAATATATGTCGTAGAATACTTATTTTAGCAGCGCTTTAATGTTTTTGACCGTTTGGCCGCAGCGACGCCGGCATAAATATTTACCTCTTTGAGATCGAGGTCAGCCTTTTGATTATACAATTACCTCGACGACGCCAAAGGGCCGCAGCGTCGTTTTACCGGCGCTTCAAAGCCTTTTTAGCCCTAGAGCAGGTCCTGCGGTAGGGGGCACCTCAGCACGCGCGCCACGAGTACTGTTACAGGCTCTCGTTCTCGGCCACCGTTGTTCTAGGACTAATTGATAGTGTCCGCTGGTAATTTGAGGCAGTCTTTCGAAGGCTTTCGAAATAATTGTACTCTACCGCGTGTGGAAATTACAATTTTCCCGAATGGGAATCTTCTCAATTAAAATGTTAGCTTCTCATTCTGGTGGGCTTGCTGCTACAATTTTTAATTGTATATCAACATAAATAATATTAAAGTAAAATAATAAGTTTGAGTTTTCCTTCTTTTTTGCTTATTGAAAAATTGAAAAATGGAAACAAGTATAAAACGTCTATTTTTTCGGTAAAACGAACATTACAAAACTAAATTCCTGACGATGAAAATAATGTTGCGACATAAACAAAGCTTTTTTAACGTTAACACCTTATAAATTCAAGACTCTGCGCTACTTTCATGCCGTCAGACGTTTTTGCTGCTTAACCTTTAAGTACCGAGGGGCCGTTTTTGTTAGATAAGACCGACGTGAGGTCTGCCAGACCACAATAGTTTTAATATAAAAAATAACTGTATTTTTCTAAAAGCATTGCTTCTAAATATTGTTTATATATCTTTTTTGTTTAAGTAATATAAAATATAAAATTTACACGCTTATAAATAATTATAAGCATTAACATCACAGTCGTCGATTTTTTGGAAAAAAAACTGGACTCACCGTAATTTTAGTGTATTTTAATTAAACTGTTTTTTTTTCTCTAAAACAAACTATCCTTAAAGTTAAATAACTAGGTAAACTATTAAAATAAAGAAAACATATATAAAAATCAGTTTTACGAAAACCACAAGGCATCAAGTTGAAGGATCTATCAAATATTAATATCAGTCTTTGCACACAGGCTTGATTTTTTTATTTTTTATAGATAAACCTCACAAGAGTCCCAACTGCTTCCTTCTGGAGCCAGTGAGACTATGGCATCCCTAATTGGAGTATGTTGTGAGGCTGAAGGTAAGTGGGGAAGGGAAGGAGATGGGGAAGAGGAAGGTGGGAAAGTACCTGGCTATTTAGATCTAGTCACTAAACACGGCTAAAGCCATTATTAAGCAACGTTTCAAGTCTGAATAATGGTCTTACACCAGGGCGATACTGAGAGTATCTTCCACTCTGGAACGTGCCGCAAATATAACATTTATTATTTTTATTAATTAATTGTGAAATAACACAAATTAATCAAATAAAATTTATTTGCCCACGCCGGGTTCGAACCCGCGACCTTCCGAATGGGAGTCTTACCACTCGACCACGGACCTTGATGTATTGAAGGCACTCATGTTTCATGAAAGTATCTCAATTGAAAGCAGTCTTGCATTTTAATTTTGAGAGACACATATGACAGAGTGTTCTAGGTTGTTTTCCCTCCATTTCATTTTCTTCCCTTACATTTTCCGGAACATCTGTCCTAAGAACTCTTTTTATCGACAAGCGCAATTCCATTGATAGATATCCGTTCAGAAAACTCTAATATTTTCAATTGAAGTCACCCGTTTCATGCTCGAAGAGTCTGCCTAATTTAAAGTAAAATTTGACGAAATAAAATACGAAAATTTGACTGAAAATAAAAGACGAAAATGATATAATCTTAAAAAAAATCATAACCACAAAAGTTACATGAGTACCGACGTGTGGTCTGAGAAACCACTTGCGATCGTATAATATCCATAACATACCGAAGTCGCATACGCTGACACTACCACTCTTCACAACGCTGCTTAACGTCTACTCGAGGGGTATAGATAAGCACAGGGTAATAATACTACCCTAACATAGGTAACTGGACTTTTCCAACGGCCCAGGTGTCTGTCAGACCACACGTCGGTACTTAAGGGTTAATAGAAACGTATTTCTATTTAATAAAGTTTTAAAATGTCGAAACTTATTTTAGCAGCATAATCAAAATAGCTATATGAGCAATACATTATAAACTATGTAGAAATTAAAAATGAGGAATCATTAAAAAATCAGAATCAAAATTTGTCATATATACTAATTTTTTGTGCGTCATTTGAAATTGATCCTAGTAATTATACAATACTCACAGCAATCTATTATAACCAACATATTCTTAAAACATGTTATAATCCAACTGGTGAAAAATAATGTTTTATGGTGTAAAAAGTAATAATTGTTGAAGAAAATTTCTTAAATATAATTATTTAATGTTCCATCATTGACGGCCTCAGTGGACGAGTGGTTACAGTCCTTGGCTTTATTTCCGGAGGTTAAATTCATTTCACACAATTAGTTTTCAAAATAATGTTTGTAGCTATACATTAGCTATTTATTTATAGGATAATGAATATAGCAACACGTTCCAATGTGCAAGACAGTTTTTCTTTCACTAACATGAAATGGCTTAAGTTGTGTTTAGTGACCAGATCTGAATAGCCAGATATTTTCCCGCCTTTTTTTCCCCTATCTCCTTCCCCACCTTACAACCTTCAGCCTCACAACATTCCCCAAATTATCAAAATCTGACGGCCTTCGTAGTCGAGAGGCAAGGCTCTCTTTTAACTCTTTTTTTCTCGCTTCAACTGTTAAAAATTTGTGTTTTCACAATTTAATCATTTAAAATAATTTAAGATATATTAGCATTACACTCCAGAGTGGAAAATATTTTGAATATCGCCCTGGTGTGTGACAAAACATTCAGAATCGAAACGTTGCTTGAAATGGCTTTAGCCATATTGATCTGAATAGCTAGGTACTTTCCTACCTTCCTCTTTCACATATCCTTCCCATCACCACTTGTCTTCATCCTCACAACATACCCCAATTGGGGGTGCCATTGTATCACTGGCTCTAGACGGTTGGGAGTAGTTGAGATTCTTGTGCAGTACTCACATTAAAAAAAAAAAAAACATAAAAATTGTTTATTCGCATGTATATTGCTTGCACAAACTTCATCAAAAATGTATTTCCCCGCAGCAAGCTAGCTAACTTTATCAATTATTGCATTTTTAAAGTTTCACCCTTAGCGTTGAGTGTCGCTGTAAAAATGGCCCGAAACTTTTCCTCTTTTATAGCATGAAATAAAAATAAACTCTCGCTAAATTACCAGAAGTCGGTTTTGAGAAAAGCTGACTGCATCAAGATTTTAATTTGATAAAACTGTAAACATCGAGTAAGCCCCCGCTGCAAGCGGTTTTATAAAACGCCGGTACATTTTTTCCAGCAAAACCACCTGAAAAAGCATCGCAAAGTTTACCTGATTTTAAAAATGAGAGGCTATTAGAATTTTTTTGCTATCAAAATAATTAAACCTTAATAATTCCCCACCAGTGGTGGGCACGCTTTACTGGTAATACTATTTTCATTTTAACTAAATAGTTTTTGATGAAGTTCAGCGGAGAATTTATTGTAAAGTATTTACTGGCATTTTTGAAAACGCAATAAATTCTATTCCATTTTTTTTATTTAACGTATTGAGGATCCGGTTGTTAAATCAGTATTGTTTGAATATTTGTTTTATTGAAAGATATATTGGATTTCACAATACTCACATTCATTTGAAAATAGCTGGCTAAAAACAATCACAGACCCATTTCCCCTTCTCTGGGTATGGTGGTGGAAATTTAGCAGAGATTTTTTTTAAAATTATTAAATCTATTTACCTGTGTTATATTATACCTGTGTCGAGACAAGTGGGATTGTGAGATTACTATTCTGGAATTCAGGAATCTGGCGGAGTGCTAACCTAACCTAACCCATCCCATTACTCTAATTCTAAGAATAATTTTTTTTAATTATCTACAATTATTTTCAAAAATAAAACGAGTGGTTTTCTATCGAATAGTTAGAAGTAGAGCTGATAATAAAATGTTATTACACAATCACTCAATTTGGGATGCGGGTATAGGAAATGCCGCCTCGGGAACTATTTATTGGATAACCAACGCCTTTCTATAGGTCACTATATATATATATATTTTTTTTTTTTTAAAGAAAGACAAACATTCCCGGGTTACGAATAATCCAACAACATTTGAAAATCTCCTACTACCACCACACTAAGCGGAAGATGTTGCTTGTGTTGTGATGGAGGACTTAGCCAGCCGAGGAATCGAACACGGAACGCCTGGATGGGACCCAAACGCGGTGCCCACTCAACCACTGACCGGTCGAATATATATATCGAATATATCTATTTAGCAGGGGTGCTTGGGTTCATGGGATGTGGTTTGTCTAAGACTTGGTGGTGAATGAGTTTGCTCATCTACTACTGTGGGCCGGATCGGGAGAGACTGGTTAAAGGAGACATAATCTAGACCTTTTCAGCCGGACTCTCTCAAACCCATCAACTTGTACCGCAGTGGGAGGTAAAGATTCGTACATCTATCACTCCTGAATTCATTGACCTTCAGATTCCTACCCATCCATCATACTTTTCCTTCGCAGAATTTCTCTTCTGTTTTTCCCTAAAAAGACCCTCAGCGCAGCATCCCCAAAGAGAATTTCGGCTCTGAGGGAATTTTTGTCCTCAGGGCCCCCAAATGGAGCTAATGTAAAAAAAGTACTAGTATTCGCTGGAATGCTACTGGATTTCGGTTTCTGAATAGTTTTTATCGTCTTATTTTAAAAAAAAAATGTTCAAATAAATAACATTATTGACTATTTAGAATCATCTACTAAATAGCCAACAGTCTCATCTTACCCTCGGTCAAAGACCATTGCACCCCTCTGGTAGCAATTTTGGAAAAAAAATAAAATCCAAGAACTGAAATTCACCAACTTGATCAATAAATATTTGTGAACGGCCCAAGGAATTAAACAATGTTTCAGCAAGTTATTAAAACAAGGAAAAAAATGAGGAGTTAATAAAAACAAAAACAAAAAATGTCTAATTATAGGGCCCACTTAAGGCACACGGAAAAGTTGTTCTGAAGTCGGGACGATTTTTGCAAATATTTTCAAAACTTTGCAAATAAAGAGCGAGTAAAAAGAAGAAAAAATTGTCATTAAAGAAGCTGGGAAAACGTAACAATGGAAGGAACTGAAACAAAACTCCCCCAGAGTTGGTACACTGTCATTATTGTTTTTGTTTCTTCAGAATAGCATTTTGCTTTTTATTCTTCATTTCATGCTTCGTCTCCATTATTCTATTGTTTCGTTTTTCACAGCACTTGCAACATTTAATTGCCTAAAAGCAGAACTGGAATAACACAAACTAAAACAACTAAAATAAAAGTGCAGTCGGTCCGTCAAAAAAAAAGTAGAAATAGTGGCGGCCAATGAGCTGGTTTAAATTGTTGTAAATGGAAAAAAAAACTAAGAAAGTGTCTTAAGTAAAAAAAGTTAGTTTTTGAGCCAAAATAAATTAATGTTGAACAAGCGGTCCCGTCAACAAGTAATATTAACGACATCTTGCGGAGACGACGTGATCGAACTTAAATACGGTTATCGTGGGGCATAGATGATCACAAATACTTTACTATTCAAAATTAAAACGTATAATAGAACATTTTAATTTGCTACACTTTTCTGCGGGACGAGTGGTATATCTTTAAAAAACACCTTGATCCAAGTGAATATTTTCACTTTAATATCAAACATTATTAAAAAATGTATAATCTTTCCTGATAAAAGATTCTACATTATGATGTTAATCTAAATAAATTTATTTTTCTAACTTATGTTTTTAAACATATTGGATGAGTTTATTTTTTAGTATGGTAGAAATGTGCATATTAAATATTCTGTTTATTTTTTTTTTTTTTTAATATTATCTCCACGGAAAGCTCCAAGAAAACAAAACCTTCGGGGCATTTGCAATCGTTGAGGATGCTATGTGGAGGGTCTTTTTAGGGAAAGGAAGGAAAACGATATGAGGGGTATGCGATATGGTATATGTATAAAAATAAAAAATAAAAGGGTAAATGAATAATTAGTAACCTTTTTTTACCAGTACAATATTATGTCAAGATCGGGAGTCAATCCTTAACCTTATATCCGAGCAAATGTCGTTTTAAAATCGGTTTTGTCGTTAAAAAGAAAAATTTT
Source organism: Limnephilus auricula (assembly GCA_951813805.1). Taxonomy (NCBI): domain Eukaryota; kingdom Metazoa; phylum Arthropoda; class Insecta; order Trichoptera; family Limnephilidae; genus Limnephilus; species Limnephilus auricula. Next base: position 39,407,515 of record OX638392.1, on the reverse strand, counting down.
TTTTTTTTTTTTTTTTTTTTTTGTATTTCTTGGGCATTAACTATGTAACAATTTCTAGACATTTTGTTTTGAAGAGTTTTAATTTTCAATGTACTATCGTTACTTAAATTTTAATTTTTATGCTACCGGTTTCGACACATCCGTGTCATTCACTAGCAAACTTAAAACTAAACTTAAAATTTAAAACAAGTACAGAAATGAATTAGATGTTATTAGGTGGGGGTGGTGGGAGGGGTGATTTTGGGGGAAGGGGAGAACAGTGGGCGGGGTCAATATCACACGGGAACAAAGTCAAAAGGGGAGATTTGCAGGGTGCTATTATTTTGTTAACTAAATTAATTTTTGATTTAATTTTTTTGTTTATTTCTAAAGTTTCTAAAGCGCACAAGTTAAAGTATGAATTTATATTTATATGTTTAAATTTGGTTTTTTCTTTGTTGAAGCTATGGCCTGTCTCTATTAAATGATTGGCGAATTCAGAATAGTTATTATTTCGTAAACAGAGTTCATGTTCCCTGATTCTAGTTCTAAAATTAAAAAAAATAAAAAATTTAATTAATAACAAGGATGTTTCTAATAAATTCGAAAAAAACGGGATATACACTTTGGAATGTAATGATTGCGACGCCCAGTACGTAGGAATGACTACTAGAAATTTTAGAACTAGAATCAGGGAACATGAACTCTGTTTACGAAATAATAACTATTCTGAATTCGCCAATCATTTAATAGAGACAGGCCATAGCTTCAACAAAGAAAAAACCAAATTTAAACATATAAATATAAATTCATACTTTAACTTGTGCGCTTTAGAAACTTTAGAAATAAACAAAAAAATTAAATCAAAAATTAATTTAGTTAACAAAATAATAGCACCCTGCAAATCTCCCCTTTTGACTTTGTTCCCGTGTGATATTGACCCCGCCCACTGTTATCCCCTTCCCCCAAAATCACCCCTCCCACCACCCCCACCTAATAACATCTAATTCATTTCTGTACTTGTTTTAAATTTTAAGTTTAGTTTTAAGTTTGCTAGTGAATGACACGGATGTGTCGAAACCGGTAGCATAAAAATTAAAATTTAAGTAACGATAGTACATTGAAAATTAAAACTCTTCAAAACAAAAAGAAAAATTTATGTTTATTATTTTTTTTACTTTCATAACATACTGTATTAGACGTCTAATTGCTGACTAGAAGGGAAAACATTTTCTCAGCGATGAGAGGCATTTGATTAGAATGCCATAGCTGTATGAAAAAATTAAAAATAATAATTAAAAATGTGTATTTGTTGGAGCTTTTATTTTTTGCCGATCCAGAAAGCTGAAAGGCGAGCAGGTATTCAATACTCTACACAAAGGATTCAACTTTCAACACGAAAGGAAATTCAAAGGAATTTAAGTATTCAACTTTTAACACGAAAGGTTATGCGTTTAATAAAATTTGAAGTAATTTAATACAAAATCAAATTAAACAACATTCCTTGCTCACGAGGTTCACAGGCTTCACGGGGAGCCTTCTCTGATAGCCCAAAGGCAAAAAGTCAAAGCATTCACTAAAACAGTTCGTAGAGCGTATACATATATTTACCCATCCAACCTGTGAGAATCCTTGCAGCTATATTTATTTCTTTGAATACATCGTCACCTCAATTGAAAAAGAGTCTAGCTGACAGTTTTTTCAAAGATGATGCTTAATTCTATAATCAAAATAATTTTCATAGCCATCTGTGATGTATTTACGTAGATACTCATATTTATTTTATAAGGTTCTAACATCACTTTGAACCTTTTGCAATTGCCATTTTGTTTGTATCTGCCAGTTGATTGTTTTTAAAAGGCGCAGTTAGGTCGTCAAATTTGTTGGCTAGGAGTTTTTCTCCTTATTATGTTCTGAGGTTTCTTATTAAGTTTGCAATGGCGAATTCTAATAATCTTTTTAACAATTTCTTATTTTGAGGTTCAATCTTGTCTAAAGTATTCTAAAGAAAAACATTGTCCCATATTGGATTTGTATTAGGAAAATGTAGATATAACCTTATTCAATGAATTATTATGCCCAAGCTGGTTGCACATGGTTATGTCTGCACGTTTAGGTATGTTCTAAAATGGTAAGTAGGTATTTAAAAAAAATATATATTTATTTGGCTCGCCAAAAGAATACATAACATAATTTTTACAGTAGTTTACATTTATACATGGTTATGATGATGTTTCTAATTATAGGTGAGTACAACATTTATCTCAATATTCTGTGTGTAATAGTGGTTGGTTAGTTACAGTAATAATAAATTTAATTACAAGAATGTATACAAAAACAAGGAGGATCGAAATCAATTACTAGGAAGAAAAGTGCATACATACTTTCAGATATATACGCATATAGATGTGCACACTGTACTCATATATATATGCATATATATACACACACATGCACACATACATATATTGTGGATTCAATGCATAAGTAGGTGAGTGGTTAAGAAATTAAAATAATAAAATGGTTCTAAGTGAAGGTACTAATTGAGTTTGAAAATATATCGAAGTCTTGAAGATTGCAGTATATATTATACAATCGAGTCATTCTCGATGTTGGTTTGAAAAAACTTGCATTGCTACGACAGGTATCGATCCAAAAGGTTACAAGGTTTCTTGTGAATTTCGGCCTTATATTGAGGTTAATATGATTAATTAAAAATGAATCATACACATTATTAATTATTTTAAACAGAGAGATTATATCTGATATGTTTCTTTTTTTGGCGAGTGAGACTTATTTAAAGTGAGTTAGTCTTTCAGCATAGTTATCGAGATTCCGATGTACTCCAGATTTGTAAGCTAGTATTCTTAAGTATTTTTTTAACGGACTCCACTTTCCTGCAATGAATTGCATAATGTGGTGACCAAATCGCAGAGTCGTACTCTAAGATGCTTCTTACACATGAGTAGTACAAAATTCTGAAGCTAAACGATAATGGTTTCTGAAAGTTAGCTTTGAGTCAAGTAAGATTCCCAGATCTCTACTCGTTTTAGGATTTGCAAAAACTGATTTGAAACTGCAAAAAGACCTACTCACATTATCTCAGTGTTGCATAGATAATGCTGTGGAATTAAATATTAGCAAATGTAATATCATCTCGTTCACGAAAAATGCCCGTAAAATGGATTTCCCTTACACAACCTGTGATGAAATCCTAAAACGAGTAGAGATCTGGGAATCTTACTTTACTCAAAGCTAACTTTCAGAAACCATTACCAACACGTTGTCAATCAGGCTAATATAATGCTCAGTTTTATCACTAGAATCACCAAATCGTTTAATAGCTTAAGAATCTTGTACTAAGCGAGAATTTACAGTATTTCCGCATGAAAATTTTTCAAGTATTTGCGCTTTGGAAGACGATAAATCAGTAGGTATTAAATTAACAATTTCAAAGTCTGAATCGGACTCGGAACTCGACATTCTCACAAACGACCAGCACCCAAGCAGATACAAGCTGAACTAGGCTGTGTCGCTGCATATTATTCAGATCACCGATTTCTTCATCATTCGTCCATTTGGCCACATTTGTGATCAAAACTGCTCTGCGCGACCTGCATCTTGGCATATGCCCACCATAAGACGTAGAAATTGTGTTTTTTTTTTTATTTATTTTAATCCGTCATTACTTATTATATGTTTGCATATAATAAGTAATGTGAAGGTTGTGCCCTTGGTTAAGGGCACAGCCTTCTTAACCAAGTCCACCCGTCATAGAACTTACGACTTAATTAAAACCGTAGTCATGTTTTTTTGCATTTTTATCTATCTACGTGTCCATTTCGAATGAGTTTTCACAATGTGTATTAACATAAAATATGCCGGGCCGTACAAAATCAGAGAGAAATGCCCGAAAATGATAAGGGTAGCTGGTAGGTACTAGGTTTCTGGTTTAACAATTCCCTTTGAATGCAAATCCTTTCTCTGGGGAGTTTTATTTGACAGGTGGAGGGACGGAGGGGCTTCGGAGACAGGCGAACAAACAGACCCCGTTTCCTAGCGGGGGCCAAGGTGCAAATTTACAATTCTTTGTGGCACAGTTCTAGCCTCTTTTTAGGGTCATGATGTATACAAGTCCGGAAGCCTTGAACTGCATGCCTCCGAGAATAATGACTTTAATATTTAGATAGGCGGGTGTCCTTCTTCCGGGAATATTACAAGTTGAACGTTGTTTCTTCAAGGGCCAGGATGATGTTTTGAACAATGCTAATTGCTAATGTAAGTCAAATCATAATAATTTTTGAGAAATATTAAAAGAAATGCTATTTTTTGCTATATGTAACCAACTCAGGATTTAGTAAAAGTGTAAAAAATCCATAGTGATATAGCATATTTGGGAATGCTGTGTGGGGGATCTTTAAGGGAAAAGGAAAGGAGAGCAAGTTCTGGGAAGTAACAAAGTAGAAGGGGTGGGTAAAAACCAGGGGGCAATGTGTTTCAGGAATGACGAACGTAGGAATCCTTCCCAACTCTCACTGCAGTGCAAGGCGATGGTTTTAGAAAGTCCGGCTGGAGAGGCCAAAAGATCTCTCTTAAACAAGTCACTCTCGATCCGGTCCGCTTCACATTAGTTGGGCAAAAGCATCCGCCTAGTCAAATCTCACCCCAAAAACCCGGGCACCTATACTAAGCCACCCATGCTAATCGAAAAATTTCAGAAAATCAAATTTCAAATAACACAGTCCTTTTTTAAAAAAAAAAATTGCAAGAAGACAGTCCCTACACATCTCGTTCATAGTATTAAAAAAATAAAAATATTTCCCCGAGAATAACTAAAAAATCTGATCTTTTGGAGTCAAAGTTGCGCAATATATACGTTGATTTCTTGAATTGGTATTTACTGACGCGTAAGGCATTAACATACGTATGTAATAAAAAAAACAAAATTTCCTTGAAAGTTATTAATTTCATGCGGTTATAGTGAATTAAAAAATTATGCGTCGGAAAAAAAAACTTGGTATTTAAAAAAAAAATCACAATTTTTTTATAAATGTATTAAAACCGATAAAGTAACACAAATAATATGAAATATATTGAATTATGCCAATATAAATAAATATTTTTCAATATAATATAAATAATGAATACAGGTATGATTCGAATCACACATCACAAACCGAAACTGTCATTTTGCCGGGTTACTCACGCGCATGGAGTATGAGCCAGTGTACAAAATGCAACATTAGGTCTCGGCAAAGTTGAAGAGATTTTTTATTAGTAATATTTCGAAATAGAAATTGCAGGTTAGGGTGGAGTGAAATTTTTTTTTTCATCTGACGGTAATGTAATAGTCATAATTTTGTGCCTTTTAGGTTTAATTTAAGCCATGTAAAATATTATTCAATTTTGTTTAGGGTAACTGCCTCCGCAACGGCATTGAATTTATGAAAATTTTCGGTTTTACACTCTAATTGGAAGTAATGTTTATTTACGATATTTTTGAATAAACATACTATTTTTTTATCAAGAAAGTTTACTTGGGTAAAATAGATTCGACACAAAATAAAAAATGGTTCGAATTTGTGTTTTATAATTTAAATAAGGAAAGAGAGGAAACGCGGGAGATGATACGTAGCTTACTTGCACTTGTCGCGTCGTGTTCTTGTTCGTGGCTCGGATCAGTCGTACGCTCGTTTGTCGTTAAAAATACGTTCGATATTCTTTCGTGGCAACTATGCAACGAACTCCGAGTGTATTCAAATGTCCTCTATTTGGTGATGTTTGTGAGATGAAAGAGAACGTTATACCTACTTACGAAGGTGTAGTGAAATACTATGAGTGGACGAGACATCAACTGAAATTTCAATCAGAAACTGCAAAAGAACCAATTTTTGGCTAGATGGCAGATATAGTAATGTCGAGAATTGAAAATGTATGGCAAACTGCATCTATTCCTACAGTGACGCGAACAATGATCATTCAAACGTTGAAAATATATAATTTAAAGTGCAAAAATCTACTCAAGTCTATCAAGAGGCTCTTCCCGGACAAGTTAAATAGTTTTCAGCAAAGCAGTAAGATATTTTTTGATATTTTAGCATGCAAGCGCAAAGCATTCGCTCGATATTTATGTCCTAATTATAAAAAGGTTCCTAACTCTAAAAATGAATTATGAACTATAGAATCGCCGAAACACATCCTTAAGCACTTCAACGTTAGCTGATTTAAATGTTAGTATTTCTTCAGCGACATCATCAGAGTAAGAAAAATCAGAATGCTTCATGTTCAAAGGCGTTATTGAAAAGAAAAAAAAAAAAAAATCGACACTTAATTTTCCTACATTATCGAAGACATGTGATAGGTATGGAGTGTCTAATAGAGCAGCAGCAACAGCATCATCTGTTTTGTTCGACATTAGGTCTGATGTTGAGGTCATTGATCGGCATAAGTTACGAAGGGAGAGAACTAAAACCAGTGAATAAATAATGGAAAATGCAACAATTACAGAGCTCTTGGTTTTATACTTTAACGGGAAAAAAGACAAAACTTTGAAAATTGTTAAAAAGGGCGGTAAATGCTACAGGAACATGGTTGTGGAGGAACATATCTAACTGATTCAAGAGCCGGGATCCATATACATAACAAAAGGAATAGAAACCGCGATTACAGCGAATTATGGCAATTGGTTGTGATGGTACGAATGTTAATACCGGAAAGTATGCTGGAATTATAAAACTGCTTGAGAAAAGGCTACAAAAACCACTTCAGTGGATAATTTGTTTGCTCCACATGAACGAACTGCCTGTGAGACATCTGTTTCTTCATCTCAATGGGTGTACTTCGGGACCTAAATCTTATTTTGCTCCACTAGGAAAATCACTGGAAACCTGTGAAAAGCTGCCTGTTAAAAAAAATGAACGTATTGAAGGTCAAGAAATGGCCAAAAATCTGAGTTCAGGCCAACAGTACTTGTATAAAATTGTCTCAGCGGTAATTTCAGGTGAATTTCCAGAAGACCTAGGCAATAATACTCCAGGAAAACTATCACATGCCCGTTGGATCACGCTTGCTAACCGAATACTACGTGTGTATGCATCAACTGAAGAACCATCTGAAAATTTGAAAACTCTGGCTACTTTTGTGGTCAAAGTTTACGCACCGTCTTGGTTCTCAACCATCATGCAAATATGGCACGCGTCATCTGTTCAATATTATTAAGGCCTCCAGATACCTGCCAGAAACTCTAATAAAAATTATAGATCCTGTTATCCAAAGAAACGGCTACTTTGCGCATCCTGAAGGGATTCTTCTTGCGATGATAACAGATGATAAAAAAACATGTTATAGAGCTGGCAGCCCGCCGCATACTAAAGGCACGCAGTACTACTCAACCTCCAACACCTAGACTGTTTCAAGTGCTATTGATAGAATTTAATGCTTCTACATATATTGATTTAATAAATTGGCAGAAAAACTTAACCGAACCATCGATTTTTGAAAACTTATCGGACCAGGAAATTCAGAATATCGTGGAATCTGGTGGTGAAAGCGAACTATTGTTTATATTGCTTCTCTGCCATACTCAAGCTGTGGAAAGAGCTGTAAAGAATACGACAGAGGCATCCATTTCTCAGTGCACAAGAAAGTCACGATTAGGTGCAATAAATGTCAAGCTGGAATCGCGAAACAAAATGCCTAAATTTGAAAATAAAAAGGATTTTATACCTAAATAATAAATGTATAAGTTTGTTTCAAATTTCATTTTTTTTACAGTGATGTCTTAATAAATGTCTTAATTATATATCGTTTATCATTTAACACCTACTTACCACTAAATTAATCACAATGTATCGCCTTTTAAACTTTATACTTTTTACTCTAATTTTAAATTTTTGGGGTCACTGCGGAGGCTGAAGATCTTAATCAAATGAAATGAAAAATCCCACGTATTTTTACTTTAACATAAGGCACAAATCCCTCCCTCTAAGAAATCTGAATATTAAAAAAAAAAAAATTTCATACATCCGTGCTCCACACTATTGCAGGTACAGTTTTTATTCAATGTTTATCTAAATCCGATTGGGAATTTTTTTTTTGTAAGGTTGTGGATGTATTTTCAAATTTCAATGTCTTTCAATAATAATAAAGCTTTTGACGAAACTGATCCGAATCCTGAAAAAATAGGTTATTATTCTCAGTATGGCCTATTTTATAACAATTTCAGAAATCACGTAGGTACCAAACTAATTTACCTAATTAATGCTTGATTCCAGATACGTGCCCACGTGTACAAGTTTTCTGTTTAAAAGCTTTATGGTGGTTAATTCACAACTGTAAAATAATTAATAAAGTCTAAAAATTGAGTGTAAAGTTTAAGGCCTCAAGAATTAGTACCTGAGGGCTTTACGAATGAATTAGTTATATTTTCATTAACTTTGAGTTTTGCAATTTGGCAGTACATAACCAATATTGGAGTATTTGGCCGTCGATGTAGAACAGAATTATCGAACCCAAATTATCTAAAAAAACATTATTTAACTAAGTAAGGTCGTTCAATACATCGTAAGGTAACTCTCAAAGCATTTTAGTGTCCTCTAGAAAGGCATGAGTCACGCTGGTTAATCAAAGGGATCAAAGACGTGTCTCACATCTTGAAATTTATCAATATATCGCAAAGGATGAAAGGCATTCTAATTAGCAAATTAATTACATACCTTCCAAGTAAACTAAATATTTTTTCGTGAAATCAATGCATAAAATATGATCTGAGACATGAATCGTAATATAACTACGCACATATAGATTTTCATCAAAATAATAATCCTTTCTTATTGGCTTGCTCGGTACCACATACTTTGGTTTTATATATTTTATAATTACATATTTTTTTGTTCTATACTTTTCATGTTATTTTATATTCATACACTTTTTTATTATTCTATAGTCGTTTACATTATTTTGTATTTTTTTGTTTTCTTTAATATCCCTTAAATTTCTTTAATATTTTTTAATATTATATTATTTTATATTTATTTTATATTTTTTATATTCTCTCAGATTCTCTATATTGCATATGTTAATGAAATGCATAAAAAATCGACCACCATAATACGGGCATGTGCCAATTAATCAATTAATGTAACAAAGAATTCCATGATTAAAGAAAACATAAAAAAGAAAATGTGGAATTTTTTAATTAATTTTTTTTTTTATTGGGTACAAAAGGATATATAAAATACAAATATATATATATATACATATATATTTTACACTGAGTTATTACATAATATATGTATTTGGTGTACCTCCATAAATAAGCAGGGCTTGTGTGTATAATAATAATAATAATATTTGGCTAATTTATATAGCGCCGTTTTCGTGAAAAATCACCTCAAGGGCGCTGTACAAATAAACTAAGATTTATAATTATAACTAGGACTTGCATCTAAGACTTATAGCTAGTGACTTACGACTAAGACTTATAACTACTGACATAACTAGTGACTTACATTATTACATATTTACACCTGTGACTTAAAGTTAGAGATTTACAACTAACATAGGTACTTATATTTAAAATTACGTGTTTTGGTTTTTGCCAGGATTGTCACTGATAACAGTGATAACATTAAAAACCACCTAACAAACAAAACTCTGTAAGTATAGGCACAAACAGGTAACGTAGAAGTATTTTACACATACATATTAAATTATACATTCTACACATTATATACATATTATATATTACATACACTTTTTAATATTTTTTAGCGCCAGAAGAAGAAGGAAGTTCTTATATAATACATTACCATTTTTGACACGGTTGTAAAAATGAACTTAATGGGTTAGCTAGATTTATAGGCAAGTTTGAATTCGTGGACATCGGCAATTATTAGAATATAATTAAACAATAATAAAAATAAAAAAAATAGGAATGTTTCAATAGAATGACGAATTTATGGAAATGAGTGCCTGAAGAGATGAGTTTTTAGTTTTGATCTGAATTCTGTTGGGCTTGTTATGCATCTCAATTCCATAGGAAGTTTGTTCCAAGCTTCAGGGCCCGATACTCCGAATGCACGATCACCAAACTTAGTGTTCGGATTTCGCTTAGGTTCTTTTAACCTTCCAATTGCAGATGTTGTCGCTGATCTAAGAGTTGACTGCCTTAGACCAATATTTTCTGGAATGCAAAGTTCAGAGATATAGGTTGGAGCCATTTCATTGACAGCTTTAAACACCATCCAGCAAAGCTTGTACTGGATCCTTTCAGGACACTTCAGCCAGTGAAGATTTCGGAGGTGTTCCGAAATGTGCGAAAACTTGGGTACCCCAGTGATAAGCCGTGCTGCGGCGTTGAACACTGATTGCAGTTTATCAGTTTGACATTTAGGAAGACTTGCGTAGATGCCATTGCAGTAATCAAGACGTGATATTACATATGAGTTCACAAGAAGCTTGGTTGCCTCTGTTGAAAGGTTCCTACGAACTGACTTAAGTTGTCTTAGGTAGAAGAACCCCGTGCTAACGGTCCTATTCACCTGACTTTTTAACGAAAGGTCTGAATCCAGGTAAACTCCTAGAAGTTTGACGGTTGTTTTCGCAATTACGTCGCTGCCGGAAATGGCAATTGGTGAGTTATCTATTAAATTTTGACGTCTATTCGTGGCTGCCCACAGAAACTCGGTCTTTGAAGGATTAAGCTTCAGTTTGTTTGAGGACATCCAGAGACTGATTGCTTCTAGACACTCAGTTATGCGAATTTTAAGGCCTGTGATCTCACTCGGTGAGCAGTAAAAGTAGACTTGCTGATCGTCAGCATAACAGTGAGATAGGAGACCAAATGACTCGATAATTTTTGCGACATCATTTGTGAAGAGAATGAAAAGAAGTGGACCCAAAACGGATCCCTGAGGTACCCCTGATGAGAGTTTTGTGAAGTTAGACTGTTTATTTCCAACCTTCACTGCTTGTGAGCGATTAGATAGATAGGATAGTAGCCATTTTTTAGCGATCGAATGTAAACCAAATGTTTCATCGAGTCTCTTAATGAGAAAGTCGTGATCAATGGTGTCAAATGCGGCACTCATATCTAAAAGTGAAATAAGTGCTAACTTACCTGACTCTATGGCAAGGGTTATGTCTGATAGGACACGAAGTAATCCGGTTTCTGTGGAATGGAACCTCCTATATGCCGATTGATAATTGGAAAATAAATTGTTCTGGTTTAAGTGGGAGGTTATTTGAGAAGCAGCAATCTTTTCAAGTAGTTTTGCTATGAAAGGCAGATTTGACACAGGTCGATAATTACTCAAGTTATCGGCATCAAGCTGTGGTTTTTTTATAATTGGGGTAACTACTGCAGACTTAAGTGGTTCCGGGAAGTCACCTGTGCCTAGAGACTTATTAAACACGTGAACCAGGAAGGGGGCTAACACGTTGCAACATTTCTTGAGAAGCCACGTTGGGATAGGGTCAAGAACACATTGTTTATTTGGCGAACTTAGAATTAACTTTCCTACTTCTTCTAGCGTTGTTATATTAAAAGATGACAGTGTCCCTTTGGAATTAGCTGTAAATATTGGCGGGGGGGCAGAAGATGTAGAGGCGCGTATAGATTCTATTTTATCAGAGAAAAACTTAGAGAAGGCCTGCGGAGTAATGTCTGTAGTACTTTGCACGGCGTTATCAGCGATGATACTTTTAACTGAATTCCAGAGACATCGTGGATTTTTTCGCTCAGAGTCAATTTTATTTATCCAGTATTCAGATCTTTTGTCACGGATTATCCTTCTATATTCTATATTCTATATTCTATATTCTATACTGTATATATACTGAAAGCTAATAAGTCAAAGATTGATGAATTTATCCTCTAAAACAGAAATAAGCAAATAAAAGAAATTATTGTATTGCTTCCGTTACTTGTGTTTGTTTATGGTTCACGTATATTGTTTACGTTATTTTATATTTTCCAGATGGTTTTCTTATAAAAATCTCTTCCTGTTGACTTGATACTTTTTAAAATTTGTTTTTGAAGGCAAGATTGTTTATTTTGTGATTTTATTGCGACTGGAATAATTTTATATAAGTTTGTTCCTAGGTAGTACCTAAGTAGGTACTGTGTGCTTTGGCCAAAAGTAGTACCTATTCATTTCGGGAATTAATAAGTTACGTGAGTATATGATTTTAATTTTTCTGTTTGTTTATGTGGATTTATGTGGTTTATTTTTTGTGTGCATAATATGCATTTAGTTTTTTTTATGTCGAGTATGGCATATTTAATATGTGGCCTGCCACAATTATAATATTTACAAACATTATTTTTAAACTAATTCATAAGTCGTTTAACGCAATTATATGTATTTACATTGCAATATTATTACTATACGTTTGATTGAATAAGTTATGATTGCTTCCGCCATTATCTTCGCAGAAGTACACTATAAAATACATGGAAAAAAATCATGTTACACGTGCTCATCAAAAAGTGCAAAGAAACAACACTATCTCTCATTATAAATAAAAACATCGACAGCGGATAGAAAATCTCACTCAGCAAAAGGATAGCAATTTATTTTTATTTCTCTTTTCTTAAGACCTTCTTTTTCTAGACCATTTTACGGCTTCTATTCAGAGACTCTAATGAGACTTTGCTCAATCGACAAGTTTTAAGTTACACAAGGCACGAAATAAAAAAGATAATTTTATTTTACAAACAACATATATTTTTACATATGTAAGATCAAATTTACCCTTTTGAGAAGATCGTTCTAATTAACAGGCCATTAATTTGTTAAAACGATTTAAGGGGTGTTAAGTAATTTCTCTTTCGCAATGGAGCCCGAACACAGTACAGGTTATTAGTAGTCCTTAGATATTAATCAACTTGACGAAATTCTTAAGACAAAATTGAGTCAATACTTTTAATGATGACTTATTTTAGTTCATGTGCATAGTGAAACACATTCAAAGTCTATAAATAATTGGAAATTTTACGTTTTTGTTATTTCATAAAAATTTCAGATACTTCATAAATCGTCTTAATTTTACCTTAATCACCATTACATTAATAACATCAGTTATATTAGTCACAGATGGGAGTCGTACGTGACTTCATCGTTTGTGCATCTTTTGTCTTTTTAATTTTTATACATGTGACGTGTGAGAAGGAAGTGGACCGGCTCTCAGGGACTAAAATTGGGTCAAAGCCTTTTTCTAGACCGAGACAATGTGTTTATTGACATTTTGATGTCACTGAAGTTTAAATGAAAAATGTCTATCTCAGAAAAAAAGGTGGTTTAGCAAAGTAGTCATTCTCCCCAAAGTCATGATGGTTGGAAGTTTGGTTCTGTCTTTTGGGGAAAAAACTATGCTGCCTAGCTCTGGTGAAGTTATCGGGGACATAAAGCTTAATATGTTTTAGAATATCAAGATTGCAAAAGCTTACATTGTAAATAATAGAATTGAAAGCGTAACGGAATCCTCTCCAAGATTTTATCTGTATTATGTATTTTATAGATTTATGATTTTTTAAAAGTTCTATTGAACAAACTGTGCTATTTATGGCTTTTCGCTATTTTTATTCACGTTATACTAATGTAGTCTTTCCACAACACTTTGTTTTAGTATTTTTTTCATCAATTGTTTTCATATTTTTAATTTTTTTTTTCACCAGTATCAAAATCGAGAGTGCTCCCGACTGTTCAGAGGCAGAGGGAATATGATATCCCAAATAGGAACTCCTAAGATGCCGTAGGCTCCGAGGGAAAATATTTTCCTCAGAGTGTCCCGTGTGGAGCTAATGTAAAAAAAAAACAAATATAAAAGTGCACCCGTTGGGATTTAATACCGTAACCTCTGGATTCTAAGTCGGGGATCTTAAACGCTGGATAATGAAGATCGACGAATCTACCTGATTTCTTCAGTAATTTGCTTGTCAAGATACTTATTTTATTTAGTACCTACTGAGACTGAAGTGATTTTTCCCAAAAACGTCGTTGTACAAATACTACTCAATTATTATAATGATTACAAAATTTATTTAAAAAATAATATTGTAAAAATTCGAAGCAAAATATGACTTAATCATAATTCACGTTCTATTCTCGTTATTTACCCGTCTCGGAACGGACTTTGTCTAGTGAAGCAGGTAAAAGAAAACCATGTAAATAAATAAAATTTTAATAAACTGAAAAACTGAAACTAAACTCAACTGATATACATATATTACATATATATATATATATATATATATATATATTTATTTTTTTACATTAACAGTTTTTCACGTAGAATGCGTATATAATGTACAACTTTATATTTCTGACATTGCTCAGCAAATAAAAACACGGTTTTCGAAGGTTGGTTTGGAAGAATTACGACTCGGATCGCCGATATTTTTTCTGCCGATCGATCTCTGTTGACCCTTTCCTAGGCTCTGGGGCGCAATGAGTAAGCATTACATAAATTGAACGAAGAAAATCCAAGAGTATTTCAATACTCTGTTCCCAGCTCGCAGATCGAACAACCTTCTATAGACATATTTGGGATGATGCTGCAATTTTATAAGACTAATAATGATCACAAAAAATCATATTGATCTATTATGGAACTTTCCTATTGACAGATGCCATAAGGCGAGTTTTTTTTGCTACAAAAAATTCAGACTTGTTCGCTTCACAAGCCGAATATTAACTGGCCAGAGTGTTACTATGGCATCCCAAAAATTGGAGAAATGGAAGAGTAACGATTAAAAGGACTTCGATATTCTGGTCCATTCCCCAAACACGGATAACGCCGTTTTAATCAGTATTTATTTGCGGAGTGGTGGTACTTCAGTAGGGCGATACTGAGAGTATCTACCACCTTGGGACGTATATAATAAAGTAGGAATACATGGCACGATCAAGTGAATCAGATACTTGAGTCGGGCCATGTTAAGAGCCAGGATAATAGAAGATTATGTATGAATGTGAATGAGGCAACGAGTGTGTGACAAGACCGAGTTGTTTGACGATCGATCCTCTCTGTCTACCCCTGCGGAGAAACGGCCTGATGGTCAGTTAGTTAGTTAGTTATTAATGCATGTATTTATACCATATAGACTTCTATACAAACAGTCTCGCATAATTTAAAACTCATATTTTTTGTCATCTAACATCTCACTTCAGCAGGGCGATACTGATAGTATCTACCACCGTGGGACGTATATAATATAGAATAAGACATTGCACGATCAAGTGAATGAGATACTTGAGTCGAGCCATGTTAAGCGTCAGAATAATAGAAGATTATGTATGAATGTGAATGAGGCAATGAGTGTGTGACAAGACCGAGTTGTTTGACGATCGATCCTCTCTGCCTACCCCTGTGGAGAAACCTGTTAGTTAGTTAGAAATGTATATATTTATACCATATAGACTTCTTATACAAACAATCTCGCATATTTTAAAAATCAAATTTTTTGTCATCTAACATTACTTTTCAACATTACATAGGGAAACGTGATGTTATCAGAAATATTGTAATTTACTTAATTGTTTATACCATTTCTATTCTACTTATCTTAGTTGTGAAACACCGCTTCCTTGTGAGAGATGAATCATAAACTATGCTTCCTCTGAACACATTTCTTAACGCGCATCCTTATGCAAATTTTGTCTATATAATTATGATAATTCACTGTAAATTTTTCAAAAAAAAAAAAAAAAATAATTTACATACAAAGGGAATTGAATATGGTTTGAAAATTGGTTTGGAACTGAGGATCACGGAGATTTGGAGCCGAAGGTCACGGAGGTCATTAAAGGTGCGTTAATTTTTTCACTTACATGACACCTCACAATAACTTTCTGTAACGTTACAAACTAGCGTAGTCGTGAGGCGGTTTCAAGGAGGGAGGGATTGAAAGAAGAGATTTATTTAAGCCGGTCTTGAAGAGGCCCGGATTAAATGTGCGAGGAAAGTAGAATGCCAACGGATTGTTTCATAATTGAAAAGACTGCTCATTCGCACAGCCGATTGAGAAATAGTCCTGGACATGCGATCGCCAAATTATTTCTGTCAAATTCACTGTTAAAAGTAGTCTAATCACTCTGTTAATTTCTTATGGTAAAACAACACACAAATGGGTAATCTCTGTCTCTCTCTCCGAAGGACGCGGGTTTAAATCCCGGGGTGCGCAAATAAGTGTTATGCTGTGTATTTGTTGATGCTGTGTTATTTTACAATTTATTAATTTAAAACAATAAATAGTGTTTTTGCGTCACATTCCAGAGTGGAAAGTACTCTCAATATCACTCTGGTGTTGATAGTTGCTTGAAATGGCTTTAGTCGTATTTTATTGCTAAGACCCAACAAACATTTCAAAATCTGTCGCGCTTCCAGGCCTGTATTCTAGCTGTCTTTGTCTTCTCTACTAACGTCAACTATGAAAGTGTTGCACTCAACGGTGCACCTTAAATTGTTTGAAGTAGATACTCTATGAATGATAAAATATACCACATAAATAGCCATAAAAGAGAGTGAGCGACTGTCATTAAAAAAATAATGTCACAATGTCAAACTTACAAAAGTTACGTGTACATGTCTCATAAGTTTTTCACTTGAAATCTACCTTACCTGCCTCCCTTGACAATTGTTCAACAGTATGTTATGATTTTTCTTGAGATGCTGGACAATGCACATATTATGGTAAAACAAAAAAGATGATGGGAAAATAAACAGAGGTGATATGGACACCGGACACATCATCGACAGACCACTCGAAGTATGGTGCCGGCTTCAAAGGGGTGAAAGAGGTCAAGAATCGGAAAAATAACTAAAGATACTTGAGGGTATTCACACTCGTACGTCAGAAGGTTGATGCTAAGAAAAAGTAAATAGAGAAAATTTTGGTGAGTGAGAAATTTAGTGATAAAAAGACATGACATCAACTGTAACATAATTTCAGGGGTGCTAGCATGGTCGGTCGATATGAAGTTACCGACCGATTGTCGGTAACTTCTCATCATTCCCTAGGACAATTGCAGATCGCAAACGAATAGGTGACAGTTCACAATGACTAAGTGTCCTTAATATATTCGATATCAACTGTCGTTTGTGCGTTAGCGATCTGCAGTTGTCCTAGGGAACGATGAGAAGTTACCGACATTCGGTCGGTAACTTCATATCGACCGACCATGCTAGCACCCCACGTATACATTTTTTTTATCTAGAAGAGGGTGTACAGTAAAGGATAACCAGCGATTCCTATGCATATTTGGAGTACAAAATGTAGATGTCATTTAGTCGTCGATGATATATTTTTTTAAAATTAAAAATTATAACAATATTTTTCCATCATAAGTCGTAACTGAGTAGTCGGGTGTACCGTAGAGTGTCACGTCATAAGCAATCCGTCTCGTTCCAGCAACACGGTAATACAAGAAATAGCGCGTATCACGTGATCCTGTCGCAAAGTGTAGGAGAGTTGATCAATGGTGATTGATTTTTTTTTTTTTTTTTTAATTTAAAAAAAAAAATCATGTGATCGACATGTGCTCAGAAATTGCTGGTTAAAATCCTTCTGGTGATGTTAACCCAGCGTCATGGGGAATGGGTCAAAATGACCCGTCGTGTTTTTAATTGCTTATGGTTTTATAACTATACGCGCCATGTTGCCGTTCTTCTCAGTAGCTGGAGATGTTGACTTTCTTTAATCGTTTTTAATGAGGGACGGTGATCGATACGAAAGCTGAAAAAAGGGAAAATGACGGTTCCCCGTCGACCCCTTTTTGCGCCGACTGCATTCATAGTGATGATTCGAATTAAATTTTTGTTATTTTTCCAAAGATAAGTTTGATAAGTTCCTAAAAGTGCCATTTAAATTAAAAGAATGATAGAAATTAGGTAAATTAGGTGTATGCTAATTTTTTTTTAACTGACTAACAAAATAAGCAGAAGAATCTAATTTTGTTAACTTTTTTCAAATGGTATATTGGTTAAAATTTTTTTTTTCAAAATATTGTTATGTTTGAATTTCTTAATAAAGTGCAATATAGCTATAAGCAAAAAGCATATAGATTATGGAATACCTGGTGTTGAATGAGGGGGTCATGATGACCTAACCCCCACGTACTTGTATCATATTTCCACCCCAATGACGCCAAGTTAAACCTTGTTTACGTAATTAATACAAATTGCTAAATGACAATTAGGTCACTGTTTTTATCTTATAAATGGTAGTAATATTATGAATGTACACTCTACTAGTAAACCCAATTCTGGTAAATCGTACGAATGTAATATTGAAGTGAACATTTATAAATTTTATTATTTTTTTATCGCTTTTACGAGACTATTATTTGATTCCGTCATTTTTTATGGGCTCAAATTATAAGCTTATCTTCAGCAAGCGTCCGGTTAACCGTTTTGTTTTTTAAATTCTACTACGTGAGGAGCTGAAGGTATTTTTTTTAAACTGAATCTCATCATTCCAGATTCACAATCATGCCAGTGCTACAAATTAAAAGAAGAAGCAGTTTTCTATTCTGTAAATAAAAGTATTCTGTTTATTCTAGTACAAGAGGACGTTACACACATTTCTTACGATTTATTCGGTTGCTGGACTGTTTAAACCATTCGTGAAGCTTCCAACCATAACAAAGTACAAAGACTGCGGACGATTTTAAATTGAATTAAAAATATTCCCGCTGACAGCTGTTCGTTGCACGGATTATAAATATTTTTACAATGGTAATTTAGCATTAAGAGTTGTCCAACCAAACAGAAATGCAAACACATTTCTATGGACCAACAGATGTCGCGTTGTACGACTGCATTTTTAATTACTGACTATTTCTGAACCTGTGAACTCTGCTTCTATGTGAATATTTCATGTGACATGAAAACTGAAAACTACCACACACTCATATTCATGTGTCTTCATGAATAAATACCAGACAATTTAATTTTATAATTTCACAGAAATAATTTTATCTCATTCCAAAAATAACTTTAAAATATTTAATAGAATTTCTAATATACTCAATAAGCAAATCGCACCCATAGTCTGCGACAGGTCCAAAATATAAAATTATCTCACATCATAATAAAGATTTATTCTCAGTTAATAATATAGAAATGTTTATAACACATCTCTGAACAAACTGTATAAAGTTTGAAGGCAGAAAATTTCACACATCTTCTTTCTTGGACTTGAATCCTTGAATCCAATTTATTATCTTAGAATGCCATTATTTCACATGTCTTAGTCTAGGATTAGGGGTTGCGAAATATCACTTTGTTTGACGAATACTTAAATAGTATGTAAAACATCTATTTATACGAGAATTTTTCATTTCATAAAAAAAAATGTTTTTAATCATCGAAGACAACATTAGCGATCCTCAATCGAAATTTGTATAGAAAAATTAGAAAATGATACGGCTACATCTAGGAATTGTACCCAGGATCTCTGTTTTGCCGGGGCGATGCTCTACCACTGAACTAATGGGTCCCTTACCCCTTCGGCCATGTTTAACTGGATCAACGAAACCAAAATTCAAAAAGATCGCGTTACTTTTATTGTTTTCGTATAATTCACAAAATCTTTGCTTTCTTTATAAACAGAAATGTTATACTAGGTATATCTATGTACTCCACATAATGGACTCAGCATTAAAAATATTTTACTTGATTTAGTATTTTTAAATCTAAAAGCATACACATTTTAATTTTTTCACGATGCATTCGAAAAGCAGTATCCAAGTAACCGTAGATTCACAGAAAAACTCATGCAGGAAGGTACTCCTGAAAACAACTTCCTGAAAAAAGCGTGTATATGAAAAACTTTTCTTCGGAAAAAAAATTACGCTAGCTCTCACACTGCCACGGGGCATTTTGCTAACGAATGACTCATCTGTATTTTTAAGCTAAATGAAAATGTTTAATCTTAGTTGGTACAAATCTGCATTTTGTTAGCGTAGCCAAAAAGGTCTTAAAAAATTAACACAAAAAATTTCCATATCTGGATGAAATTTCACGAGGTTTAATCTACGAAGTGCTTTGTGGTGTCCAGTTCAAAAAAAGGAAAATGTTTTTTTTTTCTTCTTAAAGTTCATACCCGTATCACACACATGTCGTTTGCATAACATTTAATACTAAAAACGCAAGCCTTTCATAATTATATGGTTTTGTTGGTTTGTAGGGCCTCCGTATTTTTATTATGGTAGTAGGAGGTACCTCAGTGATTATTTTTAAATACTTTTTTTAGTTTAAAATAATTAGATATAACTGATAGAAGGTTATATTAATCTTATTTATATATATATATATATATATATATTGTTTAAATATTTGGGAGGCGGATATGGGTTCCGCTGCCTCGTGAACCATTTATTGGATTACCAACACCTCTACCATAGCAGAGATAACAGGTTCTAAGTGGTTTGTCTAGGTCTTGATGGCGAATGCGTTTGCTCACATAATGAGTGGCAGGCCGGATTAGGAGTGACTGGTTGAAGAAGCCCCATCATAGACCTCTCAGGCTAGACTCTCTTGAACCATCGTCTTGCACTGCGAGGGATTCACACTTTATTCCTGGACACATTGACTCCCAGATTCCTACCTACCCCTCATACCCTTTCCCTTTCCAGAATTTTTCTCCTTCCTTTCCCTAAATTGGCCCTCCACACAGCATCCCCAAATATGAAATAGGCCTTGAGGATATTTTTTCCCTCAGGGCTTCCTGTGTGGAGCAATTGTAATAAAAATATATCAACAACGCTCAGTGTAAAGATAAAAAAAGACATAGAAAAAACGTAACGGTTCCGTCCAGAAACGAACCAGTTCCAGCAAGACTTAAGGATCTGGGTTCGTTTTCCAATTGCAATCGATCCATCTGTAAACATCTCGATATTCCGAAGCAGTTAAATTAACACACCACTAAAAAGTTTATAGTTTTTCGATCATATTCCAAGCTTGTCATAACCATTTCTGTCATAACCACTATAGTTTAACACTAGATAGACCGGGTAGTGCTCCATACCTATAAAGACCAAAGCCGTCAATTTGACGGCTGATCGTTTTATCCAAATTGGAAGGCGGGTATGGTTACCACCAGCTCGGGAATCATTTATTGGATAGCCAACACCTTAACCATAGGTCACCCAAAGTGAATCGCCACGTTTCGTGACTTAGCAGGAGTACCGGGTACATGGGGTGAGGTTTGTCTGGATCTTGGTGGCAAATATATTTGCCTGCCTACTGCGTAGCGGACCGGATCGATAGATTTTTTTTAGCGAGACCTAACCTAGATCTCTCCAGCCGGGCTCTCTCGACCCATTGCCTTGTATATCAGTGGGAGGGATGGATTCATACGTCCGTCACCCCTGGATATATTTACCCATTTTCTCTACCCACCCCTTTTACCCTTTTCCTTCCAAGTACTTCCTCTCCTTCCTTCCCCTAAAAATAACCTCCACACAGCATCCCCAAAGATAACATAAGCCCCGAGGGATTTTTTTGCTCAGGGCCTCCTGAAAAAATAACAAAAAAAGCGTGTAAAATTACGTATTTTTTTAATTATTGCAATTATTTCTTATTCCATTAGGTGCACATCTAATACAAACATGTTTATAATATCGGATTCTGCTTCTAACAATTAAAAATTATATATAATATATTTGTGGCACGTTCCAGAGTGAAAGATACTCTCAGTATCTCCCTGGCGTAAGACCACCATTCAGAATAGAAACGTTGCTTGAAGTAATGGCTTTGGCCGTGTTTGGTGACCAGATCTGAATAGCCAGGTACTTTTCCACCTTTCTCTTCCCCATCTCCTTCCCCTCCTCACTAGCTTCAGCCTTACAACATACCCCAATTGGGGATGCCATAGTCTCACTGGCTCCAGGCGGGAGCAGTTGGGACTGTTGTGCGATATTCATATAAAAAAAGTCAGAGATATTAGTACTATCACGCTCGGGGTGGAATGGGTATATTAGAAACTTGGAAGAAAAAGGCTGTAAACAAACTCAGCATAATATACCAAGCCATCACATTGATGGATTTTTATTCATGATCATTTACATCCTGACGAAGAAACCATCGGTTTTGAAACATGTAGATATTATAACATTGATTACAGTGGTTTACACAAAGTAATTTGTTTCATTTACATATTATATAGATTCGTAAAAATAGAAAAAAAATACTTATAAAATTGAACAAATTGTTCAGAGCGAAGCGAAAACCAGGTCAAAATAATAACTAGGTCATCTGTGGACAATATTAAAAAAAAAAAACGACGAATATAATAAAAATACCAATTCAATAGTACCATGTTACAACCTTAAAATGCATAATGCATTATTGTACAATGTACATATAATGTACAACAAACCTCCAGCGATTCCGAAGGGACTCGAGTTCAATGCAAATTCAAGTCGAAGCATCTTTACTGCTGTAGGATCAAGAGGTAAACGCTCGTCCTGTTTTATATAATTCAAAGCAAATAAATGGAATGAATTATGCAGGAGCCTGCCGCCGAGTATCCCTGTCTGGCCCGCTAATGGACATCGAAATCGGAGTGGTGTTGAGAGATTATTTCGCGAAATTTCCTCCGCAAAACCAGGGATAAAATATTACGAGATTTCACCCAATTACTTTAAACGCTCACTTGAATCTGCGATTTATTCTCTAGTAGCACGCCCGACACCGGGCACAAGCCATTTTACAAAACTCGTGCGTAAAAATTTGTGTGGGGTTTTTGTTTTTCGAGAATTTATTTTTATCTTGAATGTAGAAGGCAATTTGTGTATTTAACAACTACTTTTTATGTATGTGCTTTGTGGTTGGCTTACGTGTTGAATTTTTCATTGGCTTAAGCAATTCAGTGAATTGCTGGTGAATAATATTAACATAAATAAAAGTGTATGAAAAACCGGTTGAATTCTTACGATAAGTATTGTAGAAATTGAGTTTGTTGTTTTAGGGGGTGATTTCGTCAGCGTTTCGGACACGCTCGCAATGTCCATCATCTGGAAAGCATTTATTTTTTTTGTACTGAGTCGTATTGCTTTGTACTAGTTTTATTTTTTTGTGATATTAATATTGTAGGTATATCGATTATAATCTTAGTGTAAACATCTTATAAATATTAAGAGTGTTTTTAAAAAGACGCTTTGTAATATAAAACTGCATTGTTTTCGTGTTAGCAAAAGTTTTCCTTTTTTATGTGAACAAGAGCCCCAACTATCCGAAGTAAGTGAGACTATGCCATTCCCATATTGGGTGTATTGTGCTGCTAAAGGGAGCGGGGGTGAGAAGGAGATGGGGAAGAGAAATGAATACGGACAAAGTTTTTTTAAACTGTATGTCTCCATATTATTATCATTAGGTACATTCTCTAAAAAAATTCCTTAAGCCGATTTCTCACAATAAGCCAGGATTGTGCACATAAATTTAATTTGATTTGAGTTATTTTACAATTTATTCATTTAAAATAATATGTAGTATATTTGCGGCATGTTCCAGACAGGAAGATACTCTCACTATCGCCCTGGTGTAAGACCACCATTCAGAATTGAAACTTTTCTTGAAAATGCTTTTAATGACCAGATTTGAATAGCCAGGTTCTCTCAACCCTTCTTTTCTTCATCCTCTTCTCTCCGCAATACCTTATTTGGGGAATGCCATAGGCTCACTGGCTCAAGTGCTATTGGGACTCTTTTACTGTATTCGCACAACAAAACTTAATTAAGACCAACATTATTAACAAAATCTAAATCAAACATTATCCGAATCTATTAATCTAAAGTGCTGTATCCTCACAAAGCTGTTAATCAAATGTATTAAAGCGATGGTATTACCATATTAGTGCATCGTAAATTACTTGTTATCATGATTGACAAAACAAATATCCACGTTGATGGCTTTGTAAATAGAATTCCGCCCCATCAAGGGCCTGATCCCGGCTTGTCACATCAAGCGATTGTCTTCGAGATGATCAATTAATTTAGAGGACACTGTATATCTATTCACCGACACATTATGTTATATGACTTCGATAGGCCATGGTTCAATTTGCTTCAGAATACCACCGAGTACTTGCCGGCGAACGCTCGTTGATCGTGTAATATATTATGTTAGTCGTCAAATAGTACACAGACTTTGGTTGACACATTCATCAAAAATAAAAGAAAAGTTTATCCTTGTAGAGTTATTATCGTAGTAAAATTTTGTGGTTTAATGTATTGTTTGATTTCATTTAAAAAAGGATTTTGTTTTGCTTCATACAAAATCTAGCTAACGAACAACGACAGGCAGTTCGTTTGAATGATATATTTTACGCAACAGACTTTTAAGTTTGTTTTTCCCATAGGAAAAAATAAAACCCTTTCACACACTTTTCCATATAAATGATCATCTAGTAAATCCATGCTATGCAAGTGTATTATATAAGTGTAATTAATACAAGAACAACATGTTAACCTACCAGACTATTAAATGGGAAAAGAATTCACCGACTCCAGATATTTTCATATCAGAGGGTTCGGCTCGGTGGAATTCCTAATTTGACCTATAAATCCTACTGATCCCTCAATATAAATATTTAAAAAATCTTTCGTAATCCTACATGTATTTAAAATGACTGATTTTTGCATTTTTATATCCAAATTCTCTGACAAATCTATTATGCCTAAATTTTTAATGAGAGAGCTAGGTATAATGCCAGTAGCCGAAATTAAATTTTTTTTAAATTCTATTGCTATTGTATTGATATTTTGCCTTTTTTAAAAATTATTTGTCTAATTATTTTTTGTTATTTCGAAATATGGAATATATTGCAATGCACTACCAGTTACCTTCTTATTTTTCTGTGTATTGTTCTTATTCATGTTTTTGTTTAAATTTATTAGTGTTATTCCTTATAGATACTCTTGACCCAAATGTAGGATTAAGTGCAGAATTGAAGCAGCAAGAACTGCATTCAGTAAAATGAAATCCCTCTTCTGCAATAATAATATCAATTTAAAACTAAGGCAGAGAATGTTAAAATGCTATGTGTGGTCGTATATGTGGCTGTACGGATATGTGACATGGACTTTGAAAGCAAATACCATGAACAGGTTAGAGGCTTTTGAAATGTGGCTTCACCGTAGAAGGCTCAAAGTCCCATGGACCGACATGATCACCAACACAGAAATTTTCAGGCAGGCTAGAGTAGTTAGAGAACTGCTCACATTAGTAAAAGTCAGGTAAATTTCATATCTGGGTCACATACTTCGAGGGGAGAAATATCACTTCCTCCAACTAATATTAAAAGGCAAGATAGGCCTGGTAGGAGACAAATTTCTGGTCTGCGAAATGGTATTAGAAGTGTGGAGGAGCTATTCCGGGCAGCGCAAGATAGAGATATATTCACTAGAGTGATCGCCAACGTCGGGGGACCTGATAGGGCACACGAAGAAGAAGTGTTATTTTCTTCTTCAATGACCTACGATTTTATTTAACCAAGTTCATCATATAAATTTCCTTGAAAACAAAGACGGCATTGCGTATTATAATTATTTAATTAGTTAATATGAAAGAGAAATATGATTTTTATGTTACGCCACCTACCATTTACCTTATTTAACATCACCATTTACAAAACAAATGATGTTTTTTTTGTTAATTCCCGAATCCCCAGTGATCCTGTTAACCAGAGCCAGTGAAACTACGGCATCTGGTCACCTAACTCGGCTAAAGGCATTTCAAGCAAAGTTTCGATTCTGAATTATGGTCTTTCATATTCATTCACCAGGGTGATATTGAGAGAATCCAAAAACTCCGAAAACTGCCAAAAGTTTAAGTACTAAAATTCAATATTTTAATTTGAAATAACACACTTCAATGAAATAACATTGAAATGCCATTCAAATTGATTTAGCTGTGTTAATCGACCAGACCTGAATAGCCATGTACCCACTTCCGAGACTCCAGGACTTACCTGAATTACGGATGCCGTTGACCTTGAAGGTTATTGGCAGTTAAGACTGTAATTTAATTGTTTTTTAATGGTCTTAATGATTATTTAAAATACGTACTGAAAAAAAACATTTTTTAACTCCGGAATGTCACTTAACGTGATTCGAATTGATTCTCTCGAATACAATTATATTTATGTCACTATGTGATGTTTCAAACGGACATCCTAAACACCTTTTCCAATTGGATCTGACAGGTGAAAAGGATTCAATAAACAACGATGGTTTGGTCAAGTTGTATTCGTTTGGGAAATAAACACGTACGAAATCGTTAACCAGAGCCAGAACTATTATACTCACATAACCTTATTACAATTTTTTTTTTAAATCAACCTGTAAAAAATAAAGTTTTCTTTTGACTATAATACATCTATTTTCAATTTTATTATTCTAATTTGATTAATTTTCCTAGTTACTACATCTTTTCGGCCGGCCATTTCGAAAGTATTATTTTTGTTAGAGCGAAGGTTAAACTTTCCTCAATAATAAATAAAAACAACAAATAAATTGTTTGACCGAATATTTAATCTTCCTACCCAGGTACTGAAGTCCCAACTGTATGACCGACAATTATTCCCTGTATTAACTGCTGTAATATCATCAACATTTGATAGAGTGCATTGTCATCGACAAAGAGTCTACCTAGTTTAGGATTTATCAGATGTCCGGAAGCGGGTTAATTTCCAGATTCCACTTCATTCATTCGTTCAATTAAGAAAATAAAATCAGTTTGCAATACCGCCACCCCGGGAACCATTTATTGGATAATCAACACCTCTGTCATAGGCTATCCCAAGTGGTTCGCTGCGTAGTGGGCTGGATCGGGAGAGACTGGTTGAGGGAGACATTTTGACACCCCAGATAGACTCTCGATCCAACGCAGCATCGCAGTGGAAGGGATGAATTCATACGTCCTTCACTCCTGGACACACTGACCCCAGATTCCTACCCAACCTCTGTATTTTTTTCTTCCCAAAATTTTGTTTCCTTTTCCATAGGATCCGAGGGAAATTACGTATGGTACTACTGTGTCACCCCAATGTAAACAAAAAAAGTGAAATTCAATAAGATATCCTTAAAAATGACCTATAACCTGTAAAACAAGAAGATTCGAAAAGATTCAACTTGATATCATAGGATCACATTTCAAAGATAAAATAGTGTTATTAAAAAAAAACTGTTACAAAAGAGTTAATTAAAAAACTTGGTATGACAAAAACAGAAGACAAAATCAGTCACACTGGGGTATCCACTTTACACGTAAAAACGCTTTTGTGTTGTAATAGTTTACGATATGTTATCCTACACTGCGACTGTGCTTTTTTATTTTAGAGTTAGTGTTACTAGAGTTACTTAGAGACTTAACCATTATTTTTGTATAAATATCGTTAATAAGAGAGACTTTTTTTACGATCGCAAGAAAAGATTGTCTATTAAAATTTACAAAAAAAGTCCATAAAACACGATAGTAATGTTCCAAGGGCAATAAAACCGTTTTGCTATGGCTGATTAAGTGTCGCCCATCTGTAGTCCACGGGCCGACTACGACTACAGCCTGTATCCTGTAAACAGGCTCTAAACAACACCGCAAACAGACCCTCCCTTTATCCGGGCTATAGTGGTCCTCTACCCTTCATCATTCCGCTCCTTCAGACCTCCCTTTCACACGACGACTGTCAGAACCCAGAGGTTAAGCCGCCCTATCAATGGGGTGGAAGCTTCTACCCTTGAAAGGATTCGATCGATCTACTAAAATAATGTTTATTTAAATCCGTAAGTTTTCTTTAACTCTTAACTGTCGGATGCCCACATAAATAAAGGCATGCATTAGACTTAGTGCTAGGAAAAAGGTTGATCTACACGATTTCCTGGATAAAATTATTTTCTTTAGGGCTTCCTGTGTGTATAAACATTTTTATATGGGAAAGGAAAGATGCAACAGCAAAAGGCGCGAAACGCCACTTGAAGTTACTTCGTTTCTTTCCCATAATTCGTGGTTCACGTGGAGTTTTGTTACATGCATGTATGTGCAGCCGAAGAAATGGAAAGTAACATGTAAACTCTTAAAAATTCACATTATATCTTAATTACCTCTTTAGTTGACACTTTGTCTCTTTCGATACGGTAACCCATAATGTACATATTTGCTGCCTCTGTCTATCAGTTTCTATGTTTAATTTCATGCTTTCTCAAATTTCCCCTGCTGTTTTTTTTTTAAATTTAATCTGACTTCATATGTATATAGGAATACCTACCTATAGGCACATACATTATATTTTCTTATTTACTGAAAATAAATCACTAAATAAAAATTACTACAAAGTAAATTGCGATTATTGAAAAATATTTTTTTTTTAATATATATATTTTTTTAAATTATTTTTTATTAAGTTCTGTAAGTGTTTAAGTTTTTTATTATTGTGACTGCTGTTTCGGCTTACAAGTCCATTTTCAAACTGTGGTTGTTCCACAATTAGACGACTTATTTATTTAAGCCTTACCCCTTCACAAACAAAAGTAATGGTTTTTACCAAAATAAATATATTTTTGTTTTAACATCATTTCATAAAAGGTTAAATTTCCAAGTGGTAAATTTTGATTCCATTAGGGTGATATGTGTATGATCTCTTTAGATTGCGGAATTCGCAATGGAACGACCAATTTACCAAAATTTATTTTGCTACAAAATTGGCCTTTGTGTGCCACCGTGGGTGCCACTACAATCTCGGCAGTTTTTGTTGTTGTTTGTAAACGGCTATAAATAGTTGGGTATTTACACAAATTTCCAAACAAGCGAGGCTGAGACCCTTCAAAGCTTTGACGGCCACCATTGCCGAATATCCGGCCGATGCGATGAGGCGATAAATCAGTATGAAAAATAAAATGATTCGAGAGGGGATGTACAAATTGACAAAGTGAATCACTACGCACACGGTGAGTGTGCAGAATAATTTGAATGGACGTGACAGATTTACGAGCGGCAATGAATATAATGAATGTGGACTGTTTCGTCCCAGGTGAGTAGCGTTTTATCCGCAGGGATTACTACTGTAACTCCCCTGAGCACAGATGTGTCTGACTTGACTAACTCCTGCCCACTGAATAGATTCTCTCTAGAAGTGTTTTTTTACATTATCTCCACACAAGAGGCCCTATTGGTGCCTAGCATACCTCTTTGTACCTTTCTCAAATTATAATTTCTACCCACAAATTACCTTGTGTTCCTACCCACCTTCTATGCATACTAGCTAAAATCATATGTGCCGGTGTTTAGTTTAAAAAATTATATAAGTGCCCATCGTGAGCTACTGAGTTGAATGGTGAATTGAGAACCAAAGGATTAGACAAACGAAGGAAGAAAAAACGGGTAAGTCGGCATCCTGTCTATCCTCAGTTTTCGTTCCTCTTTGTGGGTAACATTTTTTTGTCCCCAACAGGCCTGGTTAGGCATTGTAATATGCTTTTGGTTTTTAGTTGGTCGAAAAATTAATTAATATATCTTTGACATTACAAAAATTTATTTATTTATTTATTTACACATATACGGCACAACATGTGCCATTAACATAATTGACATAACATATAAATAGTACAACAACATGAAGAATAACTAACAGTATAAATGTAAGTTAAATATAAGGAAAAAAATGTAAAAAGTAAGTAGTGAGGTTATAAGTAGTAGGTAAAGGGTAAAATATAAACGTAAAGTGAAAAATATGGTACAAACTATAAGTATAAAGTACAAGCTTTAAATTATTAAGCAAAGATAAAAAAAGTTAAAAGTGAGAATAAAATAATAATAATAAAAAATGGTTGTTTGACAATCTCTGTGGATGATCAGAGCACTAATACAATGTATTATTAGAATAATATATTGACATTGTTGTCATAGAAACTGTCTCTTGAAAACTGTCGCCATGCAAACTGTTTATATGAAGTAAAAAATTGTCTATCATTTTGTGGTTTTGAGCATACTTGCTTTTTTGGATTGTGACTACGGAATTTTTGCGGATCCCAATATTATGAAAAATTGTGCTGGTGATCTGAACGTGCATTGGAATTATTGGGAGACCTCATATGTTTGCAGAGAATGACATACAAGGTTCGTGTTTCTGTTTTTCCATTGAAACTGAACCAGATAGCCATTTTTGTAATATATTATTGTCCGCACAAAAAGATTCATAAGCATATTTTTGAGGAGCTCTGAGGCTAATTACACCCCTTAGACTCGCATATTATAATACAAGGCCCCGATGAAAATAATTTCCCTTTGGGCCTACGCCATCTATGCAGATGCTGTGTGGAAGGTCATTTTAAGGATAGGAGGAGCAAACATGAGTATTGAAGAGACCCATTTTGTGAGAGGGAGGAAACACAGATGGCGAAAAATCATTCTACAGCCTAGTTGTTGAACTGAAGAACGAGATATAGAAATGACCCGTTTTCATGCGACAAATGTCATTTGTATAAAAATTTAGGGCTTGCATTCGGCATGTTTCCCAACTATACACCAGCGCGGTGCCAAAGTAAAGAATGATGAAAGTTCCTCAAAGTAACTTCTGTTGAAATACTGGAAGAACAAGGACATCATTCTCAACCGACGCCTATGCTCTAAAGATAAAGTGCTAGCTGTCAAACTCTTCTAAGCTGCTAGCTCACCTCGGATCTGAACATCGAGGGGCATACATGTAGACATCTATTGGGGAACTATACAAACTCTTTGAGCAACTACAACTAAACAACTCGACTCATTTATACTACATGGCTCGAACTATCACAGATTTCTTTATTTTAAAATAATTGATAAATTTACTTAATATAGACCTCATAAAGCATAAGTTGCCTTTAACTAAGATTGTCTCTCACGCAGAAATTAATAAAGCTTGATGACGACAGACCGTTCAGTGTTACACTAAATACTTCTAGGAATTATCCGTTCATTGATCCTGCCAAACTTCCCAACACTGTCACTGCCGATTGCTGCCACTCTGCGTTAGCAACGTCTGATAATTTAACGCTGTTGTTTTAAAGGTCTAACTGGATTAAATAATGTTCACCGGATATTTTAACTCTACGAGAAAGTTTGAGTCTAATGACACTAGTCATAAAAAAATAATAAAATAAAGGAGGTAAGAATTTTGGGCAATTTGCATGCAAAAAAGGCAGGTAATAAATACGTGGTTTGTAAAGAATAAAATTTCCTTGTCCCGAAGCCACTAAGCACAGCGTGTATGTGTATGTGTGTAATTTTATACTGTTTACTGTTAACTTATTTATTTACTTTTTAGGCTTGAAGAATTCATCCGAGTTGTAAAAAACTCGATGTAAAAAATAAATAGAATCCGTTACAACATTTTGGATTGAAGCAACAGAAAACTTAATTTTTGTTTTATATAACTTCGTTCTATTCGTGATACGCGTGGCGTTTTGTTTTCTGAAAGCTTAGAGTTTACAACATATTTTTCTGATAATAAACATGAGAATGCTGATACGCTCAGAAACAACAGAAGATGCTCAAAATTTATTATTTTAAGTTTGTTTGGTAATTCATCCTTTTTTGTATGTTTACTTTGTCATTTATTTAGCCCTAATACATTTCACAATATTGAGCCATTTTTAGAAACATTTTATTGTCTTCATAATAAAAAAAAAAACTTTTTTTTTGTGCTGCCTTATGAAACGGGAATCTTTTTTAAATAACCACGAACACAAAGGACAAGAAACAATATGTGTATTTCTACGTTAGAGAAAAATAAATGTGGAGAAAGGTAAAAAAAAAATGGTTTAATTAAATATTTTATTAATAAATATGATCGAGGGAAACTCGTCAGGCGTACCTTCAGTCACCTTACTTGGTCTACTTTAATTATCAATTCGTAAATTACAAACGTTCAACTTTTCCTACATAGACTTTGCATTATGATACCTAAAACGATAAATCTAATATACAATACAATCAATTATCTCCAACCAAAACCATTGTTAATTATTAACTAGAAGCTTTTGTAATCCGAATTGTGAAAACCTTAAACCTTTAAGCTTTACTAAAAAAAAATCACTTCCCAACCGTTAAATGATATTTTAGTTACACATTGTACAAATTCCGTTCAATTTTAGGTTCAATTTGGTATTAATAAAAAAAAATATCTAACTACATTTGCAATTGTGATTATTTTTACGGCACGTAAATTAAATTATTTTTAATAAGAGTGACAACCGATAAACCAAATCTTCGGCTGGACAAGAAACGTATCCTTTCAATATATCTTTCCATGAATTATTTTTTGTCATTTTCTAATTTGTAAGGTTATCACTGTTGTTTATCAATTGTATAAAACATTCACGATTTTTTTTGTAAGGCTGTAAATAGGTAGGTAAGCAACCACCAAAATAAGCGATTATCTACCATATCGCCAAATGTAGGACTTAATTTTTTCCCAATTTGTGTTACAAGGGAGGGAGGAGGTGATTTACAAATTGGCAATTATTTCCGACAAGGCTCCTGCAGCTAACCAGCGTGAGTACCTCCACGTTCCTAGAGAACATTCTGCCCTTTGATGTCTCAATTCCAGCATTAACATCAGTGGAGCGTATGTGAAGCATCTTACTGCACAGTATTGGAAATAATATCGGTCAGCTTTTGAACAAGCGGCATAATAAATACTCTGTCGTGAAGCAAACTTTTCACCATATGGAAAAAGATTTTATATTTTTAAAATTTAGTAAAAAAAAAATTTAATAATTATTTCAGCAAGTTTTAAATTTTTTGTATTATTATGACAGCTATTTCGTCTTACAAGGCCATTTTCAACCTCAACGAGACGTCTTATATATATGATTCTATTTACACCTGATCATTTTCAGCTTTTATTCAGGTTTTCTATTTTTTCGGGTACTTTGAAATCTGTCTTCACAAATTAAATGTGTTCTTATTTGTTTAACGTGACTGCTGTGATTTATTTAAATGTGTGTTATATTGATTAGGTCTTGTGAATATACTGAAAAGTGGGGAATAAATCATTCACGCATTTTTATTATTTAATATTATGTTAGGATGATTCGTTCGTTTATTGATTTCTAATTGTTAAAGTTAATTTAATGTAAGACCTTGTTTTATTTTTATGAAGCCTTTTCTTTATATGTATACTCGTATGTAAGATTGACTTGCTGTCGTTAAGAGGAACGTGATTGTTCACTAAGTGATACTTGATAGATGTTATTGTAATTTAAGCATTTGCAATATTTGTAATCTCTAGTACCTACTATTGTAGAAGTGATTTAATAATTGAAGATTAATAATTGATAACTAATAATTAATAATTGCGGTACAGTTTTCGAAAATCATTATTTTTTATCGGACTAAGTTTTACGACAACGAAAATCATGACTTGAAATCTTTATATTGAAAGAGGAAAGTAGGTATCTAAATACAAAAAGAATGCTAAAATTTTTAATTCCACTGCACGTACGGTTGAAAAAATTGCCTTCCGGCAAAACTTCCATTTTCACATGAAATAATATGTTTATTTAAATGCAAAAAAACTTTAAAATATGATCAACAATAAAAAATATAAAGTTAATTTATCGAATAAAAGTTACTTCAACCGGTTATCATTTTATAAAGGCATTATTTATTTTATTAAAAAGACAAATGACATTGTTCACATCACTTTCTTTTTATATACCTAATCTATTTTGGTTTTTGAAAGATATCCACTTCTTCGGGAATAAATTTTATACAGATTGTGTTCCTTTACAAAAATATTGCAATGGTATCAAAGTTGTAAGTCTTTTTAATAAAATAAAATGTAACATATCCTTTGAAAAAAAAACGCTCTTTGTATAATAATGATCTACAAATAATATTACTGATTAATGCTTTCAAGTAACTAGCTTCCTATAATGTATACACGGAGCGACTCTTACATTTCATAATATCTACATTATATAACTGAAAAATGTACTAATATATGTTTCTGCGCGAATTTCGCAAAAATATCAAAATATTCTTGTAATAATTGCCAAAAGCGAAAAAAGATCTCAAATCTCAAGTTTGGAATTATCTTTTGATCTAAATAAAACATTTTATTTTTTCAGAAGTGGGTCTCTTGGGAATTTGGCGGTCGGGATTTCGGCTTGTAGGGAATTTAGTCTGTCAGGGTTTTGACCGCCGGGATTAGGCCTGCCGGGAAGTGGGCCCTAGGGATTTCCCGGGATTGCGCGGGATGGGTGGCGCCATTTATTATTACAGGTGGATGATACATTAGCCGGCATAGCTAATTGTCAACGGGTTATATTGTTCACAGGCTTATAAAGGATGCAATAATTTGGGTATAATTGATGGATGAATTGCATGGTTTACAGTTCTATGATTGAGTCTCGTTGAATCATATGACTACACATGCAAGGAGACAGGTTTATTGGAAAAGGATTATGAAACATTTCCAGATATTTGTAAAAAAAATGATTAAATAAACGCAGTTATACTTACCAAAGTATGTAAGTCTAAATTTAAAATAACACAACGAACTTATTATACTTACAGGTACGTACACTTATTATTATTTAAAGGAATAAAAAAGATTAAAAAAAAATTATCAATATCAAATTTGCATTGGTATTTGGCCGAATGGAATTGATTTCCTACCGCTTAAATTGCTCGCCGATTGGCTACTTTTATAATTCCTGCTAAAACGGCAAGCCGATGGTAAGAGTTTGCGGCAACTCGTTTATTCAATACAATTGAGGGAGATGCAAAAAACTTTCTTGCCTTTCCATCACTCGAATTAAAGAAATGAAATGACGCAAGCCATTTCTGTCACCGTTCCAATTCCGCTGCAATACTAAAAGCGCCTATTTGCTCGCTGCAAGTTTGATTTTCCGTAATTTCATCACGACAAAGCTTTTTTCTATTTTATGCGAATTGTAAGTATGAAAAGCAATTAATAATTAACAAAGAAACAAATAATGATGTAACAAAGTGAATTTGCAAAGGAATTTTTTTAATTTTTTTTTTAAATTTAAATATTAAGTCCATTTTACTAGTTTCCTAATACGTCCCCAGCGTTGCCCAGGCTTTACGCAGAGTTTTTTGAAATTTATTTTTAGTATTTACAGTATTTTTTGTCTTTTAAAACTCAAGTGTGCAAAATTTAATCAAGAATGATAAAAAATCAAATTTATGGGTAGAAAAAGGGGGTGGGTATCGTTTACCGAAATCTCACATAGACAGTGACCTTTTCCTATTTTGAAAGTAAAGTATGAAAGATTATCTTATTATTATCAAAGATAGCAGCCAATAAAAATATGCGTTAAGAAGATTAAGATAATGTAGGTAGTTAGTTCTCAGTCTAATACAGTTAAATATGACCGAATCGGGAAGGGATACATTAGCTCAGTGGTGAGAGCATCTGCCCATAAAGCCGAAGGTCCTGTGTTCGGGTCCCAGATGTATCCGAATCTTTTTCTGGTTTTTTTATTTCAAATTTTCTATTGAGTTTCACTAATATTATCTTCATTAATTTAAATATTCTATTTGCAAAGTTAAATTAACCTCTAAATAAAACTGTAGATTTGTATAAAAATCAAATCCACACGTCCGCCCGTTTGCCCACCCGCTACAAAAAAACTCTCTTTTATATAATAGAAAAACAAGATAGATAGAAGAAGATTAATTCCCTATATAACAAATTGCTAACTCTTCGGAACTAAATTTTTCAGGGCAAATGGATTAAAATTATCTGAATATCCTACCTATAAAGATAAATAGTATTAAATCGCATCATATAAAAAAAAAATACAATTTTCATCAAAGGACGAACTCCGAGTTCTAAGTAACAAATTAATTTTATCTTCCAGCTACTTGGGGATTATCAACCTTCAACGGAAGTGCAAAGTACCGAGAAAGTGTCCTGGTAATCTTAGGGAAGAAGTTCCTTGATATGCATTGGCGCAGCCGAGTGTCCCATTAACAGGGTCGATCTCCCACCGGTATAGCGGGACAGCAGACTGCAATTGCAGCTGAACACTGCAAGTACGGTCTGCACACTGCACTCCGTGTGCAGTCATTACTGATCACTGGCCGTATTTTAGAGCTAAGTGAACACAGAGCTAGTTCCGCCTCACAAAGGTTGCAATTATTACCATTATATGTCTTTTAGGGTCTTTTCTGCTGTTCCCCGAACAATGAAGTTTATTTTTAGAGCATTTTTAATTCTATTTTTGCATTGTGATTACTGCACAATACTCCCAACTGTCGAGAGGGTTATGCTGTGATGATAAAGAAAGTAGGTATTTATGGAAATAACATGGTTGTCTTTGTGAAGTCATAATTTTATATTATTGTAGAAAGCAATCAATTTGTGGTTTGACATATTCAATAAAAATATAAAACACTTATTTTCTTTAAAACCACGATTTTTACTAATTTATTTTTTGAGTATTAATTTGTACCTTGATGCTTGAGTAAAACGAAACCGGTCGGTAAAATAAATTAATAAAAATCGTAGTTTTAAACAAAACAAGTGTTTTATATTTTTATTCAATATTTTTTTTTTTTAAGTGCTCGGCTAATTAGATGTGCTTACTAAAAGCGACTACCATTTGAAGCGACGTGCGCCAATTTGAAGATGATTATGTTTCGCAAAAACATAATCAATCGGAGATTTTTGGCATATTATGGCATTTTGCAAAACTTCTTGGACAATACTTTGCCATGATATGCCAAATTTACCCACCTTTCGTAAAACATTAAAAAAACTGTCATTAAAAAAGCGCGTTCTGCAATCGGAATTTGAATAGCTGAATAACAATACTTTTAAATTATATCAATTGGGTTACTCGTGTCTAAAAGACAGGCGATTCTAGAAACATCTCAAATTCAATACAATAAATTTTCAGGTTATGAAATGTTTGTTTCGAACCCGAGAAATATGAAAATGACGAATGTGTTTGTTTTATTCGATTTCTATTACATATTATTTATATATCAATGAATTCGTTTCTGAATTATCTTTATACTTAACTTCCTTAAAACGCATGTAAATTTAAAAAAAATGTTTTAAGTGTTATCTGGCATAAACCACATGCTCAATAATTTTAATAAAAATATTACCCTTTTTTACTAGTGTCATTAGCCAGTGGTTTTCAACCTGTGGTACGCGTACCCCTAACATGTCTTTCATTACATGTGAGGGGTATAAAAGCAAAAACGCCACTCCCCAAAAGTACTTTTTTCGGTAGTTCACAGCGGCGTCTGTTTTACTATTACAATCCTAGCTGTAATACAGTAAGGTGTGCGGTTTTTAATGTTAATTCCGTAAGTGATATATGTAAATATAATTTTTTATTTTCTAGGATAATATTCGATCTGATTAATTGAATAATAAAGTGAATAAAACGATCAAACGTTTTTATGGTAAAATTGTCGAAGTTAAAATAGTTACTTGTAATGTTATTTTAACACTTTTTGTTTATTCATTTATTAACGCCCTTTTTAGGGCTTTTAAACAAGCGTTTTTGAATTTTATTAAACATAATATAACCTAGAATATAAGAAACATGATTTAAAATATTCAAAGAATACTACGCAGTTTTCGTGTGATTTTTTAGTAATAATTTCACAAGTATAATCCAAAGTGAATTATCATAATAAAAAAATTAGTAATAATGGGTTTATTGGCCATGAGAGTGGTGATTTTGCTTGTTAATTGCTGAAGTGATTTTGCATCTTAACCCTATTTTCATTTCGATTTTTCCATGATTTGCGGTTGATGTTTCTAAGGACCTCAAAAACCATCTGGTAGCTACGGACATTTCGTATAGATTGACATTTGTAATTCAATTTCGTCATGGTTTTGGAGAGTGCCGTTTTTGCTTTTATACCCCCACATGTGCAAATAAGGTGGATAGAGGGTACGGGGTACAATTTTTTTCAAATAAGAGTCAAGGGGTACGCAGGCTCAAAAAGGTTGACAACCGCTGTCATAAGCGGTGGAGTTCGGTGGAACAAAGATACCTCAAACGCGGGCGTTTTTGTACGTAATAGCTAATATTTCAAACGATTTAACAATCTTCTTATGCATATAATGTGTATGTGCCTTCGACTTCCTACCCCACTACCCCGTAAGAGGCTTGAGCGACCGCGTTAGTATCTCGGAAACCGTATCTTCCAGAACGCTACATTATTCTACTTACCAACTATTTTAACTGACCTTTCACGATGTTATTTTTTACAGGAATGAATATTTATTTATTTATTTATTTACATTTGATACATTTAAAGCCAAAACAACAAATAATATTACATAATAAGAGAATTTATTTAAAATGAATACAAGTGTTATTAATAACTTATTACGTTGATTTATGTCGATATTAGTTCCTAGCTAGGCAGATTGCCTGTTCTAAGGAACCAAAGTGTGTAAAGTGCCAAATGCAATTTAAATTATAATTATTTTTTTAAAAATTATTACCTATGTACTAAGATTTTACTAAATGTGCCATTCATAGGTAACCATGTATCGTTTTAAGTCACATTATATAATAGTTTTTCAGACTCCTCCCTACCCAAGCCAATCCATCATGTAGTTATTATTGAACCAATGCAGGACATTTTGCAATATAATAATAACTTAACATTTGAACAGCGCAGTTGTGTGTTATTTCACTTTAAGTGCGCTTTTTTAAAATAAATTTAGCAGTGCTCCTTACAAGTCCTTAGAAAATATTGTTAAAAAAAAAAAAAAAAGAATACACAACATAATATATTATGCAAAGTAAAGACAAGAGAACAATAAAATAAAATTTTCATAGCAAAGTACAATCAAAATATACAATAACGGTGCTAGATAGTTTGTATTCAGAAAGAAGAACATTGTGTGAGGAAATTAAACATAAAAGTATAAATAAGGAGGAAACCGAAACCAAAAAATTAGAATATAGCTTATTACAGTATATTAAGGAGAATTTCAGATTTATAGATGTTCACCCACCCCCCATACCCTTTCCTTGACAGAATTCCCTCTCCTCCCTTTCCATAAGACACTCTCCAATTAGCATCTCTAAAGATGACATGGCCCCGAGGAGAATTATTTTCCTCAGGGGCTCCTATTGTAAAAAAAAGACAATGGAAAAAAAATACGAGTGTGTTTTAGACACACGACTAAAGTAAAACTTATCGAGAGAAAGAAAATATGCGCGCGTTGCTCTCTCTAGCTTCTACAGTATTTTTAAAATTGTTCAAGAAGAAATGAAATTACGAATAATCTTCATGCACTGACTATGAGAGGAAGAGAGAAAGATGCGCGCGCACTGCTCTCTTTTGTTCCTACAGTGTGATACAGCCCGTTCGCCTCGCCTGACTACATTTTTCGTAACGCTCTCGTCACGGATTCGCCAGCTTACCCCTAAGTCAAGCGTGTGTAAAGAAGTTTATATAAAAAATTGTGTTTATATAAAAAATTGTGTTTTATATAAAAAATCTCTACTGTATGCAGTAATTCTATATGAACCTAATACTTTCTATCTTTAGTACAAATCCCCTACTGAACATTTCTAGTAATATATGTCAGCCATTTCGTCAATATTTGCATTCTTGTATCCTTCTATTATTATATTTTCATTATAAATCTTTTAAAATTTGATGTCATGCCGTCAACAGAACATGTTTACAAATCATTAATAATACTCTGCAGTAAATAATTCAAACTAGTCATCTTCATGTCGTGATAAAATAACTTTTAGAGCGAGGTGAAAATATAACGACCCATAAAAAGCAGCCCGGATAATTAAACCTTTTTTGACATAATGTTTTTTTTCCCTCCGAGCCGGTTTGATTGCGCGCGCGTCAGGTGAAATGTTCCCCAGTTAAATATTCACGGCACCTTCGCGAGAAAATTGGAAAAATCGTATTAGAGCCAAAATACACTACGAAGAAAAAAAAACCATACGAGAAAACTCCGAAGAAGGGAAAATATTCCTGCACTCGATAATATTACAATATAATGTTGAAAGAGTCGATTTTCTCTAAAGAATTTATTATGGAGACGATGAGCGCCGTGAGCAGGGCATACAATAGCAAGAAATGGCGTTACCGGTCAAAATACATCTTCATAACGGTTTTCTTATATTTTAATGTGAATAAAATAAAATAATAAAAAAATAAAAATAAAAGCCTTTTATTTCTTGCAATAGGTAAGTTGCCGAGTTATAAAAAAGTATAATCAATGTTATTTACAATATTGTTGAAAATGTTATATAGGTATCTTAAATTATTCAAACAAGAACCCCTCTCTCAAGCGAAGGTGAAGGCCTCCTCTAAATAATTCCATTTATCTCACTCTTGAGCTATTTGCGGCCAGCAGGGGCCTGCAATTTTTATTGTTTCATCTGCCCATCTCGTGTGAATGTGAATACCGCATAAAAATATAATACTGCTCTCAACCTCCGAGAGCCAGTAAGGCTATGGCATCCCCAACCGGGCTGTGTGGTGAGGCCGAATATAGTGAGGAGGAGAAGGAGATGGAGAAGAGAAGGCGGGGAAATACCTGGCTATTCAGATCTGATTACTTTACACGGCTAAAGCCATTTCAAGCTACGTTTCAATGCTTAATAGTGGTATTACACGAGGGCGATACTAAGAGTATCTTCCACTCTGGTACGTGCCGCAAATATACCTTAAAATATTTTTTAAATGTTTTAATTTAAACGTAATAATATTCCTTTAAACAACTCTCAACGTTTGTCGAATAATATTTGTAAAAAAATATATATACGCTTTTTTCTTGCAAAAAGTTTTAGTTTATGATAAAATAAACCTATTGTTAAATTAAGCTTCCTGTCATGCAAACTCAATCCTATTGTTGCAGGTTACTCATCCTAATCACCAAGTTCTCACAAATATCGTATTTAAAAAAACATCTAATACCTAGTACCTACAATAAAATTAATAAAAACCGATAACCAGAAATCGGGAAAATATTTACTGGTGATTTATCGGTTAGTTGATCGAACAGTCCAAAGCGTCTGGTTCTTATCCATTGGTCGTGAATTTAATAATCTTATATCTATGATTTCCATCACTACACCCGTAACATTTTCCGTTTATTTTTATGGTAGAAGGTAGTAGGAGGAATTAAAATATTATCAAATAATTCATAATATCGCTTGCTGAGGATTGGTTTGAACTATGTCCATTTTAGGGTTTTTTAAGCTGTGATTGCAGTAAACTTAATTTTATTTATATTTACTATGTCCACACACAAAAAATACAAGTTTTTGGCCGTAATTTACATTTTGAATATTATCTATTTTATTATAATTCCATAGTAAAAAAATTTAAACTTTAGACCTCGTTTTCTGATTCGAGTTTTTGTGAACATAATACAAACCAATGTTCAGCAAGCGATAAGTTAAAACGGTTATCTGATTTCCAAAATTACCGGTTAAAGTTTCATCAAAAACCGTTAATGCAAACCCTGGTGTAGAGACAGCTTGCGGCATATGGCCGAACTCAGTAGAGATATTCCGCTCAGCGGAGTTCGCTTCTGAATGGAACAGGCTTGGATTCCAATAAATTCGCGAACCTTCAGACTTACATTTATCATAAGCATGGCAGCCATTGTTGGGCATATCTGGGGACGATTAGTCTCGGCGTGTTAACACCAATACCAAGGGGCCGCAGGCGAAATATTTCAACTGCCAACGTAGTTAATGGTTTTGAAATAAGCGTTATCAAATTTGTTATTCTTGACGGATTGGAGAAAATTTAAAGAATTTTTCATCTTAGGAAATTTATTTCAAAATTTCAATGTAAACCTTCAATCAATAGGGTATTTTCACAAACGAGGGATTTTGTTGAAAATGTATGATTAAAAACAGAAAATGTTTGTTTTTTTATGTTTTCATTAAAAAAATTATTGGTTTTAAAAATGATCAAAAACTGACTAAACCAAAACGGTCCGTGGTTGACATCGACGCTTCATACGCAACAAACAAACAAAGTACTACTGTTAGAATTTTTTCAAAGCAGGGCAACGCTTGTGACGTTGCACGTCCAAAATGCCGTTTTGGCGGTATTACAAAAACGAGAAACTTTGACTCGCTGTAGAAAATTTGTTCGTCAGCATAAAAACAAAATAAAAATGACGTAATAATCGTAATTTTTTGCTTATTTTTTTAAGAAAAAAAACGATTAAATACTTGTTGTATATAAAATTATACCTTTGATAAACGGTAATTAACGTAAATACACAATAATACAAAACCAATAAGGAAGTTTTTATCTGGGAAATAGAAAACACGTTGATATTGGAAAAGTCTTTCTGATGTAAATATGATGACGACATAAATCGATTGCGTCTTAGATGTTTAAGTCTATGGATCTCTTATACGACTTTTTCAATTCCAAGAGCTTC
This sequence comes from Limnephilus auricula, assembly GCA_951813805.1. Taxonomy (NCBI): domain Eukaryota; kingdom Metazoa; phylum Arthropoda; class Insecta; order Trichoptera; family Limnephilidae; genus Limnephilus; species Limnephilus auricula. The sequence continues at coordinate 39,365,109 of OX638392.1, read as the reverse complement.
GTTAGTTCAATCCGTTTATTTAATAGTACATTTTTTTGCATATTGAAAGACATTATTTAAACAGATGTGTTAATATTTGTGTTTATTGATAGATACTATCGAGGGCGCGCTAAAATTTATCAATCGTCGATCAATGGAGAGATATCCTGTATTTTTTTTTAAATTATTTATTAACCAAAAAATACATGTTATGTACATTCTTTTAGGTATATACCACCTCACTAGGCTGAGCCTGTTCCGAGGTGGCAGTAATTTAATATTTTTTATATCATTTTCAAAAGAAAGAATAAAATAAATTATTAATTAATAAATAGAATTTTGAAAAATAAACATAAAATGAAAATTAATAAGAGAAATAGAAAAGAAAAGAAAAAATGGAGAAGAGATGATATAAAGAACTTAAATTATTTTAAAAAAAAGAGAGATAAAATTTATTTATTTATTTATTATTTATTTATTTATTTTTTCATGTTCTCTATAAAACAGTTATACACCAATATATATCATAGAGAAGATTATAAATTACAAAGTACACAAGGGCAGTTTTACTACTTAGTGACATTTGCTAAAAGATAGTTACTGAACTGTCTGTAAGTGACATTGAAAATGTCGATGGTCAATGCAGAATCGTTAAGCAGTTGAGTCGCTCTGTTTATTGTCGCGTTCTGATATGTAGAAGTCCTCACTTTCGGAGCATAAAAAAGTGCATGGGATTTACCACGAGTATACTTGTTAGGGACGTAAAAATTAACCTCTTTTAATATAGGCGGATTGAGTATGATACCAGAGATTAGCTTAAAAAAGTGTTTACCTAAAAATATTTTTCTGCGGGCTTCTAAGGTGTTGAAATCGAGCATCCCTGTTAAGAACAAGGATGGATAAAGGAATGGATAGTACGTATATTCCCTCATATACAGGTAACGCAAAAATCTTTTTTGTACTTTTTCTATTTCTAGGATATGGTTTTGTTCAGAAGGGGCCCAAATAATGGAACTATATTCCAGGATGCTACGAACAAGTGCTTCATATGTTCGACGTATTGCAATTCCATTAGTAAATGATCTCGCATTACGAAGAACAAATCCAAGCATTTTGTTGGCGCGGGAGACAATGTCAAATATGTGGGATTTGAAAGAGAGATTTGCTTCAAAAATCACGCCAAGGTCTCTAATCTCATTTTTCCGTGTTAATATATTTTTATTAATCTGGTAGGGGAATAGAAATGTATTTTTGGATCTTGTAAATGTAACGACATTGCACTTCTGGATGCTGAAGGGTAGTTTGTTCAGTTCCGACCATAATAATACAGGTAGCTATTATATTGAAGAAGTTATCATATGTCCGCAGTATATAATGCCCTTGTTTACAATCCATGTATGTATTTTGTGTTTTAGATTTACGCTTTTTATCAGGTGAATGTCTTTAATGTTTTTTTCAATTAAATTTGAAATTTTTGGAGCCAGATTACGGTAATGTCTTTGTCCATAGGTGGTATTTATCTTCGGAGTCATGTGTTGATGTCTATGTCTTGTACAGTAGTTGTGTTGTACAGTATGTTGGTTTAGCTTGTCTTTTTGGTAATGTATAGATATAATTTTGATGTACAGTTGCTGTATGTTCAGTACTGCGAAGTCCTTAAATAACTGTATTGTAGAGAATCTATAAGCTATAAGTATTTGTGTGGTCAGCTTTAATGCATTATTATCCTTGTTGATTTTGGATGATGTGTTAACGTTAATTTGGGTTCAAATGTTTGGTGTATAAACTGATGCATGCATAATGATGTTTAGAAGCAATCAAGCAATACATCAGAAAGTTTACGAGTATACCTTACATATTCATCAGACATTCTCGATGAATTCATAAAATATACAATTTCGTTAAAATGATATAATAATAATATTTGGCTAATTTATATAGCGCCGTTTTCGTGAAAAATCACCTCAAGGGCGCTGTACAAATAAACTAAGATTTATAATTATAACTAGTGACTTGCAGACTTATAGCTAGTGACTTACGACTAAGACTTATAACTACTGACTTAACTAGTGACTCACATTTATATTTATAACTAGTTACTTACGACTAGGACTTATAACTACTGACTTAACTAGTGACTTACATTTATATTTATAGCTAGTGACTTACGACAAGACTTATAACTTAACTGACTTAACTAGTGACTTACATTTATATTTATAGCTAGTGACTTACGACTAAGACTTATAGCTAGTGACTTACGACTAAGACTTATAACTACTGACTTACATTTATATTTACACCTGTGACTTAAAGTTAGAGATTCACAACTAACATAGGTACTTATATTTAAATGAATAATATTATTCTTTACAGGGGACCTATATCATCTTTGAGGATGCAGTGTGGAGGATTCTTTAGGGAAAGGGAGGATAGGAAGTTCTGGTAAGGAAAAAGTATTAGGGGTGAGTAGAATTCAGAGGGTAAGTGAATCCAGGAGTGACGGAGGTATGGACTCATTCTTCCTAATGCAGTGCAAGGCGATGTTGCGAAAGAGTCCGGCTGGAGAGGCAAAAGATCTCCATCAATCAATCTCTCCCAATCCGGCCCACCGCGTAGTAGGTTGGTCCACGCATCCACCGCCATGACCTAGACAAACCTTTCCGCATAAACTGGCACCTCTGCTAAGTCACCAAACGTAACGAATGACCTATGTAACTTATGGCAGAGATGATGGTTATCTAATTAATGGTTTCGTGGGCAATGGTACCCATACCCGCCTCCCAAATTGGAAAAGAAAATATTGTTAATAAGTCTGTGAAAGTATTAATGCCCACTTCTACCAGATTGTCTGTGCTTCATAAATGATTACTGTCACAACTTGTCAAGAAATTGTCCGCACGAGTGGTTTAATGAATAACATTCCAAATACAATCGTGTTCTAATATTCACCAAAATATAACAGATATTACCAAAAAAATCTAAACAAAAGTGAAAGAACAAGAAACAGAAAAATAAAAAAAAGGTAAAGGTCGCCACTGGGAATCTAACCCAGGATCTCTTATCTTACCGGGACACGGCGCACAGTGCATTGAGTTGTATGGGGGAGAAGCCAAAAATCATAACTTCGGTTACGCGTCGGTTTGACAGTTCTAAGTCGTTGTAAGTTCACGTACATTTAAAAAAATTAAGGGTAATATCAAACACATTTCGTAATGTTGAAATTTTTTAAAGTATCGATATATTACTTTATTTATTGTTCACTTAATATATAGGTACATTATAATAATTACAGTACCTATTTAACAAATACGTCAAGTATTAACCTAGCAGCAGTGTGCACAACAACACAAAGTTATATTCTAATTTATTTGAAACTCACTCCAAATCAAACAGTATTCGTCCCTAATCAAAAACTAATCCAAATCAAAAAATCTTTCAAGAAAAAATAATTAATGTCTTGGGAGTTTTAACTTATCATCTTTATAATAAAAAAATAAAAATTCATGAATTAGAATTACGATTTTTGTATTTTTGGTTAAGGGACAATGCATTCATTGTGCGGCGCCTAAATCCTTAGATCAACAGTAAAAATATAGTTGCAAATTGACACAAATTGCGAATTGGGTGGGAAATTGAGTATTCACATTCAGTAAATATCCTAAACAGGTAAGTTTCTCCGCTAACTCGCTAAACGAATGTTACCAGACCTGTTAGCCCGTGACACCGCAAACGACATTTCCTTATTTATTCCACAGAGCCGGCGCTAGCCACCACCTGGCAACACCTGGGTATGATCCAAAACTAGGAACAAAGCACCATCTCTCGGCGAAGAGCAGAAACAGCTGCAACAATAATTAAATTGTTGCCAACTTTAATGTATTCACATTAAAATAATATGGGATATAAAGCTTGTACGAATATTACATCTCGCTAAAATATAGGTACAAGGCTCTTACTTTGCATTTTTTTGTTCGTGTTTGCAATAACAAAGGTTCTTTTTATAATAATTTACAAGTTTGAAGTTTCGAAGATGAAATATAATTGCACAGCTCAGAACACTTATTTCGAAGCCTGAAGAGACGTAATCGGGGAATTTTTTCGGTGTCCTGATATTATTAAAGTAAAATTTCTATTGCTTCATTCAAGTTCATACAATGCCTCAAATATACTATTTTGAGTTTTTTCACCTTAACACCACACATGAGGCCCTGAGGAAAATAATTTCCTTCGGGGTCTAAGTCATCTTTGGGGATGCAGTGTGGATAATGTTTTTGAGGAGACGAAGGAGTGAACATGGGTCTTGAAGAGATTCATGTTGTGGCAGGGAGGACACAGAGATCGACAAATCCTTTCACAACCAAGGTGTTGAACTCAACAACGAGTCGTAAAAACGGTCCGATTTCATGTGAGAAAAATGTCAAACGTCCACAAATGTTTAGCCCGCTTTATGATTATGTACCGGTGATGAAGGGATCAATGACGCTAGTTCCTCAGAGCATTTTTTATTGGAATACCGGTATAACAAGGACAGCGTTCCCAGTGACGCCTATAATCTAAATTACAATCCGTAAAAGAAAGGGAAATCTATCAAACGGACTGCAAGTTTCTTCACAGAGTCAAGAGATATTAAATTCAGTCTTGACACAACTCTACTAAAGTATTTGATGCACTTAGTTGTGTCATATCTTACTCAGGTAACCCGACCACTACCATCCATTTTCACGTCGTTCATAATATTATATCCTCCAGGTACTACTTTTTTTTTAAATTCAGTGGTTGAGACAAATTATTATCGACCGGATTAACAGTTTTTACATTTTATCACATAAACTGGTAAAATATGTTGATTTCCCAAAATAGACAAATATAAATATAAAAAAAAAATTATAAGAGAATTTTCAATCTGACTTTTAAATTATTTAGGCGCATAATTTAGAATCTCTTTTTCCTTTTCATTGGTTGGTTCGTTGATCCATATTTTAATCGGAGTTTTAATTAAGACTCAAAAATGACTGCGAAGAAATTTAATTAATTATACGGTTTACTCGAAAACCAAAATAGGATTACGACTTTTGTTGCCAATTTATTGAGATTATCAACTCAATATTCCAATCTGAAATTTGATTGATAGATTGCCAGAAATACAAATTATGAAAACGTTGAAAATCTGATTTTGTATGCTGGTACTAACAATGTTATTTTGTTAAAAAAGACGGTAAAAACCTTAATTTTTGCGATAGTCACATTTTGCGTCACGTATCTACAATACACAAAGCAAGATGACTGCATAGATAGCAAATAATCAACATAGAAAGGCATACTGTCTTTCTACAAAGTGTCTACAGTGAGCGCATTTTCTAAGGACAAGAAAATGAAAGGAGTTAAAGAAAATATTATTTTGGAATACCTCTTAGGACTCGTGGTCCCGGAAATTTGGTGATGTGGGAATCAAGTAATAATTATTCTAAAGTTTCAGCAACACACATTAAAAGCATTTTACATAATTTATTGATCAATTTTTACCATAAGGTAATAAACTGCACTGAGCAGTGCAAAATGGACGAACTTGGCTTGGGAGAGACAAGAAAGAAGCTAAGCGCAGGGAACCTGCGGCTCGCGGGCAGCATGCGGCCCATGAATTTTTTTGGTACCGCCCGCGAGCACTTTTGGTGCGGCCTGTTGAAAGCACTACAAAATATTATACTCGGAAAGTGAGAAGGGTTTTCTTTCACGGTGTATCAGATGCATTTTAAAGTTGTTATTACAGAGAAAGTTATAATATAGCTGACAGATATGCACCAATTTTAGTAAAAAAAAACAGTTTAGGAACAATGACATACGTGATCCAAAATCCTTTTTTAGTTTTATTTTAATTTTTTATCCTTTCTTATTCGATAGGGAAATTAATAGTGAAAAAAAATCTGGTTTTTGATTTGATTGCAGATTTTCCTTAATTTACTGTAAAATTAAGGAAAATCATTCAGGTGTTCTGAGTATTAAATGTAAGATGGAGGACTCCTGCGCCGATTCACCACCAGTTAAACCACTCTTGTGTTCATATTGCAAGTTTCTATTGCAGATTCATCTGCTGACGCATTTTGAAGGAAGCCATCCATGTGTTCCAAGCAGTGGCGGTCTTTCCCTTCGGACAAAAGGTCAATGACCTCCCAAAATTATAAAATGACAATTAAACAATATTAGAAATATTATACAAATCAAAACAACTGATGGCTAGGTCAATTTTTGAAATGTCCCGATGTCATATCCTCTGTCCCTTTACGCGCCATAGAATAAACGAAATGGCACTATTTCGCCTAGTAAAAAATGCTTTCGCATTCTGAAGACAGCTTCGGTCAATGCCGTGAGGGAGACAGCATTATGAATAAATATTATGCGTTTGAAAGAGATGGTTTGATAAACGTAGGTTGAATTTGCATGTTGCACGCCTGACGCATGAAATAATTTACTACCCGTCAGGTCTATTTGTTTCTTTGGGACAACTGAAATTGGTTTCGTAGAAATCGGTTTGTATCCTTTACTATCATGTTCAGAAATATGATCTAAAAATATAATTCTTCACATTAAAATCTAAAAATTAACGGCAAAATAAATAAATTGTACACTTTTATGAATCCAAAGTTTCTGAGTTTCTGAAAAAAAAAATTAGAATCCTTGAGAATTTTTAATTATTTATTTTTACATGAAACGATATAAAAGTGAGGTAAACTTAATGTTTATAATGCATTTGTCTAATAAAATATTTATATATTTTTTTAATTATCAGTTATTTTAATTAGAAAAAACGTAAAGTGAGCCTTTTTTAAAAACTTTTTTTTTGTATGTATGCAAACTTTTTATATTTGAAAAACTGTATTTAGAATTATAAAATTTGAAAGCGCATTTTGTCATCTTTCTAAAACAGTTTTTAGTTTTCGGATACATTCAGAAATATTCAATTTATTTGGATTTTATCGTAAAACGGAAATATTTCTACCCTCTGAAAAAATCCCGTCGAGACCTGAGAGGTTTGCAATTTATTTAAGTAGTTTGACTATCAAATTCGTGAGGTACCTACAAATAAATATTGATAATATCAACTTATATCACACTATCAAGTAAATTTTAGTTGTACAATTTTTTTTAATTGACCTTCCACTTCTGGACCTCTAGAGCCGCACCTGGTTCCAAGTGCAATCATCGGAGGAAAACCATGTTCGTGTTCTGGTTGCAGTATCAATTAAAGCTAGGGACATTTGTTTCAAACCGTATTCTGAAAATTCGTTATTCGTAGGAAAACCATATGCGTATTATGAGAGTAATACTAATTAAAGCTGGGGACGCGCCGATTCACTCTTTATTTAAAACCAGTTTTTGGTTCAGAACGTAACAGTTAAATTCCAGTTGATTCATCTGCTGACAAATTTGGAATGAAAAATGAATCACATAAAATTTATTTGCGCACCCCGGGTTTTGAACCCTAGTCCTTCGTATTGCTTGTCGAGCCCACTCGATCATATATACCGTCAAATATAATTTATTACCAAGTGAAAATTTAGATTCGGTAAAAGTTCGAATGATTACTAATTATTCTACCGTTAGATACGCATAAATTATTCAATGTAGATAATAAATACCTAGTTTGTTGTCTTTTTTATCCTCTTTTAAAAAAAATAATAATTGAACCAATTAGCAATTTGTCATACAATGATATTGAGAAATCGCGTTACTTTAGATCAAGAAAGAATTTCTTAAACAACTGGGAGAAAGGTATGATTTTAGATTTTCACGGCCAAAAGTATTTTTGGGATGTTATGCCGTGTTACGTTATCTTCTTCTTAAGCCAACGTTTCGTCAACGTTACAGTGTCCATCATCAACAACACATCGACCCCAAAAATAAATAACAAAAAAAAACTGGGAGAAAGTTGGAAAATAAAGTTACAAGTTTATCCAATGATGTATTTTAAACACATTACAACTATTTAGTTGTTCAAAACTGTTGTCCGTTGGTTGCATTGCCTTGATATGCTGGACTTTCCGTTCACCTGACTGAATAAAAAAGGAAATCCGAACTTTTCTTTAGAATATCGAACGGAGAAAGTGAATTTATCTCCCGGAATCAAATTCCCCAAAAAGCAAGGATATTTCCAAGTTTTCTTTGTACAGAAATACCGCACTTAGACAACAACTTCCGAGACATTCCCTTCCCGAGTTAGGATCTAACTCCACCCACAAAGAATGTTATTATTATTATAGATGGTAAAATATAAAACACAACCAATTTTACTGAACAAGCCTTTCTGAGGTAATGATTTTTGTGCTACTTAGTTTTTGTTCTGCCTTAAAAATATTATTTGTGAGGCACAATAAGCGTTCACCTGAGATAAATAATTACTTTTAAAAGTTGCCCCATTGTCGGAAATTCATACATGGTCCATAAAAAATAACGTTTTTTCAAAAACATGTTCAGCTTATGTTCATGTAAATTTTCGATTTATCAGGATTTTACCGATATCGGATATTTGATTCATCTCATAGTCACTCTACAATGTAAGAAAGCACTGGAACGATGCGATGGTGCAGGTTTAATATCGGTGATCGGATAACACATCAACACTTCCTTTGAAAAGCCATTAAAAGTGATTGAAAAAATATAAATTCGCCAAATAGGTTACCTTTGATTATGTAATGTTATTATGGCTAGAGCTAAGTTAGGCTATTTTTCAATTATTTTTATTCACAGATTTTAATGACTTCTCAAAGAAGTGTTGAGTTGAGTGGATTCTGAGTTATCACTGTCAGTAATTATTGGGGTGTGCAATATTATAAGTGTGTAATAAATTCTAAGTTCCATTAACTACGTATTATATTAAGTTCTTTAATTAACATTTTATAAATATTTCATTACGTTAAATTGCTTGGAACAAAATTACGAGAAACCGGAAATATCTCTTTTATAATTTTTAGTTGCCAGAAATATGTAGAAAACAAACAATTGTTTTCAAATTAGGTTTTTGCTTTTAGAAATATGCGGGTTTAAATATTCCTACAGTTATTTATCTTCCCTTAAATATTTTGAAATACTGTCATAGATTACCCTAAGTGATTCGTTACGTTTCATGACTTAGCAGGGGTAAGGTTTATCTAAGCCTTTGCGGCGGATGCTTCTGGCCACCGGGCCAATAGCGGGCATGATCGGGAAAAACCGTTTGAGGCAGCTTTTTGACCTCTCCAACCTAACTATCTTGACCCATCTCCTTGTGCCGCAGTGGAAGGGGATGAATTCATACGTCATGACATAGTGACCACCAGATTCTCTACCCATCCTTCAAATCAAATTTCCTTCCTAGAACTTCCTCTCCTTCCTTTTCATAGAAAGATCCAAAAGATGACATAGGCCATGAGATAAATTATTCTTCTCAGAGACTCTGTGGAGGTTATGTAAAAAAAGTTGCGACGTTTCATAAATAATCGCCATTACCGTAAAAGAATTCTTTTTCTAGTTCAACAAAATAAATAAATAAAAATATTTGAAGTAAAAAAAAACACGTTTGAGTTGCTAGTATTTTAAAATTAAAATTAACACTTTTCATAGTTATTTATGTTCTAAGATGTTGATTTTTCAAGCTCTGGTATGGACCTGATGCGTAGTCAAAACCTGTGCGATGATTTTTTTTCCCCGAAAAATAATAAATATTTAATCCGAAATACTTCTTTCTTTTAGGGATAACTTATTGAAGTTTATAAACATCACTGTAAGTAATATTAAGTGATTAACTGAGGTAACATCAACAACTCTAAGAGAACATAAACAGAAGAAAAAAAAGAAAAAAAAGGTAACGGTCGCAATTGGGAAACCCAGGAATATCATAAAAACACTTTAAATAATTGAATATATTATTAGGTAATGTTAGTAATTTATAGATTGATGGAGATTGATAAAAATGAAAAATTAAATTTGGTGACAAAAGTTCAGTTAGTAGAGTGTCAGTCCTGGAATATTAGAGGACTTGGGTTCGAGTACAAGTTGCAAGCGTTACCTTTTTCTTTTCTGTGACTTTTTATTTTTACGTTAGCTCCTCACATTTGGAAACGAAAAAGGTATGAGGTTTGGGAGAGCATCTGGAGTCAATGTGTCCAAAAGTACGTAACTATCCCTCTCACTGCGGTTAAAAGCCATCGGTCGAGAAAGTCCGACTGAAAAAGTCAAAAGACTTCCTCAACCAGTCTGGTCAGCCACGCAGTAAGTGGGCTAATGCATCCGACGTCAAGACCTAGAAAAACGTCACCACACGATCCCGGGCAACCCTGTTAAGTCACCATACGTAGCAAACCACTTGCGGCGATCTATGGTTGATGGGGCAGCGTTGGTCATACCGACCTCTCAAATTCAGAGTCTGTCCGCTTCATAATAGTAACTTCGAATTATTTATTTATCTCTAGCTGAATCTGTTATAAGGTATGGAATAACAGCTTGGGGATTTTCTTGTAAAACAAATATAGACCATGTTCAATCAGTGCAAAATTCATTGGTTAAATTATTAGCTGAAAAAAATTTATACAAAAAAAGGCTATTCCATACTTTTATCAGAGTCTCAAAATTCTTTCAGTGAGAGCAATTCTGTGGTACAAAATTAAATTATATCTCAGCACATAAATAACCCTTTATATATAAACAGGCTGGAACACAACCATAATACTAGTTTTAACTTTAATGAAGGACTAATTGTACCTAAGCATACAAATAAATATGGACAGAGAACGTTAAATTACATGATTCCCAGTTGTTTAAATATGTTACCTGCTGAAATTAAAAACTCTGCCCAAAACACACAATTGATAAATTTACTGAAGACTTGGCTTACGGAAAGAATTAATTTGTATTAGCTTACAATGACATATTATTCTAAATACTTTAAATTGTTACTTATGTTTTCATAATTTTTCTTTTATCTATATTTCTGTAAAAAAATTAATTTTATTTTATATCTATAATTGTAAAAATGTAACTATTAAATCACTATTATAAGATCTTTAATGTAAAGAACCTGTTAGACAAACTACTAAAAAGTAGTTTATCGTGACTTTTTGTCTTATATTTGTAAAGTGTACAAAATAAATAAATAAAAAATAAAAATATTTTCCTTGAGAGTTGTTGATTTTATCTTCGTCAATGATTGAACCGAGATAAAATAATATTTAAACAACTTGATAATGAGTCGCACAAAAAGCTCATACAATATTATCTCATCCTCGGCTGGCGATGAATTTATTTATTAATATTATTTAGCGTAATGTGATGAATGTAGCCGTAAATCAAAAGTTTTCCGCTCTGAAACATTTGAACATCTGAAAATTTCATCGCGGGGGAAATTCGTGTTTCAGCTTTGCAAACGATCGCCTTTTAAACAGAATAAAGTCTTTACAACTTCCTACTCAAATTTTTGCCCAAACATTATTTTTCATTTGAAATTCACAAACATTTTAACGGACGGCTTTAGATGGCTGGCAGAACAGTCGGATGAAATATGAGTGTGTTATATTTTGGTAACGTTTGTGAACCTTTAGAAAACTTTGCAAAATAAGTTAAAAAAATGTGTTTACTAAAAATATTTCATTATTATAAGCAATAATTATCATCCTGAAACACTCATCCATATTTAAAAAACCTCCCGAGAAAAGATACTTGCTGCCGACGGGACTCGAGCTCCTGACCAGCAATCAGAGGGACACGGGTTCGATTCGTCCCGTCGGCGGCATGTATCTTTTCTCGCGAGGTTTTTTCAATATGTATGAGTGTTTCAGGCTAAAAATTATTGCTTATAATAATTGTTACCCAAAGTTACGTTGTTACAAAGTACTAAACGTAAAAAATCTTGTTTTATCAATTAAAATAATAATTAAAATTATTTACACGCACATTGAACAAGTCAGCGCTCGTAATACCGCACCTATCCTAGAAAAGTGTTTTAAGTCAAAATTTATTATTTTACCTCTGAAAAGTAAAATGATTGTGATTATCTAAGCCCCACAAAAACCGTACTTACTTTAGGTCGCTCAATCTCTGCAAGATGTCGCCAGAAACTCTTTTCGACGGAACCGCTTGTTCATCATTCATTCATCTGTTATCGCTCTTCTGTAAAATAACTTTTTGACTTCCGATACTTTCCTAAGGAATGTGCGATATGAGTAAAAATTTATATAAGAAATTATCTCGTTTCAGTGTTGTTGTTGGATTTTTGTTCCCTAGAAAAGGATTACATTTTGTCTTTTGAGATTAATATCGTTTCAACCACAGATAGCCGCTAGAAGTAAAACTATAATAAACACTTAATTAAAACGATATCAAACTCCACCCAAATCAAAGAAGACCAAAATTAATGGTTGAAAAAGAGCTAAGCAACCTCCCAGTTAATGGAAATACATGTTCTTTTGATGTTCCATTTCTTCGACTCGAAAATTTTCAGATTTGAATATACAAATATCCAATTCGACATCAATCGGCTTTTAAATGTTTGCAGATGTAAAACAATATTATATAATAGAACATGTCGTATTCATAAAGTTAAGGAAATCAATTATCTTAACCCAAATAATCAGAAAAAATCTCCCTTCTTTAAAGAATTCAATTATTTGTCTCTGTATTTTATAACATTTTTTCAATTTTTGAGACATGAAAATAAATACATAAATGAAATAGGTGATTTTTCTATAATTTATTTTCCTTTTAGCAAAAAAGTTCCTGTAAAAATTGGCCTTTTATTTCTGATACCCAGGTTCATTGGAGTTTAAAAAAATTCTGGGAAATCAATTTTAAAATGCCAGACCTTGAAGAATTCTACAGATCAGATGGGTTCAAAGAAATGCTCTGCTATAAATTCTAAGACAACGTACCTGTGATTTTTGTAGACGGTTTTTTCTATTTAAAAAAAAATCCTTGTGTCCTCCACCAGTTCTGTTTATTACACTTAAATTACATTTCGCTGCCCTAGTGCTTGTATGTTCAATAGACCATTTCCAAATTTTACAGGGGACGTTTGTTTTTGTTTTTTACAGGCAAATTCTAAATAATTCTCGACTTTAGTCATTTCGTTTTACACATGTCTATTGAATACGGTATAAAACGAAATGACTAAAGTCGAGAATTATTTAGAATTTGCCTGTAAAAAAACAAAAACAAACGTCCCCTGTAAAATTTGCAAATGGTCTATTGAACATACAAGCACTAGGGCAGCGATTTATTATATAATTTCCCCAGTATATCAGTCGCTCTCCCACCTTTCTTTCTCTTTTCCTCCTGTATACTCCCGTTGTTCCAATAATCTATCCGTCGTGATAGCTGTTTTGCTTTTCTTTGCTACGAATCTTAAATGGAACACAATAAAATTGATAGAAAAATAAGATAGATAAATAGTACCTACAAGAAATTATTACCGTCCTCAAATTCGTTAAAATGTTATGAGCAAGTTTTTTTTTTATTCTTTGAATAATCTATTTATTTATTTAATCTATTTTAATGAAAACTCTGTATTTATTTCACCTTTAAAGTGGTATTTTACGTGTTTGATATATTTTTACTGGCTCCGGTAAAAAATTAAGAATAGGTAATACCTACAAAATTCATTTTTAAGTAGTTTATGGAAATTTGCAAGGACATGACCAAGGGAAGGGATTTGTTAATTACCAGCAGCTCGTTCCGTATTCGATTCCTTTCAATTTACGAGGCGGATATGGGTACCGCCACCTCGAGAACCATTTATTGGGTAACAAAAATCTCTGCCATGGATCTCTCCAGCTGAAACTCTCTCGGAACATCGTCTTGCACCGCAGTGAGAGGGATGGATTCATACGTCCGCCACTCCTGGAGAAACTAACTCCCAGATTCCTGCCTACCCCTCATACCTCTTTCCTTCCCAGAACTTCATTTACTTCCTTTCCTCGAGGTACCCTCCTCACAGCATCCTTAAAGATGACGTAGGCCCTGAGGGAAAAAAAAATCATGACCCCCAGATTCCTACCCACACCTCATACCTTTTTACTTCCCAGAACTTCACCTCCTGCCTTTCCTCAAAAGTCCCTCCATACGACACCCCCAAAAGGTGACATAGACCCTGAGGGAAATTATCTTCCTCAGGGCCCCGTGTGCGGTTCTGACAAATATAAATAGCAAACTCACCACGAAAAAATCGGCGATGGTTCGAAACGTAAAACAAAAGCTTGATTGAATAGAAAGGTATTAATTACCTGTAAGTAAGAATTAACAACCTGAAGTGGTAGAAAGACACTTTTATAATCCTGAAGCAAACCTATCGACACAATACTTGCATGAAATCTTCAATCATGCCATGATTTAATTGACAATGGTAGTTAGTCGAATAATCCGGATCAGCGGAATGGGAGCGGTGTGATCGCTCCTGACCAAATTATTCTTCAAATTGCTACTGCATATTCATGCCGTGGATTTTCATTCAATCTTGTCACTGAATTGTAAATTGCGAGGCTTCTCAATTTTTATCAAAATCAGAATCAAAGCTAATTTAGCAATGACTTTTTACGTCTTGGCTTTCACGTTTTTTGAGAAGGTAAAAACATTTTGCGGATCTATTCCAAGATGTAGTATTCTATACATGAATAACCCAACCATTCCCAACCGTCTGAAGCCAGTCAACTGAGACTAGTGAACTCTGTACTAAAGGTATAATGTGAGGCTGAAGATAGTAGGGAGGGGAAGGAGATGGGGTAAAGGAAATTGGGAAAGTACCTAATATTCAGATCTAAGCACTAAAAATGGATTAAGCCGTTTGGTGGTCTAACACCAAGGCGATACTAACAGTATCTTTAACTTCACACCGGAAGTGTACTAAATAATTATTTTAAATTAATAATTTATGAAATTGTAATTTAAAAAAATGAATCAAATTAAATTTTTTTCGGCTGGCCGGGATTTGAACTTGCGACCTTCGGATTGCTACGGAGGCCGACTAGATAGGCGGCCTAAGGTATATAATTGGGTATATGGCTTGAATTAGATAATTTAATTGATAAACATACGTACTATTTATTTAAGCGTTTCTTTTAACTATTATTATATTTAGAAATCAATTTCAACGAATAAATAAAGGTGAAACTAAAAAAAATTTAAAATGTAAGTTTTAATAGCGAATCTTCATAAATGAGCGTCGTTCTTCAAATAAAGTTAAGAGATGGCTCTCAAGCAAAAAACACATTTGTAAAAGTTTTTGTAATCTTGTCTACATTGTCAAATCGTCTAATGGAACCTTCAAAATTCTGTTTTTTTCTTAAAATTGTTTTAATCTGTACATAAAATACTCAGGAGTCGTTAGCTAAGTTAATTAACATTGCAAATGCCATCCTTTTCTTCAATAATGACGAAGTATAAATTTTTATTGTTTTTTGATTATCTGATTGAGAATTATAAGCTAGGTTTATCATACGAGAACAATGATTTGTTAAGAGAAAAATGGAACAATTTGTTTCTTCACTTATTATAATGAGTTAGATGAATAATTTCGCAATGTGACAGGAATTGACAGGAGAGATGTTATACAGAGAGATCTCTTTGGAAATTTTGAATGGTCATATCACGAGCATTCACAACACCTACATAGGTATACAGCACATTATAATCATATTCCTTTACATGTTTTTACTAAAGTGTTGAAGGATACGATATTGAATTTGAATCGATGAAATTTTGCAGACTTGACCTTCAAAATAAGAGAAAGGTTGTTGAAAATATGGTTGTTTAATTTTAAAACTTGGTCTATAGATATCTACAAACCACTCCATTCCTTTTTCCTATACTTTAATGCAGAACTTTCGATACTTTTTGATGAAATTTGGTACACTTGACGTACAATACAATACGAAAATAAATAACAGTGAAACGCAGAAGGGGACTTCAGGTAGTTGTAAAAATAGTTTTAAACTCTCGTCTATACGTCTAGAAATAGTTATATTGTTAAAGCCTGAATGAAAACATATGTCATTATTCATAGATTCTTTATAACTTTTGAATGCTAGGTGTTAGTATGTGCTAACAATGATACAAGCCTCGAAACATAAGTCGGTTATATTAAATCATTACAAAAATATATATTAATGGGTTAGAAACACAAAACCCAACTAATGAAATACATTTTCAAATATGGAAAGATGCTTATCATGATAAATTTCTCTTCACAACAAAAATACGAATCTATCTCAGTACAACGGGGAATGAACTATTCCAGAACATGTACCCATTATTTGCTTGTCAGCATAATGTAAACAAAATAAGTTGATGTTTTCTGCTCTCGTGATCATTTTTGCCTGTCTTAGATAAGCTTTTTGAGTCTCCGACTCATTGGCGTATATTTATATTTTAAATGGCGATATTATTATTACCTAATTTTGTGTCCGATTTTGAAATATTCTAAAATTTTATTTTAAACACTAGACGTCATCTGTTGGATGATAAAGGGAACATTTTAAACTAAAAAATGAAATCCGTTTTTCTTCTGAGTGCAAATAGCAGCCCAAATAATTAAGCTAATTAATGTGAGTTAGTTTATTAAAAGGGTTGTCGTAAAGTCCCAAATTCTGAAAGTGAAAAAACGGTAAGGTAAATAGTGTTCTCACAAAGAGGGGTTCATTAAAGCTTTATTCAGATTAAAGCGCGATAATTTTAATTTGTGAAATTGAAAATTTGAACCCCGTTTTCAGCGCTTCTTGCTTGTAGTACCTAAAAGGAAAAATTAAAATATGAATTATTTTATAACTATTAGAAGAGTGTATTTAACGGCCGCATTAAAAACATACTAATTTTAAGATTTTTCCGCTCATTTTAGTCGATAAATAAGTCATTAAAGAAGAAGATAACAATAATAATCTAATTTTTTATCTTTTATTATTTTTGTGTCTTGTTCATTTTCATATTTTTAAACATTAGATTATTGTTGTTATCTTTTTCATCAATGATATATTACATTGATGGGAATAACCTTCAAAAGTTAAAAAGAGAGTTTTTCTTATACAAATATGGATAAATGAGTTAGTTAAGCGCTGCCTTATTTTTGAGGAAGAATTTGTAGGCGGGCATGGGTACAGCCTCCCCGATAGCATTAATTGAATAAGCAATCCCTACTTCTGCCACAGGTTACCCCAAATCATTCGTTTGCTGACTAAGCAGGGTTCCTGGGTTCAAGGGGTGAGGTTTGTCCGGGTCTTGACGGTGGATGCACCTGCCGTCCAGCTGCACGGCAGGCTGGATCAGGAGAAACTGGTTGAGGTAAACCTTTTGACCGCTCCAGTATAAGTCTCTCAGAGCATCGCCTGCCTTACATCGTGGTGGGAGGGATGGGTTCATACGTCCGTCACACCTGGAGACACTGACCCTAAGATTTCTACCCACTCCTAATACCTTTTCCTTCCCAGAACTTTCACTCCCACCTTTCCCTAAAACTACTCTCCACACAACCCAAAGATGAGGGAATTTATTTTCTCCAGGTCTTCGTGTGTGGAGCTTATTTAAAAATATGTATTTTGGTACCCTACTATCCAGATGAAAATACCTTAATAATAGGAACAGAACGATGTAAGATAACACCCCATAAACAATCAACTCGCAATTTAGTCATGTTACTGTGAAACACTATTATAGGTTAATGAAATGAAAGGAGTGTGATTTAACATACAACCTTTGAGACCTGTTACTAGTCGAGTGATCAAAAGCATCGGTTTCCAGGTTTATTAAGTTAAAACCTTTTCTAACTAAGTCATCTATTATTAAAAAGGCAACATTTTTCACTTATTCAAACATTTTAAACTTGTTTGTAATCTAAGAATGTTGATATTTCGTTTAAAAAACGCACAAATGTACAACTGGATTAAAAAAATCGAGACATGTACTTAATTCTTTTTCTCATTTCTAGAACAAAATTCTCTTAAAACTTTTACTTAATCGTAACGAGTATTTTTCTGAAAATTAAGTAAATGTGATTGTAAGTGAAATAAATTATTTAAAGGACAAACTAATAATAATATTAAAGAAGTCTAATATACTCACAACCCACTGAAAATTGTTTTGTCCAAGTATCACTGCATTTCAACATACATGCACACCTCTGTACCAGTTGTTCAACCCCTCTAACTACTTTCTTCTTTGCAATAAACGAAGAATGTTGAGAGAGATCTCATTGTGTTGAAGGGGGTTCAAGTTGTAAGGCGGTCTGTCTAACAACGGCAGAGGGGACAATACGAAATGCACCGAGTTTGCCACAGGTAAGGGAGGCATTTGCGCAATCCTACAGGAACACTGACGACTGTATTCGGACTACTGAATTGGTATAACAATACTGCAACAGAAAACGAATTAATCTGTTTCAAACCGTTTGAGCTTTTAATGAACACAAAACTAACGTAATAATTTTTAACTAATTATTGATGTAATATAAAACAGCACACAGCATACAATAAAATACAAGAAAGGCATAATAGATACCTACCCACAGGAATAATTCATTTGAAATTAGGAGGCCTCAAGGAAAATTATTTCCCTCAGAGTTTATGTCATCTTATGGACCCTGTGCGGAGGGTCTTTTTGAGGAGAGGAAGGAATGAACATGAGTGTTGAAGGAGACCATGTATCAGGAGGAAGGAAAGCTAGAAGTCGGCAAATCGTTCCACAGTCAAGCTGTTGAACTCGAGAACGAGTCCTAGAAAACGTAAAAAAAAAGAACTTCTCATGTGACCAATGTCATCCGTGTGCAAATGTTGGCGTCTTTGCCGTCTACGCTAGTTCCAGTGAGGTCATCATTTTTTATTGAATCTGGGGTGCAATTTAATATTTGGAAAGAATGGAATTCTACGTAATAAATAATATGGTAAACGCGGAGGTTAAATTTTCCCTGCGTTGGAATCTAAGCAAAAAAACCGGCTTTGATCGACCAATGGGAGTGGGATTGTATTCGCTCGATAACGCTCCTGGTAAGAATGTTCCCTGTAAAAATATCCCAAATAAAAATGTTCCCGGTCAAAATGTTCCCAGTAATAATCAATGTTCCTTGCCAAACTATTCCCAATTAGAAACAGATAAGATAAAATGTCAGTCATAAAATGGCGCGGACAGTCAGCAGACGATTTACCACGTCACAAATAACCTAACCTAACCAAACCAAACTTACCTTGTCTAACTATATTAACAAAAAAATTAGCGTCACCTTTACTAAAAATAGGTATCTGAATAAAAAAAATATACAGAGTGTCCGGGGGTAAAGTGCATTAACTTCAGGAGGTGATTCTATATGATTAGTATAAAAAAAAGTTAAATAACTCTTTTTCGAAATTTCAAATATTAGGGGCACTCTTTTACTAAAAAGATAAAATTAGTCCAGCGTATGCGGCCAGCACTATTATTTTACGCTGTTACAATACGGCTGACTCACAAGAAATTAATTGGGTAAATTTGTACCTTAAACTAAGGATTCTTTATTTTTTTTCATTGTTTTTATTTCTTGCTAGAGCAATCCCGATGAGTTACAAAACTCATTTTAGGACAGGAGGAACTTACAATACATAGGTAGGAGGTAGTAGTTACAATTTTACAAAGGTATTTGGATATCATAATATAAGTTTTACATTCAGTACAGCATAAAAATAATAATAAAAATAAAGACAGGTTAAGTAGAACAAACAACAAGAGAAAACAAGTAAAGAGACGGAAAAAAACTGATACGAGTATATAAGATAGAACAAAAAAAGACTAGACGATTACATATTATCATTTTTAAATGTAGTTAAAAAATATTCTTTTAAAGCATTGCTTTGCATTTTTTTATTATGCTGGATGATTTTGTACATATCTGGAAGCGAATTATATAGTGTATAGGCAATATAGTTCAGAGATTTTATCCCATATTTTGTAGTGTGTGTTTGAGGAATGCGGATTTTATTGTTATTTCGAGTATTGTGGTTGTGGATGTCTTGATTGTAAATTGGCTTGGTGTTAGTATGAGTTGATTGTTGGATAATTTGTAGGATGGTGCTTGTGATTTCATGTTTAGGAAGGATTGTGATTGGAAGGATACCGGAAACTGAATAGATGTCCCTGACATGAGTGTCCCATGGAAGTCCATGAACATTTCTGAGAGCTCGGTTTGAACTACCTGCAGGTCGGCTATCTTAATAGGTACTTATTTTTGTATGGGAAAAAAGTTGGAATTTCGGAAAAAATTGGTAATCTTTTTAACTCCTACCATCATGTAGAATCACCTCACGAAGTTGGTGCACTTTACCCCCGGACATCCTGTATATCGTTATTGAGTTATCTGTTCCAGTTCTTTTCATTGTGCGCCATTAACATATTTGCGGATATATATATATAAGAACTATACGATATATATCAGGCCCCCAACATCTCAGCCCATATGAGACTCCTCAGGTTGGGATGGGCTGGGCATGTACAGAGAATGCCGGACACACGCGTCCCAAAAAGAATTATGACTGGACACCCAGGTGGAAAGAGAAAAGTGGGTAGACCCAGACTGAGGTGGGAAGATGGGGACAAATATATAAAGATAATGGGGACATTTTTACTGGGAACATTTTGACAGGCAACAGTACTACAGGCCATGTTTGGTTTGCTCTAAGTAACGTTGTTTTTGTGGTTCCTAAAAAAATTTGGTTTGCATATCCAAAGTATATCATTTTTACTGCTGTGTCTCATTAAATACCTTAATACCTTAATTATATACGAGTCTAATAGAGAAAATTGAGAACAGACCAATATATAAAAAAATAATTTTCCACTTCCACAATGTATGACGTCATTCAGGTAAATAAACAAACATTTCATTAAATATAAAGCGTAACTATTTCATCTATAACCATTATAGTTTACAAAACAAACAAACGAATTTTATTACATATCTAATTAACAAAATGTTATTTGCACACGATCGTAATAATATTTTTGCTACCGAATTACCAGTATTTAGAACACCTAATTTTACCGGACATATCCCATTAGAGCATACAATGTAAACATTAGTGAGAGTAATTTCGAAACACATTTAATTCTAATGGGATATTAGTGTCCGAAAAGTTATGAAAACGAATTATTTTATTGCAATTTGAATGCATGAGCCGCACAGAGCTACACGTGTAAGTTGGCGATGGTGTAAACGGGATCTAACACTGAATCTTTATATTTTAATCTGGCAACCAAAACTACACCCTTCCTTTTTCTCCAACTTAAACGTGTAGCACTATACGTTACTTAAATATGCAAAATATTTTGTCGTTTTTTAGTTCATGAATCATTTTTGAACGTAGAAAAATAAGGAATTTGAACAATTCATCAAATTTCAAAGTTAATATTCAAGTTACTATCAATACTAGTTCTGGTTTGTGAAATTTATTTATTTATTTATTATTAATTTTCAACGCCCTGATGGGCTTTTACATAATAAGTATATTATACAGTGATATATATGTAATACAATGTTTAAATAAGAAATATAAACTTATAGCAATTAACATTATAAAAACGGTAGATATAAAATTAAGTAAAAAATATTATATTATAATAAAAGAGAAAAAGTAAAAATAAATTAAACTGAAACCAGTTTTTAAATTGCAGATGGCATAAAAATAATAATATACAAAGTAAGTTAATATTAGAAATTTACAGATGAGTAATACAAGAAAAAGTTTGCAATACAGAAAAACAAAAGAGAGTAACAAGTTTTTACATTATAGATAAATAGAAACAATACAAAAATATATGCAACAGCTCCTACATTATAAGAATATGCTATATCAAAATATTATGGAATCTTTTAAATCACAGTAACTAATATTAAACACGTCTGATTTCACATTCTGACATGAATGATTTAATAATTTCATGTTTGTATTGTATCAGCGACACATTCCATACATCTACGTGCGAATACATATTTCCCAAGTTTTGAATTCTCTGTAGTGGTACATTGAATTGGGCCCTGGTCGCAGTATTACTACAATAAAATGGTAGTACTGACCTTGTATTTCTGGCTGGCGCATTAAGATTTATGAGCGAAAGCAATTCAGGGCTATCAATTATATTATGCAAGATTTTAAATAGAAATATTAGATCAAAAACAATTCTCCTGTCACTCAAGTTTAATAGATTAGATAATCGTAGTAGAAAAGGGTAGTTTTTTTGTTCTTTCGGTATTTTTAGTTTATAATTTAAAAAGCTTAGGAATTTTTTTTGTACTCTTTCTATTGTTTGTGAATGCACGTTATAGTGGGGAGACCATACAGTTGAATTATATTCAACCTGACTCCTTACTAGTGATGTGTACAGAAGTTTTAATGTTTTAATGTTGGTAAAATCTTTAGCCACTCTTAGTACAAAACCTAACATTTTTAAACCCTTCTTTGCAATATTTTCAATGTGTCGTATGAAGCTAAGTTTGGTGTCGAAAGTAATACCTAAGTCATTAATTTCGGAAACAGATTCGAGAATGATGTTATTCAATGTGTAATTGAAATAAATCGGATTTTTTATTTAAAAAAATCTCATAGTTATGCATTTATTGACATTAAGGTATAGCTTGTTATCGCTACACCACTCAACTAATTTTAACAAGTTTGCCGAGAGAATATAACAGTCGTTCAGGCTTCGAATTACTTTAAAAAGTTTTAAGTCATCTGCGAACATAAGTACGTCGATGTCTTTAAAAATATTACAAAGGTCGTTCACAAAAAAGATAAATAATACAGGGCCAATGTGGGAACCTTGCGGAACACCACTGGATGCAAAAAAATCATACGATGATTCCCCATTAAGTTTGACACTAAGTTTTCTGTTTGAAAGATAGCTTATAAACCAATGCAACATGTTTCCACAAACTCCAGCTATAGACAGTTTTTCTACAAGAATAGCGTGACAAACCTTGTCGAACGCTTTGCTGAAGTCAGTGTAAATTGAGTCAACTTGAAGCTTCTTCGCCATTGCATCGGAAATGAAATTTTGATATAGAATGTGGTTAGTTAGTGTTGATTTGCCGGTTATGAAACCATGTTGTTCAGTACATATACATCTTTAAATGAGGTAATTATTTTATCCAGAATCAGTTTCTCAAAGAGTTTTGGAATTGTTGAAAGTATGCATATCGGTCTATAATTAGTTACCTCGTTTTTATCCCCTTTCTTGAAGATGGGTGTTATATAACTATGTTTCCATAGATCAGGAAATATACCTTTCGACAAAGAATGATTAAAGAGTGTGTACAGGGGATAAGCAAGAACGACGACACACTGCTGTAAGAGGGTGGAATGTTGTCGGGTCCGGCATTTTTATTGGGATCTAGAAGTTTAATTTGTTTAATAATTTAGTTTAGTTCGATGTGCACATGTGACAGGTTTATATTGGAACTGAGAGTATAGTTAGGTAAGGAAAACTGATTGGGTTGACTTTTATCATAAACGTTCTTGAAGAAGTCTGCAAAAAGATCGACAATATTTTTGATACCATCGGCCTTTCTGTCTTCAAAATACATAGTATTTGGTATATCAGAGTCACCACTTCTTAATGTTTTACTGAATCGCCAGAAACGTTTTATACTGCTAAAAATATCATTCTCTGTCTGCCTAATATAATCATTATAACATGTCCTTGAAAGTTTATTACAATCACTACTAATTTTAGAGAATTCTATGTACAACTTTAATGTTCCGCGATTCTTGTACAGTTTGTGAGCTGTTTTTTACATATAATTAAATTAATCAAATCTTTATTGAACCAGTCTGGATATTTAGATTCCTTATATTGAGTGTAAGGGACAAAGCGATTTATATGATTACTTAGAATAAAGTAGAACTGTTCAATATTATGATTTAAATCATCACTTTCTAAGAAGGACCAGTCGACCAATGTGAGCGAGTCACACATACCTGAATAATTAGCATTTCTGAAATTATAGCTTGATCTCGTAGGTTTCAGAATTTTTTCGCCAAAGTCTGTTATACAAATATTAAGTGGAGGACACCACCTCCTCTTGACTTTGAACTGGTATCACGGTTTCTGTCCATCCTATAAACATTATAAGAGGATAATCCTAGTTCGGAAGAATTGATGGATGGATCTAACCACGTTTCAGTCAGTACCACGGCTTCACATATTATTGATGGTATACAAATTCTGAAGTTATCTAGTTTTGTGCGAAGCCCACGTACATTTTGATAGTAGAGGTTCAGTGAGCTACATTTTCAACATAATCCCTCGTTTTGTTTAATGTTTTCAACACCTAACTATATTTTAAAATCATCATTTAAACATTTTTTTATTTAATATACGGTTTAATACTCCATAGACAATAATTTCAAGTCACAGTTAAATACAAGCATGTAAGTTATATTATTTTTTTTTTAATAACGATCATTAAATGACATCAGATAGCAGAAAATGAATACTAGCTTTCGAAGAATATAAAAAAGTAGGAGATATAATATATAAGTACAAAATAAAGAATACAATATGTAAATATAAGTCTAAGTTAGACTTAAATTAACATTCATTGAAAAATAGGTCCACCACATCTGCGAATCTATTACTAACTTCGTGTAATCTAGGTGAACAAGTGAGTGTTTGAATTGCTCAGCCCTTGTATTGTTACATTTCAACGGGATGTTGGAACGAGTAGCTCTCACAGAAAATGAAATTCAATGAGGTGAATTAAATCAGGTCTGTCTACTGTATACTACTATTTACAATTTTCAATATAAATATTAAGTCGGATATAAGTCTTCGATCTGAGAGTTTTAATAAATTTAATTCATCAAGGGATTCCGCTCAAATTAATGATCGGATATATTGACTATGCAATTTTCATCTGTGGATTTAATGTTGCAATAAAATTACATTCTTTCATTGAAACTCTTGGGTTTAGTGTGCAGAAAAAATATTTTGCTACATTTCATAAATAGTTTCATGCAAAAAAATATATTTATTCCGTATACTTACAAAGACGAAGTAGTAGCCCCAAGGTCACATTATGTGTCTCACATCTCTGTCCCAAAGGGAACTCTTATCACATATTTTTATTAGCAGCTTCCTTTAAAGCTCGCCAGCAGCCAGTTCGCCATTCGCTGTTCGCCACCAATCTACGGGGACGTTGACACCGCCGAGTATTACGTGATCCAGCTCCGAGACATTTATGCGATAACGTAGAAAACGTAAAGGCTTCGCTACAGTAGAAAAGTGCTATATGATTTAAAATTTGAACATTTTAAGATAGTTTTAAAAATTTATAATTTTTTCCTTGACCAAATTTGTTTTTGCAGCTCAAGGCCGGTAGTACGCGTTCAAAAAGAAAAGAATGTAAGAGGGAGCGCACTAATATTAAAAAAATGATTATTATGAGTCGAAAATAGTGAAAATATACAATAAACCACGACTCGTTTAAAATAGAACAAAAATCCCTCGACAAATGCTTACGTTGCATTTTAAGAGAGACTGATTTTTTTTAATTTTTAGGTAAAAATTTTAGAATAAATTGTTTTATTAATCAAGATAATATTAACTCAATAGAAAATCTGAAACGGTTTCTATTTCATCTTGAGATTTAACTCATTAAGTTACAAATGAAAATAAAAAAGAACAAAACGTGTTTTTAATAATTTTCGCAGTGTATTCTATCGAGTGAATTTCATAAAATTACCGATTCGGCTTGATAATGTACAAAATCTTCAAAAATACAATACATTTTATTAAAAACTTAACAACCGAAAGTGTTCAATAGAAATGTGTTATTAGATGAAAAAGCGGAATGCTGCGGCTTAATTCGATTAGAATTTCTACTTGCGAACGATTTAAGACGCACGATAAATATTAAAAATAATTCATTGTGACAGTTTGGGCTATAAAACATAGATGGCTCCAGTTTAGACATATCGTAGATGTTATATAGTTATCCGCTAGATGTCGGTAGTATATTATAGGATCGCCCCTCCATAGTGGGATATAGATACAAGAACGGTGAGATTTCCAAATTAAGAGAGATTTAGAGAACAAACTAGAGAGGACTTTGGACTTCAGGATATAAGAGCTAATAGTGTAAATAAATAAATAAATGAAAGTGTTTTACTATAAAGAAGGAGTTATTATTTCAAGAATCCATACACTTAAATGTTAGAACACTGGCAAATCGTAAGAGTTTCGAAAGGACAACTCCCTACTGCTCCAACCGCCTGGAGCCAGTGAGACTATGGCATCCTCAATCGGGATATATTGTGAGGTTGAAGATAGGCGGGGAGAGAAGAAGATAGAGAAGAGAAAGGAGATTAAGTAACTGGCTATTTAAGTCTAGTCACCAAACAAGTCTTAAGCCATTTACAGCATCATTTCAATTCTGAATGCTGGTCTTACACCAGGGCGATACTGAGAGTATCTTCCACTCTGGAAGTAATTAAAGAAAGAAGAAGATTATAGTTCTTATTTTGGTCGCAACCATGCCCCTTTCCTTTGCTGTTTTTTGGCTAAATTCTAAATGATATCGTTCAAATAATTTATACTGAAACAAATTGTTGTAAAAATTACTATTTTAAATAGCCAGTAAAATCATTCCGCGAAGCTATTAGGCCGCTAAGTTATATAACTATTTGTGTCTAAAAGTATGGATTGTTATTTCGGCAATGGACGTTGTCGTTCAAATGCCAAGTGATTTGAATCTCTTTCAAGGAAGTACCAAAACAATGTAGTAACTGCCTAGGAAGGAAGGACATTTTATAAAAAACCGTCAAGCTAAACAATGGCAGTATGTGAAAAGGCGATCGTGAGGGAAAATAATAAAGTCCAACAGAATAAAGAGTTTTTTTAAGAAAATTGCTTCCTTTCTACATTAGATAATTTTAAGTACTTGTAACAAATAAATTTAAGTTGTTCCAGCACAATACACAATAAATGTACGTAGATTATACAAACAAATATTTCCAGAGGTTAATTTTATTTAACCTTTCTTCCGAGAAGAAAATCGTTTGAAGTTTTTTTATGAACAGATACCAATATTTTACGATGTTCGTGGGTAAGAAAAGAAACCATTCTACATTAATTGAGAGTTTGTGTTTTGAATGCCCTTTTCTTTTTTGATCTTCAAAATTCTGTTTAAATACTTCAGTAAGAATGTTCGTAGGTTCTTTAAAAATCTGCTTTAGCGGACAAACTTAAGTCTGTTTTTATGGGATTAAATAAAAATTTGAAAAATTGTGATAACTAGAATCAAGCCCTTTGTTTAGTTAATTAAATTTAATAAAATGTAAGTGGGGAGAGCGTCTGGTCTGGTTTTGCCTTAAAGCCAGAAGATGGCGGTGAGCGGCAGATCTTGTATTTTTTGTCGGCAGTTTTCTATCTCCAGGGAGTTGAAGACGACATTTCTAGTTATTAAAGGACGTGGAAGGTTATGGAAGGTCCGCGTCTCTTTATTGTATTATAACTCTCAAAAAGGAAGAGAACGGTGTTAATGCAGAAATTCACAGGGGACTCGGAGGAGCAAGTATAAGGGTTTTTAAAGGGCTTCGGTAGGCACCACAAATAATTAATTTTATTTTTCAAAATTATATCAAGATTAATTGTCACAGAAACACGATAAAACCTGTAGAGACTGATTTATTTGGACTGAAACGGGAATAAAAAGACGTTTTCACATAACAGTACCCAGTTAGATTTTAGAATTTTTCAAATAATTTTAATTTAGATACAGACAGATAAATCTAATTTGTTAGCTTTTGTAAATGTAATTTCATACAAATTCTTCAGTCCTAAACAGTCCTTAATTATCCAGAATTTCAAAATAATTATTAAATCTATATTTGGCAATAATCTTCTAGTAAATGTAATATAAACAGTTATGGCGGTAGCAAATGTAAAATTATGCATTGTCCAGTGTTTTAAATGTAGTGTATGTGTATCTTCTCCAATCACAAACTTTCTAATTAAAATGTGTTTATCGAAAGTGTTAAGTATATTTTCTGTGTCTATTTGTAAATAATAAATGTATATACATAGAGCCTAAGAAATCATAATAAATTGTACATTGTACTTGAGGTAATTTTTCACTGCGTTTATAAATCGTAAAACTGCGTTCTACAAATTTTTTAATTATTATTATTATGAATGGTATGGAATTAATAATTGATGACTGGTATGACTTTGGCAGTAAGATAATTACCTATTCATAAAAAGTAATTAACTTGTAAAGAATCTTCCGTAAATAAATTAAGCAACAAATAAGCAACGAATAGATGCACTTTAAAAATTCATAAAATATTAACAACGTCCGGAAGCCCTAAAACCAACAGTATGTAGAGGGTTTATATACTTATAGTGAATACCTCACAAGAGTCTCAATTGCTCCCGTCTGGAGCCAGTGAGACTATGGCATCCCCAATTGGGGTATGTTGTGACGCTTAAGGTAAACGGGGAAGGGAAGAAAATGGGGAAGAGGAAGGTGGGGAAGTACCTGGCTATTCAGATCTAGTTACTAAACGTGGCTAAAGCCATTTCAAGCAACGTCTCAATTCCGAATGGTGGTCTTACACCAGAACGATACTGAGAGTATCTTCCACTTATAATAAAAATATATTACGAGTATTAATTGAAATCATCACTATTGTTCGACTATTCTATAAATGAAATAAATTTAGAACGAGTAACGGAAATGCGAGATCTTGGCGTAATAATGGATGAGAAACTAGATTTCATGGTCCACGATCAACAAACTGTAAATAAGGGTATGAAAATATTAGGATTTATTTTAAGATCAATTAAAAACTTTGAATCTTTACGAATCGTAAAATTGTTGTACATATCCCTGGTAAGAAGCCTAATTGAACATAACTCAATAGTCTGGTCACCCTTCTACAAAATGCATATCCATAATATTGAAAGAATTCATAGAAAATTTCTAAGAATTGTAAATTTTAAACTTAACATCCCTTTAGAGCACATAAATTACCTATCATTAATGAATATTTTAAATATTCCAACTTTAGAAAACAGACGAAAAATAACCCACCTAACCTTTTCATTAAAATTGTTAAACTTTAATTTGATTGCTGTGAACTCTTGCATTTAATAAATCTACATGTACCTTCACGAACTACTAGACAAACATTAACATTTTATATATACACATCTCATTCTAACTATAAATTGCATTCCCCAATACAACGGTACATAGTCTTGGTAACCAATATTTAAACCATATTGATGTATTTGACAATAATTTGAATTTGGCAAACTTTAAACGCCGTATGTACGAACTATTTCTACTTAATTCATAAACTATTGTAAATACCAATTTTATAAATTTTTATTAATACCTATTATTATTGATTTGGAGGATATTGGCAGGCTATCTATTTTTACTTTATTTATATTCTGTATTAGCTACATTTTGTCAACTCATATTTTATCTAACCTATATTGTGTGTCTTTATATTTTCTGTTACTTACCTGTATTTTATTCACTTCTAACTCTTCACTTTAATTAATCAAAACATGTACTGCTTTATGTATGTAAAATCCCTACGGGCTTTAAATAAAAATATAAAATAAATAATTTGAGATCCGCAGTTTTCACAGAAGTTTTTCAGTAAAAACCTTACAATTTATTCTTAGCCTTAGTTGAAGTGACAAGATATATTTATTATGGAAGCATAAAGTTTACTTTCTATTGTTACCATTCGTGCCACGTGTATATTTTTTCGATTGCAATAATTTTGTGAACGTTCTTAGAAACCGGTGTCCAATAATTCGAATTTTCACCAATGGTATTGTGCAGAATCCGTGCTGTTCTTTTGACCCCCAGAGATGATTTATTCCCTCCCCTCCCAGACCTACCACACAATCCCGCCGCCGATTTATATTGTACTCGAAATAAACTTACCGAGGGACAATGAAGAAGGTCCGACATCAAATATTTGAGTTTCCGAACCGAACCTAGGTACCCTTTATTGGTTTAAAATCATATTTCGGGCGAAATCGATTAAGTGTTTGGGAAACAAACACTGGTAACTGGGGATTTATCTACGATTAAATAAGGTTTATTGCTGACTTCTGACAGTTGGAAATGATAACTTATTATCAAAATGGTTTATCCACACTTATTACGCATGCTTAATTGCATGAGTTAATTTATGGCCACCGTTTCTTGCCATTAGTTTAACTTTAACGATAATATCAAAATATTAAATAATCAATGTTGTCAGTAGCAGAGTGGTTGGACAATTAGCTATCTGATAAAAGTGCGGCATTGTAGAACTCATCGACAAAAAACATTTTTTTAAAAACAAACATTGATTTTCAATAAGGACTTGAGATTCTTTAAATACGGTATTTTTTTTACGCTTAATACATGTAGCCCTGAGGAAAACCATTTGCCTTACTGTTTATGTCATCTTTAGAGATAGTGTGTGATGGATCTTTTTAGTGCAAAGAAGGAGAGGAAGTTCTGGGAAGGAAAAAGATATGAGGTGTGGGTAGGAATCAGGGAGTCAATCTGTCCAGGAAAACATCCCTTCCATTGATAAGTCGAGATAGTCCGGCTGGAGAGGTAAAAATGTCTCCCTTAATCAGTCTCTCCCGGTCCGGCCCGCCATGGAATGGGTAGGCAAATGCACGTGTTGCCAAGATCGAGACAAATCTCATCACATGAACCCGGGAACCTCTGCTAAGTCACCAATTGTAGCAAACCACTTGAGTTGACATATTATGGTAGGGATTTTGGTTATCCAGGCAGCGGTACCCATGCCCGCCTATCAAAATGAAAAACTGAATGAGATTAAAGGCTAAATAAAATTTGACGAAAATGTGAATATATATGTATACCTAACTGAAAGAAAATGCATATATAGATAGCATATATGCATGTTTTCTGATTTCAAGCCACAGTACAAACGGTATACGAAAGTGCTAAGCCTGTCACCATTTGCTCTATCGAGCTTGAGAGCTTTACAAAAAAGTCTCATGAAGCGGGTGTTAAGACTCATAAATAAATCTGAAATATTCCACTTCATTCCGCTCGAACGTAAGAACGAATTGAAGTGCTACAGAAAATAGAAGTCGTTTATTTATTTGTACCTGCCACAGTTACTACAGTACATTAAGCTTATTTCTATTAAAATAGTGGCGAATATTAACACTGAGAAGTAAATAGGTTACATTTGCAAATCATAAACGATTTGACAATGCCTTGGTACGCCTATTTACGCATGTGTAAAAGAAGAAAATAAAAACAAAATTGTAATCACCTCACCTGGAGAAAGGAATGAGCTTTCGGATAAAAATTTCGTCATATTTTCACATTTAACATCTATATAATATCAATGTTATATGTGATATTATATTTCACATATAATATCACATACAACATCTACAATATAAAAGTTAATGTTTGTTTGTGTGTTATTCCGTTCATCCCATTGCGATTAAATTTTGAGAATATGATGTGCGCATACCAGGAATGGCTATAGGATAGTGAGCTCTAGCGTTATGAAATGATTTCCTATACTATTCATACGATTGCGATTAAAATTTCATCCAATTGCTATTATTTTTTTTGTTGTGAACATAGAGAGAGAAGTATATATATATATATATATATATATACTGGTGAGCTCTGTGCTTATGAAATTTGCATAAAAATATGAAATAGGTCACCCGAGTTGTTGGAAAATGAGGGGTATGCGGGAGGGTCGGATAGAGATTCAAGATAGGGGGCTTCGTGGGAGGGGCACGAGGGAGAGGGGAAGGCTGAGAAGGTGGAAGCGAAATGCGTTAGGGGAGGGGTTCACGAGAAAGCGGAGAGCGGGTGAGTGGAGGGGGGAACGCAGGGAAGGCGAAAGGGGAACGCGGGAGGGAAAGGGGAGCGGAAGCGGAAGAGGAGGCGGAAGGCGAAGAGGGACGAATGGGAAATGACAAGAAAGGGAGAAATAATTTTTTTAATTTAGTGGCATTGCAACGCATGCTGGGTATCAGCTAGTAATACATAAAAATACATAATAAAAATACCTATCTTAATATTTACATACAATAAAATACACAAATAACCGGAATAAAAATACATATCGTCATGTACAAAAAAGACAGGTATATAAATACATATTGTCATATTTACATATGATTATATTCACAAATAACATTTTACATAAAAACACGTAGTGAAAATACATACAATAAAATACACAAATAACAGGGAAAATAATACATATAGTCACATTTACATGTACACAAAAGTCAGGGATAAAAATACAAATATTTATTTTTAAGCGTAATTATATTCACAAACAACGTAATACACAAATAACAGGAAAAAAATACATATCTTCATTTTTGAAATGTAATTATATTCACAAATAACATAATACATAACAATACACAAACAACGGGGATAATAATACATATTGTCATGTTTACATATGCACATATAACAAGGATATTTACGTACAATATATTATACACAAATAATTGTACTATGTTTACGTATAATGATATACACCAACGTAATGGTAGTTGATGGCTTGACACAATTTTCCACGAAAAACGTTTGTTGGCAAATTAAAGCTTTTAATTTGGAAAAGCTCAAAATTACTCTTCCAGGAAAGAGATTACATTTTTATAATTTTTCCGCAAAAAGTTGGAATTTGAGAATACCAACAACTTTAATGTTCCCTGGAAACAAGATTCTGATAAAAAAAAACTCACGTACCCCCCTGGGAGTAATAAAGCAAAATAAGATTCTCTATTTTTTCAGAAGTGTCCATTTTCTTTCGATATCTTTTTAGATTATTCTTCATCAGTGAAATAAATGTGTAAAATACATATAATATAATAATTATAAAAATAAAATTAAAGATTTTAACAATTTGCGTTGATTTGTAGTCTACCTACTTATACTAATATTTCTGTTTTTTGTTAAATTACTTATAAAATCTTTACGATTTGTATATTAGTTTTTGATTTTATATTTTTCATTAGCTCAATGCATGAAGCCCTGAAAAAATTATTCCCTTCAGGGCCTATGACATCGTTGGGATTGTCTTTTTAGGAAAGGAAGGAGAGGAAGGTGCAAGGCGATCATTCAAGAGAGCCCTGCTGGATAGGTCAAAAGGTCTTCCTCAACCAGTCTATCCCGACCCGACCCGCCACGAAATAGGTGACATCCGGACAATCCTCTCCCCATGAACCCAGGCACCCCTGCTAAGTAACCAAACAAGTAATTGACCGGTTAGTAACCAAGTGACAAATGACCCCCAGAAATAGGGACATAAAATCTCTGGTAAAGAAATATTCCATAATTGCACAAGCAATATTTTCCTTAATCGTTTTTTTTTCTGAATTTCTGAAATATCGGTTCTGCTCTGTTCTATTTCGGTTTTGATGTAATATGTGACAAGCAATGTCAATTCAAAGTATCAATTTTTTAACATGGCTTTTAATTTCATTTTAGATAATAAGAAAGGTACAAGTGCTTTTATGTGTTGTCAGGTCGATATTAGTTTATAACTAGACAGATTGCCTGTTCTAAGGAACCAAATACTACTAATAAGTAATTTATAATATTATAGGCCCATGCAGACTTTAACGAACATATACAAAAAATGCATAATAATTTTAAGAAACAGTAGATATGATGTAAAATAAGCTATTTCAATTATATAGAACCAAGCAGAATTCTAGTATCATGCTAAAATTGATTTTAATTATAGCACTTTTCCTGTGATTCACTCTTTATAGAATCAATTCACACTTCCAATTACCTTCCTCTTATTGTATTGAACACTGTATACAATTTAGTTATTTAAGTCTGTCTCGACACAGGTATAACTTAGTGAGACGGGCAATGAAACAAAACTGTATATAATTGTACAAAGATAAATTAATATATTTTTTTTTAAATTATCTATCTTACGTATATAAGTACGTTATTATAGCTTTCTTATGACTATATTCAGTGCAGTTGAACACATCTACTTTTTTTTTTTTTTTTTATAGAGAATACCTCACAAGAGTCCCAACTGCTCCCGGCTGGAGCCAGTGAGACTATGGCATCCCCAATTGGGGTATGTTGTGAGGCTTACGGAAAGTGGGGAAGGGAAGGAGATGGGGAAGAGGAAGGCAGGAAAGTACCTGGCTATTCAGATCTAGTCACTAAACACGGCTAAAGCCATTTCAAGCAACGTCTCAATTCTGAATGGTGGTCTTACACCAGGGCGATACTGACAGTATCTTCCACTCTGGAACGTGCCGCAAATGTAGTATATATTATTTTTATTAATTAATTGTGAAATAACACAAATTAATCAAATAAAATTTATTTGCGCACGCCGGGTTCGAACCCGCAACCTTCCGATTGGGAGTCAAGTGTTGTTACCACTCGACCACGGACTACTTTTGAGAAAGTATTACCCACTGCACGCAATTTAAGTACACTGATATTGTTGTCGCAAATAAAAAATAATTTTATAACGAGAAGTTCTTATTGGTGTAAAATGTGTTGTTAATAAATTATTATTTTTCTTAAAAATATCAACAAATGTGTTTTTAATAGAAATTTTTAGTCACATTATTTAACAAATATTCCCTTCTTCCTTTTAGTTATTATTGGAACGACGCGACGTACCTTTAGCTGATTTAAAAAAAAAAATCTGGGGAAATTTATTTTCTTAATTTCATTTCCAGTTATACATATTATCTACGTTTTTTGATACTTTGCAGAAATCTTTTCTGTTTTATCTAATAACGTCTCTTGCTTTATCTAACGGTGTATTTTGAAATTCCTTCATAATGAGGTGGTTTCCTCCGTATTGACAACCTATTAATCTAGCAGTCTTGTAGTTAATGCGTGTCTGGTGGATCCTAGCAGAGCTTTACCCAGCCTGGATCCTACCGATATTATCTATAAACCACCTGTTCGGGATCCAAAGGAAGCGAGTCCTGCTGAACCGACTATTTAATGAAGCCGTCATCTCCGGCCCCCAGCCTTTAAGATTCTAAGCATCCACTAAGCAAACCAATATTTAACAAAGGAGACTATTTACTTAAAGAGTAAGCCTTTATTAACTTTGAGGATTTAAATTTCTGAACATCGGGCAAATTGTGGCGATCTTATGTTTATTTTGCTTTAGTGTTGGAGGAATCAGACTGATAAACAAATAATTATTTTTCGGTTTAATCTTGAGTTCAAAATAAAGCTGGTTATCACAAAGCACTCTCCTAAGGGTGAATTGCCTATTCCATAAAAAAAAAGCTGGTTATTTTATCTTAAGTACTAGGTCATGGGTGGCGAACCTAGGGCACGCGTGCCCAAGGTGGCACGTTTGATAATTTGGATGGCACACAGTTCCAAGTTCATAAATCTTTTAACTTAAGACATGCATCTAGTTGGTCGTGGGTATTACTAAAATGTGAACCAAATTTTAAGAATTTGTCATCAAATGTAGCAAAAATCTAACTAACTAACTAACCATCACGCCGTTTCCCCATGTAGATAGGTAGGCAGATAGAACGGACCACCAAACAACTCGGTCCTGGCACAAAATTATTTGCGTCATTCACATTCATAAAGCTTCTCATACAAGCTCTTCTATTATTCTGATTCTTGACATGGCCCGACTCAATTATCTTATTCATTTGATAGTGCCACGTCTTCCTCGGGCGTTCTCGACTTCTTCTACCAATCACATTCACGTCATAAATTTTCTTTACACTCATTTCTTCATTCATTCGCTACACATGCCCAAACCATCTAAGCATCCCTTCTCTCATTGATAAATAACTAATTTGTATATTTATTGATTACGACTTTATGTTTATGAAACTTTATGTTTATGAAACAAAAATTTGTAATTTTTAAGCTTGTAAATAAAATTCGGAAAAAAAAACTTTATTTTATTTTATCTATTTTGTTACTGCTTGGGCACGCCAACCAAACGAGAAATAATATTTGAGGATTTTTGGCACGCGTACCCTAAAAGGTTCGCCACACCTTTACTAGGTAGTATTGTTATTTCATTATTAGTAGTTTTACATGTAGTATTTCATTGTTATATCAAATCGTTTCATCGAAAAGAACTCCATCTTTCAGCCTCTATTTTGCGTTTATTTTAAGTAGATATAATAACATTACACAGTAATCTTTTTACAGTCTCTTGGTGGTCTCTGGAGGTCTGCAGTCGATCGTAAATCAAGTTCCAACGTTGACTTCTTTCGTCTTCTTGAAGTTATACTTGGAATGAAACATTGTGATTTACTTGTTTATTGGTTAATCGCATATACATTTTTCAGGTAAACTTGCAATAAAGGTGATATGATTTTAGATGCTGGCTTTTGGAAATAACATTAGGTTTCATAACTAGACAATTTTCTTCTCGTGAAAACGTAGTAAAAATTATATTAAAAAAATCTGTTTTATAAAAATGAAGATAAAATGTGGTGCGGACGTTAGATTGAAAGTAGGCGTGGAAATGAATCAAGATAAGTTTTAAAATTAAAATGACAGGTGATAGTGGAAATATGACAACACAACTCAAGTGTTTCTATTGTAAATCTAATTTGTAATTGTTGCTCAATATGATAAAAAATTTGATCCTATTTCTGCGGGGAAACGGCGTGATGGTTAGTTATTAGTTAAATTTGTTTTAGATTACTTTATATTTTAATTAAACTCTACCGGTTTCGGTTTTTCTTCCTTCGTCAGGAGATATTAAATAATGACAGATATATACCAAAAAAAATTGGGTGTTTGAGTAGGACGTTAACAAAGGGGGAGGGGTATTTGCGGGAATTCCGGCAATAACTGAGCGGTTTACTGGAAATATATCTAGAATGGGACTAAAAGATAAATTAATTTGGTTATTCAATATACTAGGGTTTTACTTAGGGATTTTTTAAATTTCAAGTGCTCCTAAGTTATCTAATGTTTTGCTTTTATCGCGGTTAAGAATTTTAACCCCTGTGTCCTTATTAAAAGTGTGATTGGTGGAAATAAGATGATTGGCAAACTCTGAAAAATTATTGTTATTTAAACATCTTAAATGATAGTGGGATATTTACTGGCTGGTGCACCATTAAATGACAGACAGAATGTTTATGTGTTACCGGATGTTATATATGTTCAAATGTTTCATAAAATTATAACGGTGTAGAAAACCACAAGAATTCTTCTTTAATATTCCCGCAAAGCAGAAAGACTGCGATTTGAGTCGGTTATTTCCTTGTAAATATGGTGATTATTCACCCGGCTCATGTGTTACGGAACGTCGACTATGTGAGAAACGTACACAAAGTGGACCAAAAAGAGAATCTGGGAGTTATTTATCAGTCGGACATCTCCGACTTGGGGATGGAATACCCAACTATTTCCGTTGGAGAAGTGCCCAGTACTTGAGAAGAGAGTACACTATCGAATTCCTTGATAAAATGGTATGTAGATATTTCTCAATATTATTCTACCTTAGTGTTGGAAGGTATAGTGGAGAATCAGATATTAAGTTTCTCGAATTTGAAGTTTATTTATAGTCAGTCTGTCGATCTTGATGTGTCATTTTGTGGATTATTTGTCACGACGACAATAACGGAATATTTATGTATTTGGCTAAAATCACCGGCATTGCCGGGTTTTACTAATCATTTTCAAAATCAATTTTTTTTTTGTAAGTAAAATTTCTTTTACTTAAAAACATTTTCAAACGGAAATGACGTTCAGACAACTTGGATGAAAAATCAAGAGCGAATCTATAACCCAAATTTTTATTGCATTTCTCAATATTTAATTTATCAATAATAAATTGAATAGATGGGAATGCAATTTAGGCTGCACAACTATATTTAATTAAACAATCGGTAGGTGCCTCTGCGCAAAAGTAAATATAAGTAAAAGAACGATAATTTGAAATAGACATCCTTGATAAAAATCTTGTATTTTTGTTCGGTGGAAAATACTGTCGACTTGTAAAACTAACTTATTTACTTTAACCTTTAATTAGGCGCATGGAGTCAAGGCCATTTTAAAATGAAAACAAAATATGTTAGAATGTTTGGAATGCGAGAGCTCTCTTTCTAGCTTCCTACCTTCCTGCGGGGTACGCAAATCAGTCGCGGCCAGAAAGCCAACGCGTACCCGCGTGTCGCTGTTCTCTTGGGTGCTAACTCCATGCGACCAATTAACAAAGTAACAAATAACCAAAGAAAATTCAAAGTGGTTAATTTATTTGTCAGCATTTCAGTCCTTACTGCATTGGATGCTGTTATAATGAATCTTCTGATGAGTCTGAATATTTTTTTTAAAGTTGATCTCGGCTATACGAAAAATTCATATTTTAGAAGAGAGATTATAAGCTATTAGTGACCCTATGCGACTAATTGTGTGATTTTCTTAATACGTCTAAGTAAGGGTTAATTATTAAGTTATTTTTCCTCAAACTAGCAAAAATGAATCTTGTGTTTGCCCCTTTTTTTGTTAATATTTATATATTTATATACAATATCTATATATATATATACCAAAAAAATTGCTGTGAAGAACAGTGGTTTGCAATGTGCATTGCTCTAAGACAACTATCTACTTACTTGACAAAACTATGATTCCTAAATATGAAAGTTTTCATTTAATTGTATTAAAGGGTTCGTATTAAAGGGTTCTAATAACATTACGTGTTTGGGAACTATAATTCTCTCGACATTATCAGCTGGTAGTGTATTTTCAGAACAAACTTCTCGTGCCGGATGTGCAATATTAGAAAGTTTGATATTTTGGAAACTATCAAACGGAAAAGGATCCATCGGTTACAAATTCAATCATTTAGTATTTGCTGTTTATTTTTCAAACAAGTCTACGAAGGTATTAGGTTAAATTAAATATTAGATCTAATAAAATTAAAATTACACGGAAGGCTTATTATTGTACTAATAAAACAAATACATGAAAGCTAATCATAATATGCTCAGAAATTTAATGGAATACCGACAACTTCAATTTATTTAATCATTTAAAACGCAAGCCTTTTGAATGTTCTTATCTTCGAGTCCTAAAGGATGTAATTTAAAATTGTTAAGTGAATCTATAGCCGTTTAGAGGCAGGTGCGGGTCTCATAGGTTGAGGAGAGAAATGGGCCTCCGGTTGGAAGAGGAGATATCGGTGTGTCGTGATATCTCCGCGCGTGCTTGTCGGAATAATAACACGAGGATGATTGTTGATGATAGATGATGAAGATGATGTATTTATAATATTTACAAATGTACAGTATTTACATATGCACCGTATTTACAAATTGCGTGAAATTATTCCGGGGACTGCAGATGTACTTCGCGGCGGCCCGTGCGACTGGGTTGTGTGTTGACTGCAAGACTGATTAAGATTGACTGACTGTATTTGGCTTGCTCGAGCCCTTATATAGGCTGGGCCAAAGGTACTCGGAAGGTAGGTCAAACATGCACACGCGAGAAGTTTCTCGATATGGCTAAGCAGCGCTGTGTGTAATGTGTGGCAGGTCCGAGCTCTTTCCAGAAGGTGGTCAGTAGGCGCGCAGTACTAGATAGGCCGCTACGTAAGTAGGTGAATCGCTACAGCCGATATGATTTAAGATTTTCACGGCCATAAATATTTTTGTTATTTATTTGTGAGATATTATGCCGTGTTACGTTACCTCCAGGGCAGACAACACATCTATCGGACAATACGCTTTTAAATGATATTATTATAAATAACCATGTAGTTTTTTTTTTATTTAAACATCTGTAATGCAAACATAAAAAGTTTTAAAATGGCTCACTTTACGTTTTTTCTATCTAAACTTAAGCATTACGAAAAAAAGTACACTTTTTATTAGACAAATGAAGTATAAACGTTGTAGTCACCTCACTTTTTTGTCGTTTCATGTAAAAATAATTCATAAAAAATTCACAAAGCTTAAACTTTTTTTCTAATTGCGATCGGAAACTTTGGTTTCATAATGGTCTACATTCTAATTGTTTTGTAGTTAATTTTAGATTTAAACAAAAGCGTGTAGTTCTTTCTTTTCTACACCCTTTAGATCATTCTTATCACTATTATAGTATGAGAGACTTAGCGATTTCTACGAGTCCTATGTGAGCTGAAACAAATATGGTATTCTGTGATTAAACGGGATATGTAACTGATATTCCATTAATTGTAATAAAAAAATGCTGTGAAATTGTAATGATTCCTTTGTGATACATTGGTGATTATATTATTATATTTCCTTCCTTGTATTTCTAATTTCCACAAATATTTCAATAAATAATCATTTCGAACTTTCTCGAGAACTAATTTTAAAATGTTTTTTAACTTTTCAACAGTTTTAAATTATTTGCCGAAAACCTTTGAAATATTCCAAGGGAGTAACGACACGGATTTCCTTTGACCGGCCACAAGTTAACAAGAATATATACGTTGGAATTAATATATTATTTCGGTTGCTTGAGTTTTCCCAAATGTGCGGAGGTGAATGTTGGTATATGGACTTTATTTCAGCATCGTAGAAAGTTTTGGACCAACGCTAAAGCTCAAACTGTTGAATAATTCAACGGACGATTTCACAGTAAGCCGAGCTTTTTGTTCGAATGTTAGTATTTTTTGGTAAGGAATAAGCAAAGATCTCCACTCGTATGCTCAGGATATATTTTCACAAATAATGTGTGCATAAGAAAATCATGGGATGGGTGTATCAATAGTTTTAACCAAAAAATAGCTACCCCAGCCATAGGCACAAACGATACAAGTATTCCTTTGTAAAATATTGTCATAATCGAACTGTTTTATAAAATGCTGGGATACGGTTGATAAAGATTTCGATGTTTTAGGGAAGGCTTGGCTAACCCAAATTGCACCACGGGTCGCATTGACGACCTAACATTTTCCAAGGCTTGCAGGGTAGGGGAGGGGGTCTCATTCGATTAAAAATATATTAAATTATTTGTTTTAGCTTTTTAGTCCATGTTTGTATTTTAAGTACCGGGTTGCTACCTCCTTACTTGTTATTTAAGAATAAAGAAAACACAAAACACTTAAAATTTACAACAAAAGCATATAATAAAATAAAATACATTGGTAAAAATGATAAGAAGTCTCACATAAATAGATATGAAGTATAAACGAAAATTTGCAGATATTGTATATGTCTATTTGTGTCTTGATATAAAAAATAATTGAAATAAACAATATTTGAACTGAATATTTTTAAGGTGAAATATATACGTTATAAAGAAATAACTGTATTCCTATCGGTTAATGATTTTTTTTTCTTTAACGAGTTTCCGTTTCGTCGAAATCAAATTTAACGGCTAAAAAATAAATGTACTAATTAATAATATATCACTAAAGAGAGCACCTGTTTAGCTATGGATAAGCAACATGACTAAATCTAAATACTAATCTGCACCAATTGGTCCTTGTTACGCAATCGGACAAGTTGCCTGTCTATGGCGTAATTTCAGCTTTAGTGATTTTCTGGAAGAACTACAGACCTCACTATTATGTACACCCATTTTTTGGGAAACAAAGACTCCAACAGAACTTGTCGATACTTATAATACAACACTTACATTTCTGTTAAATAAATATGCTCCGACAACATTAAAAACACGTAAAGTTCGAAAGTCTGACGGCTGGTTTGACGATGAATGTCGAAACCAGAAGAGACTAATGCGGAAATTAGAGAGGACCTATAGAAAAAACTGTACAGTAAA
Source organism: Limnephilus auricula (assembly GCA_951813805.1). NCBI lineage: Eukaryota > Metazoa > Arthropoda > Insecta > Trichoptera > Limnephilidae > Limnephilus > Limnephilus auricula. The sequence continues at coordinate 39,323,375 of OX638392.1, read as the reverse complement.
TTCAAGGGATGAGTGGATGCTTGCTCAAAAACAGTATATGAGCAAAATAAATTCCAAAAGATCGGAATATTGGAATGAAAAGATGGACTCTGAGCGAACCAATCCACAACGTCTCTGGAACTCCATAAAGACTGTTATTTCCGAAGCCACAGTTCCTACTAAAATAGATATTACCCCAGATGCGTTCTCAAAGTTTTTTCGGGAAAAAATTGAATCTATTCGTACATCCACATCTCACGCCCCTCCGCCAATTTTCACTCTCAATTCCAAAGGAAATTTGTCTTCCTTCAGATCTACAACGCTGGAAGAAGTAAAAAAATTAATAGCAAGTTCGCCAAATAAGCAGTGCAGTCTAGATCCTATTCCAACATGGTTATTAAAAAAATGTGCAATTGTCTTAGCTCCGTTCTTAGTTCATGTTTTTAATAAATCTCTCAGCACAGGTCACTTCCCTGAACCTCTAAAGTCAGCCATAGTCACACCCATATTAAAAAAGCCACAACTAGACTCCGATAACTTAGGTAATTATCGACCCGTTTCAAATTTACCTTTCATTTCAAAAATCCTAGAGAAAATTGCTGCAGCACAAATAACCAGTCACTTGAATTCAAATAAATTATTCACAAATCGTCAATCCGCATATAGAAGGTTTCACTCAACAGAAACCGGACTACTTCGTATGCTGTCAGATATAACTCTTGCCATAGAGTCAGGAAAATTAGCACTCATCTCACTCCTAGACATGAGTGCAGCATTTGATACGATTGATCACAACTTCCTCATTAACAGATTAGAGAAAACATTTGGTTTGAATTCCGACATCAAAAATTGGCTGGCATCCTATCTATCTAATCGCTTACAAGCCGTGAAGGTTGGAAATAAACTGTCTAATTTCTCTGCACTTTCTTCAGGGGTACCCCAGGGATCCGTTTTAGGTCCACTTCTCTTCATCCTTTTTACAAATGATGTCGCCAAAATAATCGAGTCATTTGGTCTCTTGTCTCACTGCTACGCTGACGATCAGCAAGTTTATTTTTACTGCACTCCAAACGAAATCAACAGTCTCAAAATCCGTGTAGCTGAATGTCTAGAAGCAATAACTCGTTGGATGTCTTCAAACAAGCTGAAACTGAACCCATCTAAGACCGAGTTTCTCTGGGCGGTCACAAACAAACGGCAACATTTGGTAGACGATTCACCTGTTTCCATTTCTGGCAGCAATATTATTCCAAAGAGAACAGTTAAACTTCTTGGCGTTAATCTAGACTCGGACTTTTCGCTTAAAAGTCAAATAAATAGGACAGTAAGCACCGGATTTTTTCACCTAAGACAACTTAAATCAGTTCGAAGAAACCTTCCTACAGAGGCAACAAAATTACTCATCAACTCATATGTAGTCTCACGTCTCGATTACTGTAACGGTATTTATGCTAGCCTTCCGAAATGTCAAATCGACAAACTTCAATCCGTGTTTAATGCAGCGGCACGGCTCATAACCGGGGTCTCTAAATATTCGCACATTTCAGAACACCTTCGCAACCTTCACTGGCTTAAGTGCCCTGAAAGAATCCAGTACAAACTGTGCTGGATGGTGTTTAAATCCATCAATGAAATGGCGACACATTACATCTCTGAACTATGCGTCCCGGAAAACATTGGTCCAAGGCAGTCAACCCTTAGATCAGCAACATCATCAGCTCTAGGTAGACTGATAAAACCTAAACGAAAGCCAAATACTAAGTTTGGAGATCGTGCATTCGAAGTATCTGGGCCTAAGGCTTGGAACAAACTCCCTCCGGAACTAAGGTGCATAACAAGCCCAACAGAATTTAGGTCAAAACTAAAAACCTACTTATTTAGGCTCTCATACCCTTAAATTTAATAAATCTATTTGTATTATGTATTGCCTATAATTTATCTTAATCTATTTTCTTATTAGATTAACATCATTCGAAGCCTTCACAGCAATCCGTCGCTTAACCAGAGACTGAGACTTCATTTAAGAAAATAAATAAAATTCATGTACTACTCTGTACCGCCCATTAATTAATTTTGCTTTTCCCAAACACGTTAATTAAATAACATAATATATATCAAATAATTACTTTTCCAACAACATGTGTTCGCTATTATGTCCTCTGCGCGCAAACTGTATATAAATAAACATCTTTTAACTTTAATCTCAAGTGACCTACCAGGTAAGTATGGTCCTGTACATTTTCATTGAAAAAAAAATATATATAATAAAAAAAAAAAATTAAAAAAAAATACATGTACATTTACATTTTTGGGGTGCACCGCGCTGGTTGTTCAGATGCATTGTACATATAGTTTTGTATCGCTGATCAAAGAACCGGTGGATTTGCATCCATTGTTTTAGCCATAGGTTTTTTATATTTTCTAGTGTGTAGTTAGAAGTAAGATTGTAGAAATTATTGAAATTTGTACAGCGCCCTTGAGGTGATTTTTCACAAAAACGGCGCTATACAAGTCATCCAATTATTATTATTATTATTAGAGCTCTACTCTAATTCCCAAAAGAAAATGAAAAAAAATCTTCATGCATTACCGCGGGCCGCACGTAAAGGCGCCACGGGTCGCATGCTGATCGGTTTTTCTAAAAATTTGAATAATTCTCAATATATTTGAAGACAATTTCCACGTGCTGTGTAAGTTCCAATCAAGCTCTTTGATTATTTCAGTTTTATGAAGCAACTGGCCTATAACGATATGAAAACAGAACTTGAAAAGAATTTCAATAAAGAATACAGAACGTGAAAATTAACTTAAAATATTTGATGAACTGTTTTTTTTTTTAACAACCCGTCCTTAACTTCAGCAATGCGGAGTGCAATTCAAAATATTGTCATCGCTTTTTCAAACTAGGGTTCGCCCCATTGAATTCTTCATAAAAATAAATATTTCGATTTACAATTTTGTAATAATTTACAAGATCATGTAAGTATGTATATATTAATGTGTGATTGTACTATCTTCCAAACATTATGAAAAATGTTTTTTAAATGAAGAAATTTCTATATTATTAGTATCAGCTTCCAACCAATGACGCACGTCAACATTTATAATCATAGGTTTTTTCCTGAACCCCTTATGACTAAAAAGAGATGTCGATATACTTTTTTAATTTAAAAAAAAATTCATATTTTTATTAGAAAAACTCTCTTTTTAACTTTTGAAGGTTATTCCCATCAATGTAATTATATTATCTTCAAAAGTTAAAAAGAGAGTTTTTCTAATAAAAATATGAATATTCATTTAGACTTTTATAAAAAGTCAACAGGTGTTCCATAAAAATAAAATCGGATATATTTATCCGAGACACTATCTATGTAACAAATACATTCTTTGAATACTTGTTTCCAATAATAAAGGTAGCTGCCAATAATATGGAGAGAAAAAATCATTAGTCGAAGATAATATTGTTAATTCTGAAATTTGAAATATGAAGTTGACAATTACGACAGTCTCATATAAGATCGAAGTAGCCCAATTGGTAGAGGTGTATGTCCCGGTAAGACGTAAGGTTCTGGGTTCGAGTCCCAGTTGCGACCGTTATCTTTTATTATTTTTCTGTGTCTTGTTTATTTTCATATTTAAAAAAAAAATTAGATTATTATTGTTATCTTCTTCTTCAATAAAAAAAATTTATTTCTTACATGTGAAAATTATTTATTACAGGTTATTTTTTATCAGATAGATAGTCCCACAAAGCAGTCGCAAGGCAGCTTGTCTTCAGGGTCCACCAAATCAATCTGTCTATAATATAGGTACTTACGTCATAATAATTAGCAATATTTTTTCTCAGTATATTTAGAGTTTTAGAGAGATTTAATTTAATTGAAGAAATTCATGTAATACATTGCTTAATTATAAATACATAGTATCTCTTAATGTACGACCTAAAAAGAAGGAATTTAGGTAGGTAAATTAAGGAATTCAAAGATACACGAATTGATCATTTATCAACCAGAGTTTTATCATTTTGGAACAGGGTCTCCTTTTATTCTCATATTTTAAGTTTCTATCAAGTTTATTAAAAATCACTGGTACCGAGTATTCGAGAGTTTGACCTCCATACTTATTTAAAATTCGTGGAGCTTTTAGCCTTTCTTTCTGTAAATCTTGTGGTGTGCCCGTGTACCAGTGGCTTTTTGTAAAAGCTTTCTCCCGCATTGTCCATAATAGTAATGTACCAAAGGAGACCTTTTATTGTAAATGGGCTCTGCACCATACAAATTATTTATTTTTTTTCTTTATATGTATCTTGGTGAGACTTTTTTATTATTATTGCAGTTTGCAAATTTAAAGGCATTTAAAAATCATTTAGCAAATATTTTATTCCCGTTTTTTATTTTTCTATTGGCATTGGTAGGTTAGTTCTAATTGCAAAACGATAAACCAATCCTGTCTGCTGATATCCAAGTTAAACAAAAGACCCGTTATTCTTCAAACATCGAGAGTTCTCGAAACAACCCCCAGCAACCCGATGAGAGGAAATCTGTTGTCCAGAGGTGAGAAGTAATTTCAACTGCCATAAGTTGCTTGATTAACAACGCAACTTGATACATTTGGTAAATACTTCGCTAAACAATACTGGCGCGTGGCAGAATCCATAGAAATATATTTCTTTGAGGTATCCATTCCGATTCTGATATCTCTTATAATTTTGATAATTCTTGATAATTTTGCGCCAGCCTTTTGAGGTGGCCTTGAGAAAAAAATATTAAATAAAAGATCAAAAATTATCATATCTAAACAGCAGGTGATTTTTTTTCAACTGCTATGGTAAATGGTTCATTATTTGAATTTAAGCATAAATTCTTTTTCATAAATTTAAAGCTTCACTGAGCAAAATAGTAGGTTGCTAATAAAGTAATTCCATGTTTTCAGAAATTACACAAAATTACCATGAAAATTTGCAAAAAATCGGGTTTTTACGGTGTTATGCCAGTTTTTTTCTAAATATAGGTATTATTTCCTAGAAACCCCTTCAGAGTATTTCAAATTGATAATGTCTGGGCAATGCGAGATGAATTACCAATCGTCGAAAATCAAGACATTTAAATGATTGATAACATTATTATTTTTTTAAAGCAGAAGAAAAAATCTTTAAAACCTATAATGGTAGAATAGGATGCTTCTATGTTTATTTCATAATACGGATTTCAGAATTTGGAATTTCTCTCTCTCATCGCTCTTTTTCGTTTTATATTTCATTCAACAATTCCTTTCTTTAAAAAAAAACAGTATTGTTTATTTATTTATTTATTTATTTAATACATGTTACATAATTGTGACATTTACATAAAGTTGATATATTAAATCACCATACTAGGCGGCTGCCTGTATCATGGTGATCAATATAGTATAGTTACATATTGTGGATTCTACCATTGAATAAGGTATAGCATAAATACTTTTATAATATCATACTAACAAGTGGTTTATATACTATAGTGGTTTATATCAACAATACTGGTAATTGGTCTGCACGACAGCAAAACGCTAATAACATTTGACAATAATTAGAATGACTAAAATATTATTTTTCATTGAAGAAAAAGATATTAAATTATTCATAAATCTAAACGAAAAAAGAAACAGAAAAAGACACGGAAACTAAAAATTTACCTTAAACTTTGTTTTAACGTTACAACGCCTGTAATTTCAATTCGGTAGGCGGGTATGGGTACCGCCGAACCGGGAACCATTTATTGGATAACCGACACTTTTGCCATAGGTGACTTACCAGGGGTGCCCAGGTTCATGGGCTGAGGTTTTGCGTGGCATGCCAGATCGGGAGAGACTGGTTAAGGGAGGCCTTTTGACTTCTCCAGCAGGGCTCTCTCGTAACATCATCTTGCACCGTAGTGGGAGGGATAGAATCATTCGTCCGTCACTACTGGACACACTGTCTCTTAGATTCCTACCCACCCCTCATACGCTTTTCCTTCACAGAACATCCTCTTCTTCCTTTCCTAAAAAGAACCCTCCACATAGCATCCCCAAAGATGACATAGGCTCTGAGGAGAATTATTTTCTTCAAGGCTAGTGTGGAGCTATTGTAAAAAAAAAAAAACACCCGCTCATTGTGATTTGATTTTTTACGTTATATTTGTCGACCTCGAGTACCTACCAATTTTAGAATTAAAAATATTATCCTCAATAATTTTTCCCATATTTTTTTGCTGTTTCAGATTTAGTTTTTAAAAATTAATATTATCTTCTTATTTAACGATAAAATATTACATTGACGGGTATGATCTTCAAAAGGTATTTTTTCTTTTTAGTTACCTTAAAACAGGTGTTCCGATATAATATCAATAGTTTAATATAATATTGATAGTTTCTCGAACCCGTTTCGCTCCCTAGAAAAGTTGTAAATGAGTAGTTAATATTGTTCGGAATTACTGATATCGAAATGATTAGATGCATTTTAGCTACACTAGTTTCGTCTATTGATTCGCCTTCCGAGGTTTTGTTAGTTTTTTCTAAGAACCGTATCCAGTTTTACCAATTCCCCACATTCTATAATTCCGTTCTCATCCAGTTTGTAGGAGACCTCTGTTGTAATATCTCAACCAATGACGCACACCGATGAAATTGGAAATACAGTGAATATCCATCGGACGTAATCAGCATGGTCACCCATTATTGTGGAGATAATCATAGAAATGTCTAAGGCTTTAATTTTCTTACTTCTAATCTACCCTTTAGTCTTTCCATTTCACAAGAAGATACATATATTTCAGTTGTTAGTTGTCACTTTTGTCACAATATTCTTGGTGATGGTTCAAATTGGCTTCTAAAACGTAAGATCCATATTTATCCATTATGTATGTTATATGCAGGGGCGGAGAACCTGCGGCCTACGGGTAAAATTACACTCAGAAAACGCTTACGACTAAGTACGGTTTTCGCAGTGTGATTTAGCTACATTTTAAAGTTTTTATTACTAATCCCAGAGAAAATTAAAATATAGCTAACAGGTATGTGCCTATGATAGGTTTGTACCTATGTTTCCAGAAGTTCATACGTGATCCAACATATTTTTAAATTTTATTTTAATTGGGGTACGAAAGGGAATCTAATATCGAGAAAATATCTATGTATTGATAACAACTCGATTTTGGAAGGTCCCCCGGCTCACGGCGCTTGAAAATCTAAAATCTATGTGCGGCCCGCAGGTTGTCGATGATTTAAATATACAGTCATTTTTAATTATATCAAATATTTAAGGCGATAGAAAATAAATCATGTGAGGACAATCCAAATAGTACATAATAAAAAAAGAAAAAAATAGTCATATCCACCACTACACAATTCAACTGCCTTGGAATGTACATGATATTAACATCATTTTGTGATGCCAAGCTGTCAAATTTAAATGAAATATTTTTCCATAATATGGTATTTAAAATTATGACGAAAACTGTGTATAGAATAAAATGAACCATGTGAGAAAAACTGTGCATAGAATATGAAGCATGTGAGAAAAATGTGTTAAAATAAAATTTTTTGGCATAAAATAATTAATGTTTGCCATAAATATATTCTTATAATGAAAGAAATATATTTTCCTACTTTGTCCATAAATAGAATTGTTTTTAAACAGTTTTCATCGATTTTCTCAGAATGTACTCATTTTTTTCTTCTTTTATTTTTATTTAAAGAAACATTAAAAATTATTACATTTATGTCAAATGAAAATAATACAAAAACAGAGAAAAAGTCTCAACAAACCACTTTTAAATAGTTTGTCAATGGGTTCTTTTAACTTAATTCTATATTCAAAGACGATATATCACAATGTAGTTCACTAGTCTCTTCACCCGTGTCCCGGAATTGTACTTATATAAGTAGGTACTGATCTGAAAAATCCTTGGACTTTACCATGGGTTTATAAATCTTTTTTGGTGTGGACCTCCATTTATACCAACAATATTATGAAAACATCAAATAACCAATCAACATAAGTTCAAATAAACTCCACGTTTCTATCCCACGATGTCGAGAAATGTTTATTTTTCTAATCCTCGGGGAAAATAGAGCAGTGGGTCCCCTATTTTTGTAATCGGGATCTTTTTCCCAGCGGATGTTTGGCCATAATAAACCTAATGCGACGGCCCAAATCGATTACAGTTACTAAAAGCTTTTTGGCAAAAAAGCGCCGCCTGATCCTTCTATCATTGCTGTGCTCCTGGTAATCTCGGCTAGCTGCAGCTGCTCTTTGTTATCCGCACAATAGACAGAATATACCAGGGAAGCAGAAAGTGGAATGGGAAAATCTGACAATTAGCTTATCACATCTACGCTGAGAGAAATATAAAACTCCATACACTTGAAAGGTCAGTTGTTTGCTTGTTACGGTCGGCGCTAATTAATCAAATTTATAATGTTCTTTTCTGGCACTCGTTTGTTCTACGACAATAACAACGAAGAAAATCAAATAGTTAGGTTACTACAAATGGGAAACGTAAAAACATATTTGTATGAGGAAAGCCAAGTTTCAGAAAAAAACCCAGACAACAAACAAGTCTGGACAATTTATAACTGAATAAAACGTTTTGCAGTACATAGCTTTCGAATTATAATTTGGAAATTATCCCTTACTTTGAAAAATTTGTTTTAAGTAAAGTCAAAGATTTGTTTTAAGTAAATCCACACAGTAGGATAGATAGGCTGTGTAGGCTTTTAGGAAAATAATTTCACTCAGGGCCTTTGTCAACTTTGGGGATGAGTGTAGGGTCTGTTTGAGAGAAAGAAGAAAAAATATGGGACGGAAAAGGGTATGAGGGGTGGGTAGGAATCTTGGGGTCAGTGTGTGAAGGAGTGATGGACGAATTTTTGTTTTTTTACATTAACTCCACATAGGAGGCAATGTGGAAAATAATTTCCCTCAGGGCCTTATACCATCTTTGAAGACGCTATGTGGAGACCTTTTTTGAGAAGTGGAAAAGGGGAACACAGAGGAAGGCATATCGATCCGCAGCTGACATGTTCTCATATGACAAATGTCAATCGTGTACAGAGGTTGAGCGCGCGTTTGGCGAGTTTCCCGTCTATGCACCGGTACCTAGAGGATCAATGACGCTTCCATTAAAATGCCGGTAGGACAAGGTTAGCATTTTCACCCGACGCCTGAGCTCTAAATATTGCAATCCGTTTGTTACGACGGGATAATCTATTAAACGGACCGCCCGTTTCTACACAGGGTTTTTTAAGGTATTTTGGGGCTCCAAATCCAACCAAGAGGTTGCTAAAAAATTCAACCGTGGTGCGCCCTTGCGATTTGTACAGGGTTAGCAGTTGTGTACTATAATTTATTATAGATAAATTAATATTTTATTTGTTCCCTGTAAGTTATTACAAATAATTTTTAAAGTGAACGATTATCTGAAATTAATTTACCGTCAAAGTAATAATTCCAATAGAAGAAAAACTCATTTATTATTACTAGAATTTAATATAGCTCTTATAAAATTTGAACAAATATAATGACTAAAGACCCAATCACACAGAATCCAAGTTAAAATATTTATGAATTACCTCTGGTGTACATGTAGCATAAAGTATAGTCGCTTGTTGTGCAGTATTTTTCCAACGGCACGGAACCTCTCGGGAAATCACTTTCTTCTGGAGGACGCCAGAACGTTCCAGAACAAAACGTTAATATTAATAAATAGGGCGAACATGTTCAGACGGACCCATAAAGCATGGGTTTGATGGTCACTTAGCACCCTATTTGCTAGATGACATACCATCAAACGTCTTCAATCTGTTTTTATAAGCCCTGGTACGTATCCGTCATATAAATAAAACATTTTATACGGAGCGGATTCAATAACAGGATTATTTTTATTGGGCAGATTATTATTATTTATACACTATTACATTCGCTACAGTAATCCTTTCTCTTTTTACGGATCAGGACTCGTTCCGAGTACATTCTATATCGACCATATGGAATAACAAAGTTCCATCTGTTGCATTAACGTCATGCGATAATGGGATCTATAGTAAGCTATGTTAGAGTTCATTATTGCATGATGTTTCGGCAACAGATGGAACCTTGTTATTCCAAAGGGTCGATATGTTATAAAGGGACAATCATTTTAAACTTAATCTTTGATAATTGTGATGTAAGTGGTGTATACAAAGTTATTTGTTTTCATCTAATAAAACTTTTTTTTATTTACTTTTGGAATAACTTAATGAGTAAAATTTCAAATTGTAATATTTAATCAAATAATAATAAACATTTTTTGATCTAAGGTCAAATTACCTTAGTGGTTAGAGAAGAACCCTGGCAAGGCTAGGATCCTGGGTTCAATTTCTAGATGCGTCCTTTCTAGTAATTTTACAATTTGGGAGGCGGGTATGGGTACCACCGTCCTATGAACCATTTTTTTGGATAACCGACACCTCTGCCAAAGGTCACCCTAATTGATTTGCTGCGCAACAGGGGTGTTCGGGTTCATGGCGTGAGGGTTATAAGGTATTGGCAGCGGATACATTTACCCACCTGCTGTGTGGCATGCCGGATTTGAAGAAACTGGTTGAGAGAGACCTTTTGACCTCTCCAGCAGGACTCTCCTTGCTCCCCTTGTTGAAGGGATGGATTCACACGTCGGTCACTCCTGGGCACACTCCTTCCCAGAACTTCCTCTCTTTCCTTTCCTAAAAAGACCCTCCACACAGCATCTCCAAAGATGACCTACGCCCCGAGGCGAATTATTTTCTTAAGAATTTCCTTTAAGAAAAAGGAAAAACAACGTCACAGAACTATTTAAAAATGATACTCCAAAGCAAATACTTCTTATCAAAGAAAACAACCACTTTGTGGCATGACTTTTAAATTCACAAACTTCAAATTTAACAAATATTTGTTTTAAACTTATATTTTATGTTTTTAATGTATATTCGTCGACCAGTTTCGGTTGAACACAACCATCTTCAGGACAATAGTTTATATATTATTCAGGACAATACAATACAATACAAGTTTATATATTATTCAGGACAATACAATACAATACAAGTTTATATATCATTCAGGACAATACAATACAATACAAGTTTATAATGTATTCTTCAGGACAATAGTTTATATATTGTTGTCCTGAATAAGGTTGAGCTCAACCGAAACCGGTCGACGAAAATAAATTAAAATAAAGTGTTTTAAAACTAATTATTTGTTTCATTTCGCACATATTCCTGTTTGAGGGTCCCACAAAAACTTTAAAGCAGTATGATCTAGGGATATGAAATTTGCACAATACTGTCTAGAAATTTCAACTGTTTTCAACTCGCTATCTCATTTCTATCATGAAATTTGGAAAGTTGATAGATATATATATTTAATTGACATTAAGAAATTTAATTTTTTGTCAGTTACAGAAGAATCGCTCAATCATATTTAAATCCCTTCCTAGTAGTTAATTTTTTGTTTACTGATTTTTTCTAGTATTTTTTTTTCTTCCTTAAAGTATTAAATACAACATCCAGAAGTAGGCAGTGGTTTGTGTAGGACGTTGCCTTAGAGTCATCTTCATTACGGTCAAGATTTGGGCACTGCCCCTCCCATTTCATGTCCGCCTGTTAATTCTACATTCTGTCCTCGACACACTCCAGCTATCCCTCGAAACCAGAGCAAATTACCGGTCGATGCGTTATTGCTATTCGCAAATTTCCATCCATAAAGATTTTCTCATCGCATTATGGGAATGGAGTTGAATGTAAAATCTTACAATCAAATAGTACTTACATTTATAAAGCTTTAGTAAGAAGTTAATGAAAAATATATTTTTAAATAAATATATTGGTCTCATTAAAGATTTATGGGTATTATTTTTGATTTCGCATTCGAAAATCTACTAAAAACCCCACAAATACATAATACATTAGGTCCTTATTCAGTATATATGAAGGGTGTTTAGGGACGTACTTTACTTACTTTAACTAGTAATTCCTATCTTTGGAGTAAAAATGTAATCGTATTTTTGATCGCCGGTGACTTTTTGATACGTTTTTGTAATTTTTTTTCTTCATAATCAAAAGAAATTAAATTCTGTTACATGTTGTGACAGGTCACTCAGCTGTATACTCGATCAACCCCTAATCCGGACACTAACTGTCCAATAACTACTGTTTTTTTTAATGGTTTTAGTTGAAAAAAAGGAAAAAAAAAGTCATTGGAGGCCACAATTTTCATTTACATTTTTGCTCCAAATAATGTCAGGAATCACAGACTAAAAGTAGGTCAATTAATTAGTTCTTTGACACACTGACATACTTTGACATTTAATCGTAAATATATCTACTATACATGATCATTTAATTGCTAGACACATTTTAAGACGAAAAGATATAAAAATGAAATATTATTGAACTAACTTTCTATAAATAAAATCAGACGCAACCCGCTTATAGTGTTTCCTCATTACTGTTTCCTTAAATAAAACATCGTAACTCGGGCAATTTTCTCAAGGCTTTTATTGCCATGGGAGCCAACAACTACCGGAAGCTAGTGGAAGAGTGCGGAACAGGTAGAGGGACGAGAGCCACTTATAAAGCGTCCACCGCAGGGTATATCCGGTGGCCGCTTCCTGTCGTTACGCTTCTTTTTTGAAGCCTTACGCGGCCGGCGTGGCCTGTAATGATACGAGTGGGGCTTGCGGAAAGGTTATTGCGCCGTGGGATATTCGGTATGCTTCATCAACTAACTCTAGTATCCTCACTCCTCATTGAATTATGCAAATTTTTTGTCGAGGTTAGTATTTGTTACGTGCTCAATTCAAACGCAGCAATAAAGTCGCACCCCCGGAAATACAATGGCACAACTCAAAAAACATCTTTTTTCAGGAGAGCAGTTTGAATATTTCGTTTTAGTGTATTAAATCAGTTTATTAACAAATAAAAAAACATTCTTTTACGAAATTTGGGTAACCGTTATGCAATTTCATTGCATATTCGAGTTTATAATATTTATCCCATTTTGAAGGTATTTAAGGCAAATTTCGATTTTGTGCCGTTATTTTTGCGGAAATCTTTTTAATTTTTCAACTTATGCCCCAAAGTAGCATTATAAATCAGTCATAATCTTGTTTAAAACAGAGGCGTTTTAATTTTTAAACTTTGTTTTAATAGGCAATAATAACAAATAAAACATAAAAAACTAAAAAAGAATTCTTCTACCTCTTACACAGTACAGAGTGGTTAGAAAAAAATCGATTATAACCAGTTGTAGCTGTTTAAGCATCTGCAATAGTGGAGACCGTTAGATTTGTATAAAACCTATGATGGATACACAATATACAGTAATTACAAAAAAAAATTATTTCGATCAACATCATCAGCTGTTGCTAAATTAGCATCACCAATAGTGGAAACCTTTAAATTTGTATAAAAATGATGATAATGGCTTGGAATGAGTGCTTCGCAAAGTGAAATTAAGTTTTTTAAATTATCACCCAGGCGTTCCGTGTTCGATTCCTCGGCTGGCTAAGTCCTCCATCACAACACAAGCAACATCTTCCGCTTAGTGTGGTGGTAGTAGGAGATTTTAAATGTTGTTGGGTTATTCGTAACCAGGGAATGTTTGTCTTTCTTTATAAAAAAAAGAAGAAAAAAAAGCATCTTGTCTACCTCTTTGGTGTTGTTTCTTAACGTTGATTGTTAGGTAATCTCCGTCAAAATGATTTTACAAAATACCGTAAATGGGCTTAACTTAGTTACATTAAACTTTTTCATATAACAGTTTCATTATTTTCATTGAATTTGAAATTCTTAACCACTAGGGTTGACAGATTTTACAGTAAAATAATTTTTCTGAAATCTATTCCTTAACCCATACAGATGCTCTTTTTTGCCAATTGAAAAACAGGAACAAAAATTGATCCTAATTTAAGTGTCCTTTTTTGTTTCTTAACAACAGAATGCATCGCATCACTCATTTTGTGTGTTAGAAACATGAGACTGATGCTTGGAATATTTAATTCAGTGACACGATAAATAAACAAACTCACAATGTACGTATTTTTAATTTGGCCAAAACAATTGACCGCATAACATATCAATTCTCTTTCGGTACAATAGTTTTTTAGGAATTCGAGAATACACGAACCGATTTCGTTACTTCCACGTTTTGCCAACCCTTCATGCCACATGTAAAGTTAAATGATGAATTTTTCTTTTGTAGTAAAAACTATTAACTTCACCACATGGGTTTAGTAAAACGGTTTGTAGGTAAAACGAAGCTAGCTGTGATGCAATTTCCCGCAATTGCACTTGCTTATTCGTTATACTTTGCGTAAGTGAAATAATCTTAACAAAATAAAAATATAAAATGCATATTATATAAAATGTACAATTAACCGTGAGGTGGAGAAGGACAATTTATTCACAAATAATATAATCACCTAGAATAATTATTGACGTTTGGTAAAATGCCTTGTTATCTAGTCGTATTTGTACATTTTGTGTCATTTGTACCATTCTTTTGTATTTGTACATTTGGAGGCGGGAATGGGTACTGCCGCCCCGAGAACTATTTATCGAACTCTTCCATAGGTCACCCACAGTAGTTCGCTTCGTTTCGTGACTTAGCAGGGGTGCCCGGGTTCATGGGGGTGAGGTTTGTCTAGGTCTTGGCCATGGATGATCTGGACACACTGAACCCTAGATTTCTACCCAACCCTCATATATTTTTCCTTTCCAGAACTTCCTCTCCTTCCTTTCCTTAAAAATACCCGCTACACAGCATCCCCAAAGACAAAGGTCCTGGAGAAATTACTTTTCCTCAGGGCCTCCTGCGTGGGAGGTACTGTAATAAAATTTAAAAAATTCACAATCCTGGGAGCTTGGCTGGATCTCATAATGTATTATTTAATGTCTTACGTAACTGAAAATACCACAAAAATAGCCTTTTGTCTTAATAAAACGCTTACCGTCTAAAAAAACCGCGCCGCCGAAAAGCTAGTCGAACTTATTATATGAGTTAAGACCGTTGAAATCCAAAAACATTCGCAAAAATATCGGCACAACTCGACGTTGACGTGAAGTTAGCTCACTTGTGCCGCGTTTATGTTCCGCGAAAACAATGGCACAATGATCATTGTGCCACTATTTTTGAATGAATTTGAGTAAAAAATGAAAATAACACAATGACATTTTCGCTTTTAAAGCCTCTAAAATATTTTGAAGAATTATGCCGTTTTTTTCTAGGATAAAAAAGACATCTAGGAACATTTCTGCATACTTAACTCAAAAATGCCATTTTTGGACTTGTGCCACTATATTCGCTCAGGTGCGAAGTATTGTAGGGTGGTTTGTTCCCAACCATTTTTATATCATTGCTGAATACGGGAAGTTTACGCACATTTTAAGCCCATTAAATTTCCCAAACTCTTGTTGCATTCTTCAGAATACATTGTTACGCCTTGAAAATATTGAAAAGAATATAATACATATAAGACTGTTTGATGTCTTTAGGGTTTAAATGACAAATAAAACAATGTGTTGCTCTGGAGTATAAATAAACAACAATTTAAGTTTATTTGTCGTATAGAGGTTGTTTTTATAATGTTTTAAAAATATCAGCCACATAACATAGTGTAACCAAAGTAATGACACTTGAAAAAAAACAATAGAATAAATTAAAATTCATAATTCAAATATAAAGAAATCCTAGATATTTCTAGGTAGGTAATTAAATACTAGGTAGGTACTCTTATTCCTTTACATACATAATATTATATGTTATTTTTTTAACTTAACTGAAAACATAATATTTCCAGAATGCTTTTACTAGAAATGAAAACAATCCGTCAGAAATTATTGATTGGTAAAAATGTGGAAATTATTTAACCCTCAACTTCTTGGCTCAATATCAAATACTTAGTTAAGCTAAAGAATCCGTTACTTTTATTAAGATGTGATACAGGGAGTGGTTTTTTAACTTCTTGTTAAAAATTGATAGTCTCTTATTAATAAACCAAAAGTTAATAATTATTTTGCTTTGAGGAAAGAATGGTTATTCCGAAACCGGTCGGTTTTAATATATAAAAATGTAGTTGTTTATAACAACATATATAATATTGTTCCATTTAATTTTAATGTTTATTACCACAAAGTTAAAACAACATTCAATAAAATAAAATTATTTAGATTATTATTCGTCTTTTCTACTCCAACTCCAATCATCGACATGCAATGCTAAATCCTTTCCCATTCAACAATTTAATGAATAAAGAAAAATTTAAAAATAAAATCAATAAAAACTCACCTTTTGGTGGGGCACATTATTGCAAATGTTTTAAAGAAAATTACAAAAAAATAGTTGGCGTAATAAACATATCAGATTACATGTGGGACAAAAAAAGTTTTCATGTAGATACGCACGGAGATTAAATTATTCTTCGTGTTTAAATTTGTTGTGGGACATGTAGAAAATATCCATAATTCTTCTCAAGGGAACAAAGGCCCACAAAAGTCAACACATTTAAAAATATAAATTATGCTTTATTCTAAAACATTAAGAATGTGTCCAATAAATTATTTTTTTTTGTACATTATTAATCACATTCAATGGAATTTATTTGTTGGCAGTTCTCAATTTTTTTTTTAAATCTACGATAGAAGGAGAGAATAGGAGTTTTTTGAAGCCAGGCTAGAGTTAATTAAATTTTCTGAACCCCCTGTAGGTATTTCACTGTTTTCCATGTTAAAACCACTAAAACTGTTAAAAATCGCAAAAATAAATAAAAAAATGGATAAATTTGAAAAGCTGCATTTCAAAAAATATTTAATTCACAGTAATTGTTTGATGGCAATTTATAGAAAAATTAGTTTACTCTAAAAAGTATGTAACATTCTTTGCTGTAAAATTAGACCTTCAGGGTCAAAATTAGAGAATACTAAAAAATGGTTAAAAAATTGCGTTATTTAATAATTAATAACATATTAACGTAGGGAATATATTTTAAAGTGCCTCGCAAAATGGAGAATCTATTGTCACAATCATTTTCTCAAGTCGGTCCGGTAATAAATCGTTTTAGGCACCAGGACCTTCAAAATTGAAATTTCAGAATACTTCAAAATAAGTCGTATCAAAGTGGTTTGAAACCTCGTTTTGAAAATAGTATTGTAAGCCGAAACAGCTGTCACAATAATAAAAAACTAAGATTCTTGCAGTAGATACTTAATAATAACATAACTAAATTTAAATAAATTATTTTTTTTAAAGTTAAATCGAGTTCTACGATATAATAATAATTATTAATTTCGACGGCCGGCTTAGTCCGCAGGCAAGGCTTTGGACTCCCATTCCGAAGGTCGCGGGTTCGAACCCGGCGTGCGCAAATAAATTTTATTTGATTAATTTGTGTTATTTCACAATTAATTAATAAAAATAATATATGTTATATTTGCGGCACGTTCCAGAGTGGAAGATACTCTAAGTATCGCCCTGGTGTAAGACCACCATTCAGAATTGAAACGTTGCTTAATAATGGCTTTAGCCGTGTTTGGTGACTAGATCTGAAGAGCCAGGTACTTCCCCACCTTCCTCTCCCCCATCTCCTTCCCTTCCCCGCTTACCTTACCTCACAACATACCCCAATCGGGGATGCCATAGTCTCACTGGCTCCAGACGGGAGCAGTTGGGACTCTTGTGAGGTGTTCACCATAAAATTTAAAAAAAAAAATACAAAACCAATTTAAAAATATTGTTGTTTTTTCACAAAAATCGGGAGGTCTGTTGAGGTCGAAAACTTTTTTTCATTAATTTACCATAGGTACAATATACTTAAAATCATAACTACCCCAATTAATGCGAGGTCATCCCCCCTTTAGGTGATAATTTTAATGTATTATAATTCAAAATCCATCATTCCACAAATGTCATATATTTATGAAGAGTAAACAGTGCCGAGAAGGATTTATTTTTCATGAATTGACGCATTACGTTTCGGGAGTACCTGGGCGGTGGGCGTAAGTGCATTTCATGTTGAATTCAAAACTTGGCAATAAGAAAATAAAATGCGCTTTAAATTCAAATGCACTCCGGCGCAGTGAGTGGTGAATGGTTAAGCTGACAAAACCCGCTGCTACACCCGGTACTAGGGATTAGGGATGGGAAGAATATTATTGGAAAATAAATAGCGAATGCCGAATATAATTTTTTTGATTTAGATAAATAGGAAAAGGTATGTATATCAAATTTGCCAAAAATATAATGTAATATAGAATTTTACATATCAATTAATGAATTCCTCAGTAGAAACAATGTTGAAAATATGTTCGGTGTAATTATTTAATATATAATAATATTTGGATGATTTATTTAGCGCCGTAAAAAACCATATCAAGGGTGCGGTTCAGAAATTATATAATAAAATTAATATAACTGTCTTACAACTAAAAATTATAATTGTTACTAGTGACTAACAACTAAGACTTATTTGCTAGTTACTTACGATTAAGACTAATAAGTTGACTTAAATATAGTGACTTAATGACATACAGATTTAAAATGGTGACTTAAGAGGGTGTAACCAGACAATTCCGGAAATTTGTCCCTTTTAAATTAAATTCTAGAGGTATTGATTATTTTTTTACAAAAAATCATAAATTTATTTTGAAAGATTGTTTAATCTAATTTGATTATTTTATCTTGTAAATTCACTTTTTAAATTTTGAAAAACTAAATTTATTTTTAATATACTAAGATTATACCATTGGTTGTTGGCAGATTTGTGAAATTTTCAAACGAATTATTGTATTATACAACACAAATTTCAAATCATATAATCATTCGGCAAAATAAATCAATACATAATCTAGTAAAGACACTTTTCAGATTTTTTATTTTAGTTAAAATAAAACCATTAAAAAATAAATCCTCACTTTTTCTATTTATTTAAGGTTTTACAAACTAAAATGTTTCAGATTATTGAAAAATCATAAATACTTTTGATTAAAAAATACTTAAAAGTACTCGATATTTAATAATTTATCATCATGCGTTTTGACCATTTTTATTATTTACTTGAATGTAGGTATTTTTTAAAGTCAGTTTTGAATTAAATAAATCGATATTAAATTATTTTGTTTAAAAAATTTGATACGGGGAATGATTGATCTTTCTCATCGTATTCTCTCTTTACAGTTGCAAATATTTTGGAACCTTAATTCTCAGCCGCTGGTCAATGGGTCGAAACAGTTTGAAGATTTTACACATTAAACATCGGAAAAAAGCGTATTTTATTTTACGCTAAGCTCAGGCACTAACATTTAAATATCTTAAAATAATTTTCTAAAGAATTTAATTTTCTATAATATACAATAAACCTTAACCGAAAACGGTATTTGGGTTGGAGATTTTGAACTTAAAGTATTTTAGTTTACCTTTAAAAGACTAATAAAAAAATTGACGATTACTTTAGAGATAATTGTTAAATCTACTCGTAGTATTTAAAAAAGCATAAAAAAAATATTCCTAAAAATGAATCGTGACTAGGCCGAAAGTGTGACTGCCGAAAAATAGAATCGCCTGTCCATCCCTTCAGTTATGTACGCTGCGAAGCTTGAAGGCTTAAGGATTTAACGCTCAGATAAAAACACCACACCCATACAAGAGCCGGCGGGAGCTTTATGTGCAAGCAAAAAATACAATGTGATGCGTTTAAATTTTGCATTATAAAACCGTAAGTGTATGTAAATATTATGGGGCAAGGAGATTGTGAAGAATTGTTGCTTAATTGCAGTCTTAATTCTAACTTTTTAACAAAGTTTATTTATTTATTGGTAAGAGAAAAACAGCTTAAACATAAAATTTAGAGATAAATGTAAACCTATATATTATTAAATGAAGTCAAGCCAAAAAAATCTCATATAAAGTGTCAGTAGTCTCAAAAAAGTCTCGTTAAAGTTGATTGGAGATGGCGTTTTATTATAATATATTACATAAGATATTATCTTAAAATTAATTTTAAGGTGAAGAGTAGAGGAGGAGGAATAGAGAATAAGGATTGGAAATGTTCTCGGTACATCATGTATTAATTTTCGATCGTATGCGTTACTTCTAATCAATATTTCTGAAGTGTATTGTAAAACAATCTTTATTTTGAAAGATTGTATTATATTGCTCAATTGTATTGGTGATTTTTAAAAAATATTAGTTCTACTTGTAGGCAAATGAAATAGATTGGATTGTGGTGTTGATATTGTCGGAATAGGAATTTTTAAGCTGGCAAGGTCTGGCGAGTCCAGGCCATTATTACGAATTAAGATGTTCAAATTTTGTTAAAATTTTACAATATTCTATAGTTTTTGCGAAGATTGAAGAGGTAATTTTTCCGAAAAGATATTGTTTTCTTCGCTAATAAAAATAATTTTAGTATTCAAAACTTCATTAAAATCATTTTTAGGTTGTATTATCTATTTAATGATTTCAGTCACAAAGCTACTTATTTCAATAAATATAACGTTGTTATATTATAGTATTCAGAACGCATTGACAAAACACAATAGTTCTCTAATCCATTAAAACCACTCCAATAAGCCTTGAAGCCATTCAAGATCTCCCCTACCCAAGTTCACAGTGCCCACACCACCTCCCGGCTCGCAAGGACGAAACTGGTCACATTTCCAGCAATTACCGGGTGAGGGTCGCAAAACGATTTATGGAAAGACATCCTGTCTCGCTGAAGATTTACTCTAATGAAACGGCCATCCTCCCAGCGCCGGCACTAACCGACTACATCACCAACTTTCTTTTTTTATTGCAAACAAACAGGAGTGGCTTGCGAATAGAAACATTTCGCAGGGCTGATGTATTCAGAGAGAACGATTTTACGGGATTCATTTATTTGATAAAGAGAACCAAAGACTTGATCTACGCTGGTAGGCATCGTTATTTAAAAAAAAAGCATATTATTAACATTTCTAAATAATATCACAACCCAGGCTTGCCCTAGTCAGGTTGAACATTGAAATGTATACAATAATACTACTATTAAGCATATTTCAATTTTTTTTTTAAACATAGACTACATTAAAAAGCACTGTGCTGAAGGAGTATTATTTGATGAAGTGCAATAACTTTATCGATAATCCCTTTTGTGCTTTTGG
Organism: Limnephilus auricula; assembly: GCA_951813805.1. NCBI lineage: Eukaryota > Metazoa > Arthropoda > Insecta > Trichoptera > Limnephilidae > Limnephilus > Limnephilus auricula. The sequence goes on along the minus strand of OX638392.1, from coordinate 39,302,222 downwards.
TAATTAAAGGTTTTGTGTTATTTTTAATCCTGGTTAGGATTGCAGTTTACAGCCTTTACCAATCTGTTAACTGACCTCCGTGTGTTGTGGATATATGTTAATAAAAACACTTGATTATTCAAGTCAAATATATTTACAGGATAAGTTCTTTTACAATTAACTAGAAACGTATCGACAGAAGGGAAGGTAAAGTGACTGATCTAGCCCGACGCAAGAACGGAAATAATTGTCTTGTCATCTTTTTGTGGCGAACAACGGCTGTCGGTGATACCAGTATGGAAAATTTTATTTATTTATTTATTAAACGCCCTTATGGGTTTTTACATTTTAGTTAAATAGATGAGTATAACAGTTATTTAAAAAAATCTAAATTAAAACAATAAAGAAAGCATAATACAGTGATAATAAAAGTAAAACAAAAGCATATACCTACAAAAAAATATGACAATAAATGTATAAAATAAAATTAGATACGTAGGTAAAAAATATAAGAAGTTTCACAAAAAAAAAAGATATTCAATATAGACAAAAATTGTAGGGATTATAGACGTCTATTTATGTCTAAATATAAGAAAGAATTGAAATAAACAATGTTTATACTGATACGTTTTTAGATTTTCACGGCCAAAAGCATTTTCGTTGTTTGTTTTTGGGGTGTTATGCCGTGTTGTGCTACCTCCTTCTTTAGCCGACGTTTCGGACAGCGTTGCAGTGTCCATCATCAGGGCAGATCCGACGGATCTGCCGGATCTGCCCTGATGATGGACACTGCAACGCTGTCCGAAACGTCGGCTAAAGAAGGAGGTAGCACAACACGGCATAACACCCCAAAAACAAACAACGAAAATGTTTATACTGATTGTTTTTAATGTGAAATATATCTCCCAGATCAGAATATTTATTTCCGAGACTGTGAAGTCTCGGTATCGGGGAATTTTGATAAGAGAGTGTCCTGGTGTTATTAAAATAAAAGGGTAGTAAATTTCGGCAAAATCTTTTAGGTATATGGATATTGATTAATTGAAGCAATTCAGGACAGTCAATTTTGTAATGCAGTATTTTATCTAATAGTTTTAAATCTGTGATTATTCTTCTTTCTGAAAGTTCTAATAGGAACATTTTGTCTAGTGGGTAGTTATAATCAATGTTTTCTACAGGAATATGCTATTTATAGTTTATATAACTCAAGAACTTATGTTGAATCTTTTCAATGTTGGCGGAATGAATATTGTAAAAGGAAGACCATATCGTAGAGTTATACTCTAGTTGGCATCTAACAAGGGTTTTGTACAACATGATAAACGTGCCTAAATTATTGAAGTCTTTTGAAACTCTCAAAATAAATCCAAGAGTCTTAAGGGCCTTATTAATAATATGACACAAAAAAGTTAGTTTGCTATCGAACATAATACCTAGGTCAATAATTTCACTGACGCAATTTAATTTTTTATCATTTAATTTATATTGGATTATTTATTCTGTAAAAATTAATGAACTGACATTTCTTTATGTTCAATGCTAGTTTGTTGAAAGAGCACCATTCAAAAAGACGTCTCAATAATATTTAATAATATTTGGATGACTTGTATAGCGCTGTTTTTGTGGAGAATCACCTCAAGGGCGCTTAGTAGGGTTAATAATTTAACGTTGTTCAAACAAGGTATTATACCGTTTTGTGCTTCATCCTTCTTTATCCAACGTTTTTGACGCGTTACTGTGTCCATTATCGAGGAAGATGTGTATATTGTGGTAAAGTGTGTGTTTGTGCATATAGAAGCGATACCGAGATGGGCGCTCCAATCCTCGTATGATGGTATTTATGTAAAACATTTATTAATTAAATTGATTTCGGCGTTTAGTTTTAGAGCAGCCATCAAGTAAAGGATGCCAAAAAACTATTATGTTCAGCCATGTCGTCTCTAAAAGCATTGAAGGTTTTTTAGAAAATTTCAATTGCATCCGTAATTAGGCATGCTCAATGCATTTTGGGTCCCACGACTTTAAATCCAAAGTAATCGCCGGTCTCAATTAGTTGCTTGGCAATTGCCGATTCATTGGCTAAAGTTTGAGTAAGCGCAACACGGTAAATTACCCTAAAAATAAATAATAATACTTTTGTGCGTGAAAATGTCCAAACCCAAAATAAACTTATTTTTATTATGTTTAATTAAAACAAAAATTAGAACCGACACAACATGTTTTCATCTTGATAATATATAAAAATACTCTTGTAATATTAAAAAGTTAAAATTGGTAACTTAAAAAACAGCTTAACAAAAAAAAAATGTTTTCCCGTGTACGTGTACAACTTAACCAAACAGATGAAGGTTCGTAATTACGATTAAAATAAAAGGTTCGTAACTGCATGAAAATCGGATCCTAGTAGTTCCTGAAGGTGCTTACGTGCTAAAGACAAAAATTAAAACAATTATAATAAATATTAAAACATGTAAATTCGTAGCTCGACTGTATCAAACTCCTGATTCTAGTTAAAATAAGAGTACCTACACCATGCAATATGCATAAGGACACATATCATTGCCACTATTCACAAACAAATTTGGTATATTTTTGCAAACTCACCAATTCCTGCCTACACAATTTTGCAAACGAATATACAAATAATGATATCGACTTTTTTAATGTACAAATTTAATGATGAAAACATTCCCAAGCGTTGATATCAAATATTATTGTTATACCCGTTTGAAAAAATTATTCAAATTATAAACCATTTAATTACTGAGCCTTTAAAAAAAATTGTAACCACATTATTTGCCCATGTAACAAGCTTTTGGGAAAATAAAAGAGTAATCAATAACTATACACATATTTTATTATATTTAATTGTTTTCTAAAAAATAAAAATAAAATGAAACACAGATGGTTTATTTATTACTTTTTAAAATCCCATATTTTTAAAAACGATTATTACTTAACAGAGTTTTGTAAAACTATTTACACCACTTTACACAAACAGAACATGGTAACATTTGCAATATCAGTAACCATTAAACCATTATTTCCCTCTGAGTAGATCCGTAGTTACCGACTACGTTTTCTCATTCTTCACACGTAGTTTCTGAAAATGAAATATCGTTCAGAGGCTTTTTCCTCCAGATGTGAAATTGCTCCCCGGCTCTTTGCAGTTCCTTAAAGCCAATTAGAGAAAACATGTTACATCAGGCAGCCACTAAACTTAAGTAACGGAATGGGAAATATTACATCACTTGATTTGTTGCCCGAAAATGGCGAAAGTGCCACCGATTTTAGTAGGTCTGAGTACTTACACCAGTGAATGAAAAAATGGTAGGAATATAATAATTTTAGAAGCAATAATAAGACATTCATAACATCCCAAGTGAATGGGAATTTGAACACAACAAAATGACTACATTTTGTCTAACAAATTTTGTCTTTTTCGAGCAATGTGTGTTGGACATTACAGTCATACATTAACACTCGTTTAAAATAATCTTCTGAGCTCTATTATATTGTCTTCGCATCAATAATTAGTTCCCCTTCCGAATTCTACAGAAGTCTTGCTTGCATCTTTCCATACAATGCTTTGTAATAAAATTTAAAAAATTCACAATCCTGGGAGCTTGGCTGGATCTCATAATGTATTATTTAATGTCTTACGTAACTGAAAATACCACAAAAATAGCCTTTTGTCTTAATAAAACGCTTACCGTCTAAAAAAACCGCGCCGCCGAAAAGCTAGTCGAACTTATTATATGAGTTAAGACCGTTGAAATCCAAAAACATTCGCAAAAATATCGGCACAACTCGACGTTGACGTGAAGTTAGCTCACTTGTGCCGCGTTTATGTTCCGCGAAAACAATGGCACAATGATCATTGTGCCACTATTTTTGAATGAATTTGAGTAAAAAATGAAAATAACACAATGACATTTTCGCTTTTAAAGCCTCTAAAATATTTTGAAGAATTATGCCGTTTTTTTCTAGGATAAAAAAGACATCTAGGAACATTTCTGCATACTTAACTCAAAAATGCCATTTTTGGACTTGTGCCACTATATTCGCTCAGGTGCGAAGTATTGTAGGGTGGTTTGTTCCCAACCATTTTTATATCATTGCTGAATACGGGAAGTTTACGCACATTTTAAGCCCATTAAATTTCCCAAACTCTTGTTGCATTCTTCAGAATACATTGTTACGCCTTGAAAATATTGAAAAGAATATAATACATATAAGACTGTTTGATGTCTTTAGGGTTTAAATGACAAATAAAACAATGTGTTGCTCTGGAGTATAAATAAACAACAATTTAAGTTTATTTGTCGTATAGAGGTTGTTTTTATAATGTTTTAAAAATATCAGCCACATAACATAGTGTAACCAAAGTAATGACACTTGAAAAAAAACAATAGAATAAATTAAAATTCATAATTCAAATATAAAGAAATCCTAGATATTTCTAGGTAGGTAATTAAATACTAGGTAGGTACTCTTATTCCTTTACATACATAATATTATATGTTATTTTTTTAACTTAACTGAAAACATAATATTTCCAGAATGCTTTTACTAGAAATGAAAACAATCCGTCAGAAATTATTGATTGGTAAAAATGTGGAAATTATTTAACCCTCAACTTCTTGGCTCAATATCAAATACTTAGTTAAGCTAAAGAATCCGTTACTTTTATTAAGATGTGATACAGGGAGTGGTTTTTTAACTTCTTGTTAAAAATTGATAGTCTCTTATTAATAAACCAAAAGTTAATAATTATTTTGCTTTGAGGAAAGAATGGTTATTCCGAAACCGGTCGGTTTTAATATATAAAAATGTAGTTGTTTATAACAACATATATAATATTGTTCCATTTAATTTTAATGTTTATTACCACAAAGTTAAAACAACATTCAATAAAATAAAATTATTTAGATTATTATTCGTCTTTTCTACTCCAACTCCAATCATCGACATGCAATGCTAAATCCTTTCCCATTCAACAATTTAATGAATAAAGAAAAATTTAAAAATAAAATCAATAAAAACTCACCTTTTGGTGGGGCACATTATTGCAAATGTTTTAAAGAAAATTACAAAAAAATAGTTGGCGTAATAAACATATCAGATTACATGTGGGACAAAAAAAGTTTTCATGTAGATACGCACGGAGATTAAATTATTCTTCGTGTTTAAATTTGTTGTGGGACATGTAGAAAATATCCATAATTCTTCTCAAGGGAACAAAGGCCCACAAAAGTCAACACATTTAAAAATATAAATTATGCTTTATTCTAAAACATTAAGAATGTGTCCAATAAATTATTTTTTTTTTGTACATTATTAATCACATTCAATGGAATTTATTTGTTGGCAGTTCTCAATTTTTTTTTTAAATCTACGATAGAAGGAGAGAATAGGAGTTTTTTGAAGCCAGGCTAGAGTTAATTAAATTTTCTGAACCCCCTGTAGGTATTTCACTGTTTTCCATGTTAAAACCACTAAAACTGTTAAAAATCGCAAAAATAAATAAAAAAATGGATAAATTTGAAAAGCTGCATTTCAAAAAATATTTAATTCACAGTAATTGTTTGATGGCAATTTATAGAAAAATTAGTTTACTCTAAAAAGTATGTAACATTCTTTGCTGTAAAATTAGACCTTCAGGGTCAAAATTAGAGAATACTAAAAAATGGTTAAAAAATTGCGTTATTTAATAATTAATAACATATTAACGTAGGGAATATATTTTAAAGTGCCTCGCAAAATGGAGAATCTATTGTCACAATCATTTTCTCAAGTCGGTCCGGTAATAAATCGTTTTAGGCACCAGGACCTTCAAAATTGAAATTTCAGAATACTTCAAAATAAGTCGTATCAAAGTGGTTTGAAACCTCGTTTTGAAAATAGTATTGTAAGCCGAAACAGCTGTCACAATAATAAAAAACTAAGATTCTTGCAGTAGATACTTAATAATAACATAACTAAATTTAAATAAATTATTTTTTTTAAAGTTAAATCGAGTTCTACGATATAATAATAATTATTAATTTCGACGGCCGGCTTAGTCCGCAGGCAAGGCTTTGGACTCCCATTCCGAAGGTCGCGGGTTCGAACCCGGCGTGCGCAAATAAATTTTATTTGATTAATTTGTGTTATTTCACAATTAATTAATAAAAATAATATATGTTATATTTGCGGCACGTTCCAGAGTGGAAGATACTCTAAGTATCGCCCTGGTGTAAGACCACCATTCAGAATTGAAACGTTGCTTAATAATGGCTTTAGCCGTGTTTGGTGACTAGATCTGAAGAGCCAGGTACTTCCCCACCTTCCTCTCCCCCATCTCCTTCCCTTCCCCGCTTACCTTACCTCACAACATACCCCAATCGGGGATGCCATAGTCTCACTGGCTCCAGACGGGAGCAGTTGGGACTCTTGTGAGGTGTTCACCATAAAATTTAAAAAAAAAAATACAAAACCAATTTAAAAATATTGTTGTTTTTTCACAAAAATCGGGAGGTCTGTTGAGGTCGAAAACTTTTTTTCATTAATTTACCATAGGTACAATATACTTAAAATCATAACTACCCCAATTAATGCGAGGTCATCCCCCCTTTAGGTGATAATTTTAATGTATTATAATTCAAAATCCATCATTCCACAAATGTCATATATTTATGAAGAGTAAACAGTGCCGAGAAGGATTTATTTTTCATGAATTGACGCATTACGTTTCGGGAGTACCTGGGCGGTGGGCGTAAGTGCATTTCATGTTGAATTCAAAACTTGGCAATAAGAAAATAAAATGCGCTTTAAATTCAAATGCACTCCGGCGCAGTGAGTGGTGAATGGTTAAGCTGACAAAACCCGCTGCTACACCCGGTACTAGGGATTAGGGATGGGAAGAATATTATTGGAAAATAAATAGCGAATGCCGAATATAATTTTTTTGATTTAGATAAATAGGAAAAGGTATGTATATCAAATTTGCCAAAAATATAATGTAATATAGAATTTTACATATCAATTAATGAATTCCTCAGTAGAAACAATGTTGAAAATATGTTCGGTGTAATTATTTAATATATAATAATATTTGGATGATTTATTTAGCGCCGTAAAAAACCATATCAAGGGTGCGGTTCAGAAATTATATAATAAAATTAATATAACTGTCTTACAACTAAAAATTATAATTGTTACTAGTGACTAACAACTAAGACTTATTTGCTAGTTACTTACGATTAAGACTAATAAGTTGACTTAAATATAGTGACTTAATGACATACAGATTTAAAATGGTGACTTAAGAGGGTGTAACCAGACAATTCCGGAAATTTGTCCCTTTTAAATTAAATTCTAGAGGTATTGATTATTTTTTTACAAAAAATCATAAATTTATTTTGAAAGATTGTTTAATCTAATTTGATTATTTTATCTTGTAAATTCACTTTTTAAATTTTGAAAAACTAAATTTATTTTTAATATACTAAGATTATACCATTGGTTGTTGGCAGATTTGTGAAATTTTCAAACGAATTATTGTATTATACAACACAAATTTCAAATCATATAATCATTCGGCAAAATAAATCAATACATAATCTAGTAAAGACACTTTTCAGATTTTTTATTTTAGTTAAAATAAAACCATTAAAAAATAAATCCTCACTTTTTCTATTTATTTAAGGTTTTACAAACTAAAATGTTTCAGATTATTGAAAAATCATAAATACTTTTGATTAAAAAATACTTAAAAGTACTCGATATTTAATAATTTATCATCATGCGTTTTGACCATTTTTATTATTTACTTGAATGTAGGTATTTTTTAAAGTCAGTTTTGAATTAAATAAATCGATATTAAATTATTTTGTTTAAAAAATTTGATACGGGGAATGATTGATCTTTCTCATCGTATTCTCTCTTTACAGTTGCAAATATTTTGGAACCTTAATTCTCAGCCGCTGGTCAATGGGTCGAAACAGTTTGAAGATTTTACACATTAAACATCGGAAAAAAGCGTATTTTATTTTACGCTAAGCTCAGGCACTAACATTTAAATATCTTAAAATAATTTTCTAAAGAATTTAATTTTCTATAATATACAATAAACCTTAACCGAAAACGGTATTTGGGTTGGAGATTTTGAACTTAAAGTATTTTAGTTTACCTTTAAAAGACTAATAAAAAAATTGACGATTACTTTAGAGATAATTGTTAAATCTACTCGTAGTATTTAAAAAAGCATAAAAAAAATATTCCTAAAAATGAATCGTGACTAGGCCGAAAGTGTGACTGCCGAAAAATAGAATCGCCTGTCCATCCCTTCAGTTATGTACGCTGCGAAGCTTGAAGGCTTAAGGATTTAACGCTCAGATAAAAACACCACACCCATACAAGAGCCGGCGGGAGCTTTATGTGCAAGCAAAAAATACAATGTGATGCGTTTAAATTTTGCATTATAAAACCGTAAGTGTATGTAAATATTATGGGGCAAGGAGATTGTGAAGAATTGTTGCTTAATTGCAGTCTTAATTCTAACTTTTTAACAAAGTTTATTTATTTATTGGTAAGAGAAAAACAGCTTAAACATAAAATTTAGAGATAAATGTAAACCTATATATTATTAAATGAAGTCAAGCCAAAAAAATCTCATATAAAGTGTCAGTAGTCTCAAAAAAGTCTCGTTAAAGTTGATTGGAGATGGCGTTTTATTATAATATATTACATAAGATATTATCTTAAAATTAATTTTAAGGTGAAGAGTAGAGGAGGAGGAATAGAGAATAAGGATTGGAAATGTTCTCGGTACATCATGTATTAATTTTCGATCGTATGCGTTACTTCTAATCAATATTTCTGAAGTGTATTGTAAAACAATCTTTATTTTGAAAGATTGTATTATATTGCTCAATTGTATTGGTGATTTTTAAAAAATATTAGTTCTACTTGTAGGCAAATGAAATAGATTGGATTGTGGTGTTGATATTGTCGGAATAGGAATTTTTAAGCTGGCAAGGTCTGGCGAGTCCAGGCCATTATTACGAATTAAGATGTTCAAATTTTGTTAAAATTTTACAATATTCTATAGTTTTTGCGAAGATTGAAGAGGTAATTTTTCCGAAAAGATATTGTTTTCTTCGCTAATAAAAATAATTTTAGTATTCAAAACTTCATTAAAATCATTTTTAGGTTGTATTATCTATTTAATGATTTCAGTCACAAAGCTACTTATTTCAATAAATATAACGTTGTTATATTATAGTATTCAGAACGCATTGACAAAACACAATAGTTCTCTAATCCATTAAAACCACTCCAATAAGCCTTGAAGCCATTCAAGATCTCCCCTACCCAAGTTCACAGTGCCCACACCACCTCCCGGCTCGCAAGGACGAAACTGGTCACATTTCCAGCAATTACCGGGTGAGGGTCGCAAAACGATTTATGGAAAGACATCCTGTCTCGCTGAAGATTTACTCTAATGAAACGGCCATCCTCCCAGCGCCGGCACTAACCGACTACATCACCAACTTTCTTTTTTTATTGCAAACAAACAGGAGTGGCTTGCGAATAGAAACATTTCGCAGGGCTGATGTATTCAGAGAGAACGATTTTACGGGATTCATTTATTTGATAAAGAGAACCAAAGACTTGATCTACGCTGGTAGGCATCGTTATTTAAAAAAAAAGCATATTATTAACATTTCTAAATAATATCACAACCCAGGCTTGCCCTAGTCAGGTTGAACATTGAAATGTATACAATAATACTACTATTAAGCATATTTCAATTTTTTTTTTAAACATAGACTACATTAAAAAGCACTGTGCTGAAGGAGTATTATTTGATGAAGTGCAATAACTTTATCGATAATCCCTTTTGTGCTTTTGGTAATTAAAGGTTTTGTGTTATTTTTAATCCTGGTTAGGATTGCAGTTTACAGCCTTTACCAATCTGTTAACTGACCTCCGTGTGTTGTGGATATATGTTAATAAAAACACTTGATTATTCAAGTCAAATATATTTACAGGATAAGTTCTTTTACAATTAACTAGAAACGTATCGACAGAAGGGAAGGTAAAGTGACTGATCTAGCCCGACGCAAGAACGGAAATAATTGTCTTGTCATCTTTTTGTGGCGAACAACGGCTGTCGGTGATACCAGTATGGAAAATTTTATTTATTTATTTATTAAACGCCCTTATGGGTTTTTACATTTTAGTTAAATAGATGAGTATAACAGTTATTTAAAAAAATCTAAATTAAAACAATAAAGAAAGCATAATACAGTGATAATAAAAGTAAAACAAAAGCATATACCTACAAAAAAATATGACAATAAATGTATAAAATAAAATTAGATACGTAGGTAAAAAATATAAGAAGTTTCACAAAAAAAAAAGATATTCAATATAGACAAAAATTGTAGGGATTATAGACGTCTATTTATGTCTAAATATAAGAAAGAATTGAAATAAACAATGTTTATACTGATACGTTTTTAGATTTTCACGGCCAAAAGCATTTTCGTTGTTTGTTTTTGGGGTGTTATGCCGTGTTGTGCTACCTCCTTCTTTAGCCGACGTTTCGGACAGCGTTGCAGTGTCCATCATCAGGGCAGATCCGACGGATCTGCCGGATCTGCCCTGATGATGGACACTGCAACGCTGTCCGAAACGTCGGCTAAAGAAGGAGGTAGCACAACACGGCATAACACCCCAAAAACAAACAACGAAAATGTTTATACTGATTGTTTTTAATGTGAAATATATCTCCCAGATCAGAATATTTATTTCCGAGACTGTGAAGTCTCGGTATCGGGGAATTTTGATAAGAGAGTGTCCTGGTGTTATTAAAATAAAAGGGTAGTAAATTTCGGCAAAATCTTTTAGGTATATGGATATTGATTAATTGAAGCAATTCAGGACAGTCAATTTTGTAATGCAGTATTTTATCTAATAGTTTTAAATCTGTGATTATTCTTCTTTCTGAAAGTTCTAATAGGAACATTTTGTCTAGTGGGTAGTTATAATCAATGTTTTCTACAGGAATATGCTATTTATAGTTTATATAACTCAAGAACTTATGTTGAATCTTTTCAATGTTGGCGGAATGAATATTGTAAAAGGAAGACCATATCGTAGAGTTATACTCTAGTTGGCATCTAACAAGGGTTTTGTACAACATGATAAACGTGCCTAAATTATTGAAGTCTTTTGAAACTCTCAAAATAAATCCAAGAGTCTTAAGGGCCTTATTAATAATATGACACAAAAAAGTTAGTTTGCTATCGAACATAATACCTAGGTCAATAATTTCACTGACGCAATTTAATTTTTTATCATTTAATTTATATTGGATTATTTATTCTGTAAAAATTAATGAACTGACATTTCTTTATGTTCAATGCTAGTTTGTTGAAAGAGCACCATTCAAAAAGACGTCTCAATAATATTTAATAATATTTGGATGACTTGTATAGCGCTGTTTTTGTGGAGAATCACCTCAAGGGCGCTTAGTAGGGTTAATAATTTAACGTTGTTCAAACAAGGTATTATACCGTTTTGTGCTTCATCCTTCTTTATCCAACGTTTTTGACGCGTTACTGTGTCCATTATCGAGGAAGATGTGTATATTGTGGTAAAGTGTGTGTTTGTGCATATAGAAGCGATACCGAGATGGGCGCTCCAATCCTCGTATGATGGTATTTATGTAAAACATTTATTAATTAAATTGATTTCGGCGTTTAGTTTTAGAGCAGCCATCAAGTAAAGGATGCCAAAAAACTATTATGTTCAGCCATGTCGTCTCTAAAAGCATTGAAGGTTTTTTAGAAAATTTCAATTGCATCCGTAATTAGGCATGCTCAATGCATTTTGGGTCCCACGACTTTAAATCCAAAGTAATCGCCGGTCTCAATTAGTTGCTTGGCAATTGCCGATTCATTGGCTAAAGTTTGAGTAAGCGCAACACGGTAAATTACCCTAAAAATAAATAATAATACTTTTGTGCGTGAAAATGTCCAAACCCAAAATAAACTTATTTTTATTATGTTTAATTAAAACAAAAATTAGAACCGACACAACATGTTTTCATCTTGATAATATATAAAAATACTCTTGTAATATTAAAAAGTTAAAATTGGTAACGTAAAAAACAGCTTAACAAAAAAAAAATGTTTTCCCGTGTACGTGTACAACTTAACCAAACAGATGAAGGTTCGTAATTACGATTAAAATAAAAGGTTCGTAACTGCATGAAAATCGGATCCTAGTAGTTCCTGAAGGTGCTTACGTGCTAAAGACAAAAATTAAAACAATTATAATAAATATTAAAACATGTAAATTCGTAGCTCGACTGTATCAAACTCCTGATTCTAGTTAAAATAAGAGTACCTACACCATGCAATATGCATAAGGACACATATCATTGCCACTATTCACAAACAAATTTGGTATATTTTTGCAAACTCACCAATTCCTGCCTACACAATTTTGCAAACGAATATACAAATAATGATATCGACTTTTTTAATGTACAAATTTAATGATGAAAACATTCCCAAGCGTTGATATCAAATATTATTGTTATACCCGTTTGAAAAAATTATTCAAATTATAAACCATTTAATTACTGAGCCTTTAAAAAAAATTGTAACCACATTATTTGCCCATGTAACAAGCTTTTGGGAAAATAAAAGAGTAATCAATAACTATACACATATTTTATTATATTTAATTGTTTTCTAAAAAATAAAAATAAAATGAAACACAGATGGTTTATTTATTACTTTTTAAAATCCCATATTTTTAAAAACGATTATTACTTAACAGAGTTTTGTAAAACTATTTACACCACTTTACACAAACAGAACATGGTAACATTTGCAATATCAGTAACCATTAAACCATTATTTCCCTCTGAGTAGATCCGTAGTTACCGACTACGTTTTCTCATTCTTCACACGTAGTTTCTGAAAATGAAATATCGTTCAGAGGCTTTTTCCTCCAGATGTGAAATTGCTCCCCGGCTCTTTGCAGTTCCTTAAAGCCAATTAGAGAAAACATGTTACATCAGGCAGCCACTAAACTTAAGTAACGGAATGGGAAATATTACATCACTTGATTTGTTGCCCGAAAATGGCGAAAGTGCCACCGATTTTAGTAGGTCTGAGTACTTACACCAGTGAATGAAAAAATGGTAGGAATATAATAATTTTAGAAGCAATAATAAGACATTCATAACATCCCAAGTGAATGGGAATTTGAACACAACAAAATGACTACATTTTGTCTAACAAATTTTGTCTTTTTCGAGCAATGTGTGTTGGACATTACAGTCATACATTAACACTCGTTTAAAATAATCTTCTGAGCTCTATTATATTGTCTTCGCATCAATAATTAGTTCCCCTTCCGAATTCTACAGAAGTCTTGCTTGCATCTTTCCATACAATGCTTTGTTTTGACTTTTTTTTTAGTTTTTAATCATGTTTCGGATTTAGATATTGCATATATTCCCATACGTAAGATAAGAAATCCATGTGTCAGCATTGCAAGCCTATTAATTTACTTGCAAAATAATACAGGTTTGCTTACCACATGGCGATCTTGAACCATGATTTTTAAAAATTTCAATTGTATTGAACATTAATTAATTTTATTTCAGGCTAATAATTATTGCTTATAATAATTGTTTCCCTTTGTGCCATGCATAAAAATCTTGTCTTAAACATTAGTTTACCCAATTAAAAAATAATAATTAAGTTTTTTATTTACAATGCATTATTTTTGGCGTAAAAAATACTAGTCATTATAACAGTGTGGTGTATCTACATGAAAGTACGTTTTTTCGTTAACTCTAAGCAGGAGGCCTTGAGGAAAAAAATTCTCTCAGGGCCTATGTCATCTTTGAAGACGCTGGGTGGAGGGTCTTTTTGAGGAGAGGTAAGAGTGCAAATGGGTCTTCAAGAGTTCTATATTGAAAGAGGGAGAAAACCCAGAGGTCGGCAAATCGGTCCACAGCCAAGCTGTTGAAGTCAAGAACGAACACCTACTTAGTAGAAACTACGCGTTATTGATTTATTTACAGGTGATTTTTTGATTTACTTATACATAGAACATAAAGACAATTAAGTATATTTTTAATTTTTTATAAAAACTACTCTCTTTTTATAAAAGTCTCGAATTGGTAGAGGTGATCGTCCCGGTAAGACGAGAGGTTCTGGGTTCGAGTGCCAGTTGCGACCGTTATCTTTTATTTTTCTGAGTCGTGTTTCATTTTCATATTTTTGTTTAGATTATTAGTGTTATTTTCTTCTCCTATATGTTAAAATGATATATTAAATTGATGGAAATACCCTTCAAAGGTTATAAATAGATAATTAATCTTATAAAATTTGAACATTCATTTAGACTCCATATAAATAAAATCGGATATATTTATCCGGGACACTATCTAGGTAACAAACACGTTCATATAACACTTGTTTCCAATGAAAAAGCTAGCTGCCGATAATATTGAAAAAAATAGTCGAAGATAAAATTGTTAATTCTGAAATTTGAAATATATGATTGACAAATTGACGTTTAATAAATGGTTGCAATGACCGAATTGGTAGAGGCGTTCATCCCGGTAAGACGAGAGGTTTTGGGTTCGAGTCCCAGTTGTGACCATTTTCTTTTATTTTTTGTGTTTCATTTTCATATTTTTGCTTAGATGATTAGTGTTCTTCTTCAATGATTTATATATTTCTTCAATATCAGTAAACTTACTTTGGGGCGTCTTTTTAATTTATTAAAGGAAAACCATCACGTTGCACGCACCACATTTTTTTATCAAAACTATTGAGTATAATAGGGGTGATTAATTAGTTAAAGGTATTATAAAATATAAAATATTTTAGAAAATATAATAATTGTTTTTTTTTTAATATTTAGAAAATATAATAATTGTTTTTTTTTTAATAAAAAAAAAAACAATTATTATATTTTCTAAAATATTTCAACATAAAACAATCAAATTGTCTATATAACAAATATTTGTTATTTCAAATATAAGTATTAATACGAAAATTAATTTATGAGATCGCTATTTAAAATAAATATTTGGTTATTAATAATATTTAATTGGCAATTAACACCTTTTATAATTTCTAAAATTACTTTTTTCAAAGTTTTTTTTAATTGTAAAACCGTTGTGTTTGTGTGAAAATTTTTCAACCCTTTATTTATTTGTTTCCAAAATGTGGTTGGCAAATTCACAATAAATATTTAAAAAATTGGACTTGGAGAGTTCTTCTATTATATCATTCAAATAATAATGTTCCTTAACAAAACATAAAACAGAACAAGACACAGAAACATAAAAATAAACTATAAAAGATAACCAAAAAAGGGAATCGTACCCAGGTTCTCTTGTCCTACCGGGACACACTTCTACAATTGATTACTTCAATTTATATTAGTTCTTG
The DNA here is from genome assembly GCA_951813805.1 of Limnephilus auricula. Lineage (NCBI taxonomy): Eukaryota > Metazoa > Arthropoda > Insecta > Trichoptera > Limnephilidae > Limnephilus > Limnephilus auricula. The sequence continues at coordinate 39,286,764 of OX638392.1, read as the reverse complement.
ACCACGAGTTCGACACGTACCAGTTCAGCGCCAGCATATAATATATCTACATTTCAATAGAATAATAAAACAACCATAAGATACCTCTCAGAGCGATTCTGAGTATATCTGCCATTTTAGAAAGTAGCACACACCGTCAAACACACTATAAGTAATATGCTTCGTACATCACGGCATGGCTTTTCCTTCGATGTCGGCCATTTAGCCGGCAATCTGTCAGTGATCGAACACGTTCCTCCGCGAAAAATGATACTTACATTTCATTTCCTTAGTCATTACCTGTTTAAAGTGCGGCATTAATCTTGCCACAGAGAAGTGTTGGAAAATCCGGGGAAACAGAGATTTTGGTATTGTCACGACTCTACCGTTTGTCATTTTCCACATTTCAGTACGACAACAGCACACCCTATCTGCCCCGCATCCGTCATGGAGCGGAGCCTTTCAGATCCTGCAGATTAATACCCGGAAGTAAAGCCTTAACATTATGATCAAGGACCACCCTAATTTTATGAGGTGGATTAATGATAATAAACTTTTTTAATGCCGTTTAATTTAAGGAAAGCGGTGATAAGTTACGCCTTACCGATTTGTCTTTATTATTATCAGGATGTTATAAAATACTGTGAGAAATTGTGATCATAGTATAATGAGATACGTTTTTTAGATTTTCACGGCCAAAAGCATTTTAGTTGTTTGTTTTTGGGGTGTTATGCCGTGTTGAGCTACCTCCGTCTTTAGCCGACGTTTCGGACAGCGTTGCAGTGTCCATCATCAGGGCAGATCCGGCAGATCCGACGATCCGACGACGCTGTCCGAAACGTCGGCTAAAGAAGGAGGTAGCGCAACACGGCATAACACCCCAAAAACAAACAACGAAAATATAATTTTTCAGTAAAATTCTTGTATTCTTAGTATGTATGTATGTTCTTTGTCGCGTTTTCAATGTTTATTAATAGTTTATTGTTAAGATGATTTCTTTTTTTTTAAATATTAACTCCACACAGGAGGCCCTGAGGTAAATAATTTCCGTCAATGCCTATGTCATCTTTGGAGATGCTGCGTGGAGGGTCTTTTTGAGGGTTCGCGGCGAGTTCAACGAAAACGAGTTTCACTAACTAAAATTCAACCTAACTTAACCTAATCTAACCATTTTTTTGGGTGTTTTGTAAAATTGCTTTCGATGAATTGATTTTCGATGAACTTGTCGGTTACTTTTTTTGAGGAGAGGAAGGAGTGAACATGGGTCTTTAAGAGACTCATGTTGTACGAAGGAGGATACACAGAGGCCGGCAAATCGTTCCATAGCTGAGCTGTTGAACTCAAGAACGAGTCGTAAGGCAAATGTCAACCGTGTTGGGCGCGTGTTTGGCGTGTTTTCCGACTATGCACCGGTGCCGAGTGGATCAATGACGCTAGTTCCTTGGAGCATCTTCCATTGAAATACCGGTAGAAGAAGGATAGCATTCCCACCCGACGCCTGTGCTCTAAATATTGCAATCGGTTTGTTAAGACGGGAGAATCTATCAAACTTACCGCCCATTTCTGCACAGAGTCGAAGGTGTTTTTCAGATACTTTGGGGCTCCAGACAAGATGTGGCTGCCAAATTCAACAATGGGGCGCACTTGCGATTTGTACAGGGTTAGCAGTTGTGTACTATTAAAGTATCTGCATGCCCTGCATGTGAGAGGCATGATGACGCACCATGTCGTGTAATATTTGGGATCAGGCCGATAACAATAACACTCCTTTTATGGATGGCAATAAGGTTGAAATTTATTTATGATAAGATTATTTTGTATTTTTTTCGTAAGAAGCAATCACTAGTATTTAGTTATTATTATATCCTGATGAAGCTCGGTCGGAGCGAAACTGGTCGATATATCAAATAATAAATATACGTGGTTAAATACTAAGTGTTTGTTTTATTTAAAAAAAAAAAAAAAAGATTATTTTGGTTTTGTTCAGTCATAAATAATTAAATGTTTTATGATCATTTTCTAAAGAATTTAATTTTATACCATAATACAGTAAAATAATAACTTAAGAAGGGTTCGTAAGTAGGAGATATTTAACTTTCAAGTGTTTTTTGTACGCTTGATACTTTATTTTTTTAGGGCTTACGAAAGGACTAATAAAAAATAAACTTATTTATTTCAAAGGAAAATAAGAGAGTATTTAAGAAAAGCATTTAAAATACTTCTAAGCGATATAATTTTCAAACCAAATTCACATGATTTAACATTGCTTAGTAGTGCACCACCTTCGACGACATAATCTTTATATATTATCAAGTTGATCGCCACAGAAAAATCTATTGATGACAAACCTAGAAGCTGTGCAAGGATATACTGGGCCTACAATAAATTGAGGCCACCACCGTAGCGCAAGTTAAGAACTCCTGGCGACACTTTTCCAAGCAATGAATCTCTGATCCGGGAACTGCAAAGGGATGAAAATGATTTAAAAAAAACTTAAATAATACTGAAAAAGACGTATCTTCACTTCTTAATGGAAAAGTTACAGAATTAAAACTTGCGATTGGCGGCTTACTTAGAGTCTAGACTCTTGACGATCTTAATGCTAATCGATTAGTCGAACAGTCTGGGTCGAATGGAATTGTCTTGTTTAATTATTGTACTATTCGAATCACTTCAAATAAACTTGCACTAACACCCAAAACTGATTTGAATTGAAACGGACCATAACAATAATAATTAACTTATTTTTAAAATCTCACTGTATTGTATCAGACGGAACATTACGTGTAGAAAAGGTATTTTTTTAATATTCTTTGTGAATTTTTCAATGTCTACTGCCCACTCAAAATCACAAAATAATATTAAGTACGTTATATCAATTGAAAGCTTCTCTTATTTTCTAGTTGTTTCTGACTATTCTATTAATTGTTCTATGTTTTGATTTGCTATGAACAATCCAGTCTTTTAATGTTTTAGCAGTTAATTCTTTGTAATTACGAGAATAAACTTTATTGTCTTATTCTTCTTGAATTTGTTGTTACCAGATTTAAATGCACACTTGCCTAGTTTTGACAAAAATTATACTTATAAGGGGACTTTCATCATCTTCTTGATAACTTAGCCATAGGATATCATATATTAAGAGGGTATTATCAGAGAATACCGGAAATTAGTCATTTTTAAATTAAATTCTAGACGTATTGACTCTTTTTACAAAAAAAAACAAGAAATGATTTTGAAAAATTGTTATTTTATCTGATACACACAGTTTTAAAATTTTGAAAAATTAAGTTTATTTTTGATATACTAAGATTATACCGTTGGTCGTTGGCAGATTTGTTCAATTTTCAAACGATATAAATTATATATAAACTATTAAACAACACAAATTTCATATCATATAAATCATACAACAATATAAATCAATACATAATCTAGTAAACGCCGTTTCATAAAAAAATTAATCAGAGAACGTGTTTCGTGACAAAAATACCTCAGTTTTTCTAAGGTAATAATAATTTAAGGTCTTACAAACTAAAATATTTCAAAAATTTTTCACACAATTATTTTGTTTAGTCATTATTGAAATATCGCAAATACTTATAATAATAAAAATAGTTACAAGAAGTACACGATATTTAATAATTTATCATCGTGCGTTTTGAGCATTTTTATTGCTTACTTGAATGTAGGTATATATTATATATTAAAGCAAGTTTTTAATGAAATAAATCGATATTAATTTTTTTAATTTAAAAAATATCATACGAATATTAATCGATCTTTCTCATTGGAACCTCCCTGTACAGTTGCAAGCATTTTTAAACTTTTATTCTCAGCCGCTGATCAATCGCTCTTAATAGACAAACAAATAAATATCGCAAAAGTATACAATAAAAACTCGGCTAACTTATCCTATACATAATCAATATTCATATTATTTATCTGTTAATTACTTTAATAGTTTGTGAAGCGATTTTTTTATTAGTGCACTTTATTTATGCATCAATCACATTACACGTCGTTAGAAGTGTAGTTGTGGCTACGATGAATCAACCGTTACAGCCGCAACAGCTGTCTCCTCGACAGGATGGAGTAAGATTGATTGCCGCACTGCCAGAGATTTCCTTTGGAATATTGATGTGAATGCATTGGACATTATACCATATACACTTATACAGGCTCATTCCCGTAAATGATATGCTTTCATACCAACATTAAACGCTTTAAATTTCTAGTATTCTAAAAAATCTTGATTCTTTCATAGCCCTAATTACCGCCGCCCCGGGAACCATTTATTGGACGACTAACACCCCTGCCACAGGTCACACCAAGTGGTTCGCTGCGTTCGGTGACTTAGCAGGGGTGCCCGGGTTCATGGGGTTAAGTTTGTCCCGGACTTGGGGGGTGGATGCGTCTGCCGATCATCTGCGTGGCAGGCCGGATCGGGAGAAACTGGTTGAAGGAGACCTTTTGATTTCTCCAGCCGGACCCTCTCGACCCATCGCACCGCAGTGGGAGGGATTGCTTCACACATCCGTCACTCCTGGACATATTTATCCCCAGATTCCTACCCACCCCTCAAACCCTTTTCCTTCCCTGGACTTCATATCCTTCCTTTCCCTTATAAAACCCTCCAGGCAGCATCTTCAAAGATGACATAGGCCCTGAGGGAATTTTTCCCTGTGTGGAGCTAATGTAAAAAAAAAATAAAAAAATAACAAATTTAAAAGGTCTTGTATTATAATGAAAGTTAAATCACTTTAAAGTACCTACCCAAGAAATAATGATATAAATACGGTAGTATTTAGTACTTGGGTAATATTGGACACAAGTAAAGAGAAAAATAATTATAAGGAAAAATGAGTTAATGTTAGTAATGTTAGTAATCAAAAAAGTTTCGGTAGCAATTGGCAGAGACCTTACTTCTGGAAAGAATCTTTTTTTGGTTCATTTATTAACATATTTTTTACAATTGGGTATGGGAGACGGGTATGAGTACTGCCGCCAGGGGTACCATTTATTACCAACACCCCTGCCCCCTGTCCCCCTAGTAGTTCGCTACATTTGGTAACTTATCAGAGGTCCCGATTATTTTCCTAATGGCCTTCCGTATAGAGCAGATGCAAAAAACAAAAAAACTGCTGTCAAAGCAGAACATGTTATTTTAAAAGATATTATCTTAATTTCTGTATCGTATTTCATTGAAAATTGTTGGTACCTATCTATTATTTTTTTTAAATTCAAAAGACTTAAAAGAAAGAGAAAAGAAAGAAGAAAGTCTGAAAAGAAAATTGGATGTTTCTATTGAAAAGAAAAACTATTTTCATTTATTTTATATCAAGTTGCAGAACTTTTTTATTAATTTTAAGCGCAAGGCACTTAGGGAAATTGATTTGGACCTCAAATCATAGCTGTAATCCGCTTCTTTGACATTTTGGAAGCGTTGTGTGGAGGGTCTATTGATAAAAGTTTTTGTAGTTTTGTAGTACCATTATTTAGTAGTTTGAGAATAAATCCACAAATAATGTTAAAAAGTTCTAATAAAAATAGATACTGGTGGTCTATATTCTATTCTTGTACCATATTTACGTGATGTATTAACAGCAAATCTTGTTTACTACATCTAAATATCGTGGGCGCTCCGTATTATTCACCGCATTTCCAGTAATCTCAGTGATATTACAGATCATGTAGGCATTTAATAAACTTCCATTCCCGGCACAAAAGTTGCTTCAATTCCAGATTTCGCAGAGGTTCGCGAAAGGACGCCAACTTCAATTGTGTGTTCCCTTTCTTATGTCTAATTTAACTAAGGATCCTGTCTACGTGAACCCAACAATAGATTTGGTCCCCACCCCCTGAGCGATTAACCCGCAGCTTAATGGTGCTTTGGAACAAATGCATCCCATTAGCACACGAGTGTATTTAGAAAGAACGATTGCTCGGGTACTTTCAGTAAAGTGGATCTGGTTGCTGAAGACATTGAAGGAACAAAAGGTGGTTTCGGGTAATGGATGGTGGTTTTGTTGGGTTTATATAATACACTACGGTGATTCAAATGGAATAATATATGTTATACATTTCAGTTCAGTTCAGTTTCAGTGTCGGAAACCTAAGTGTTTATTTATTTTTAACTTATTTTCATTTTGAATTAAGATACGAGATAAAAAAAAATATTTTAATGCGAATACTCGGTGCAAGTTCCAGAAATTTTTTTGAAGAATTGAGTGTATTTTATTGTTTATGTATCTTTAAGAAGAAAATCTGTTTCTGTTTGCCACTAAAAAACTGCGAGTGAGCTTTCGCATCAGGCGTACTGAGATTTTCACAGCGCATTCCCATTTAAGTCACCCAGTGCGGAGCTTTGAAATATCTATGATGTAACTGTCAAAGAATATGGCGAGACACCATATACGAATATTCTTTGAATGATATTACCTACTTATTAATTCAAATCTCATGAGTCATGTAGTAAGACGTACTTATTTTTTTTCAAAAGAAAGGGAAAGGAATCACTATAATTATAATATTTTAAAATATATTATAACCACATAATAATATATATTAAATGAAAATACGAGTATGTCGTTTTACTCCACTATTTTTTTAATATCTTTTAACTGCATCGCCTTAACCATGATTAACTAAAATGTTAACCAATCATAAATGAATCTCTGATAAGGAAAGAAATATCAATTTATTAATTTAAGAAATATCACTTTATTAATTATCAGACTGAGAGTATAGTATAAACTAGCTCTGACAAAGTCTTCAACAGTTTTAATATCACCGCAATTAAACAACTCTATTCTAAAATAATACTCCTTCACATTCATAAAAAACAAAAAAGAAATGATTAACCAAAAATCAACTACGTATACAAAATTGGATTTTTTTTCTTATACTATGGTTCCAAACTCTACAAAGAAATCCCACTACTGTTAAACCACAAAAAAATTATAACAGTTTAAACCCAAATACAGATTTTAATACAAAACCTAACGAGATCAGGTATAGAAAATATACTAACAGATCATTAAATACAGACTGAAGAAGAAACCACCCAACCGCACTAAAAACACTAGGTACATGATAATATTTTTATAATTCTTTGAGTAATTTAATATTAATAATATAATTCAATTTTCCTTAGAAATAAATATCTTTGGGGATACCATTATTGTTTCTACTTCAAACAAATAGGAAGATGATAAAACATTTATTATTAAATTCATATTAACGTTCTAAGAAATCTTAACGTTGAATTAAGATACGAGATAAAAAAAATATTTTAATGCGAATACTCGGTGCAAGTTCCAGAAATTTTTTTGAAGAATTGAGTGTATTTTATTGTTTATGTATCTTTAAGAAGAAAATCTGTTTATGTTTGCCACTAAAAAACTGCGAGTGAGCTTTCGCATCAGGCGTACTGAGATTTTCACAGCGCATTCCCATTTAAGTCACCCAGTGCGGAGCTTTGAAATATCTATGATGTAACTGTCAAAGAATATGGCGAGACACCATATACGAATATTCTTTGAATGATATTACCTACTTATTAATTCAAATCTCATGAGTCATGTAGTAAGACGTACTTATTTTTTTTCAAAAGAAAGGGAAAGGAATCACTATAATTATAATATTTTAAAATATATTATAACCACATAATAATATATATTAAATGAAAATACGAGTATGTCGTTTTACTCCACTATTTTTTTAATATCTTTTAACTGCATCGCCTTAACCATGATTAACTAAAATGTTAACCTATCATAAATGAATCTCTGATAATAAATGAAATATCAATTTATTAATTATCAGACTTAGAGTATACTTTTTTAGGAAATAAAAATACTCAGAACGTTAGATCCCTTTGGGAATACCATTATTGTTTCTACTTCAAACAAATGGGAAGATGATAAAACATTTATTATTAAATTCATATTAACGTTCTAAGAAATCTTAACCCCTCAGGCCTCGACCATATTCTGTCAGTTCAGTTCAGAATATTTCCAAAAAATCCAAATAAATGAAATATTTATGAACATATCTGAAAACTAAAAACTTTTATTGAAAGGTGTTGATAATGATTACACATTTACAATATTTTTAAATATAAACAAAAAAAATTCAAAATGGCTCTTTACGTGTTTTCTAACTAAAAATACTGATAACAATAAAAAATAAAATCACTTGCATATTTTATTAGAAAAATGTATTATAAATGTTACCATCCACTCACTTTTTTGTACTTTCAAGTAAAAATCTGTAATATAAAAATTAATGTTTGTTTGTTTGTTCGTACCTTACGCGTGGCCATACCGTTTATCCGATTGAAACTTTGGGAATATTATGTGCGCATACCCGGGATGGTTATCGCATAGTGAGCTCTGGCGTTATGAAATTATTTCCTATACTATTCATACGATTGCGATTAAAATTTCATCCGATTGCTATTAAGTTTTTTTTAATAGTTTTGAACATGCCCTTGAATATTTCTATATCTATACTGGTGAGCTCTGACATTATGAAATTTGTATAAAAAAATTTAATAGGTCACGCGAGTTTTAGGGAAAAATGCGTGTATTTAGAAAAAAATCTGGGGGGAGGGGTATGCGGCAGGGTCGGTTGGGGAAATAAGGAGAGGGGGACGATGGAGAGGGGAAGGTGAAGAAGGTTGAAGCAGAATGCGTGAGGGGGTAGTAATTAATAAAAAAATCACAAAGCAATAATTCTTTTTTTTCAAATTGTTTTTCAATATATTGTGCTTAACTTTTAGATTTGAATATATAATCTGGCGTTTTATCTTTCTAGTACCGTTTACATCATGTTTTCACTATTATGTTGGTAAGGGAGCAACAAAGATTTCTAGGAGACCTATATATGAATTCTTACGAAAAGCTAAGAAATTAGCCTGAGGGTTAACAACTGATGTTTTGGTTAGAAAAGCATTAAGAAAAAGTTCTTAGAAATTATTGACACTTTAATTTGGATTACAACATATTGATTAAAAGTAATTATTTTACCAGAAACGTATTTTATATCTACAATATTTACGTTCAACAAAATTACCACAGATTTAGTAATTTCAAAATACTTATTTTTAAATGAATATAACTTTTGTTTAGTGAGAGAAATTATTTTTAAAGGACTATTATTTTATTATTACTTTGACTATTAAATTATTTTAGTCAGTAACAATGGGATTAATAAATTGATAGCATCATTTAGTGTTATTAACGTAAACCCCTTGCGGCGGGCGCTAAAACTTTTAAAGAGTTGAACAATAAATACTGGAATAAAATGTCGATATAGGGCAGGTTAAGGACCCGAGCCCGAGGTGGTTTGCAGAAGTGTACCATCTATTTTAAGATGCGCAGCTTAAATATTATGAAAGCTGCTATAAAAAGCCCTCTTTCTTCGGCTGAAAGAGATTTCACAGAAGTTCAATCAATATTTTTGGAGCTTTTGCAACAAAGCGGAATTGTTTTTACGTTGAATTGGGAAGTCTCAGTGATAATTTTTTCTTCGGAATGAATGATTTACGAGCTGTCGTTTGAAATATCGCTAACTAACTTTATAAAATCTTTTAGTTAGTACTTAATACATAGATATCCTTAGCAAGTCGGCAAATTACGTTTAAAATATGTACACATTCCTGAAATTTGATCAGTTTCTGTTTTCGAGGATAAGGTTCTAGACTAGCAATCCGGAGGTTGGGTGTTAAAGTCCGATTAATTTCATAATCATACGTAAAGATAGCAGGTTATAAAAACATGCGTTAAGAAGATGATGTTGACAATTCTTACTCGAGGTATGATAAAGTTAAATATGACCGAATCGGATAGGGACAATAAGCTCAGTTGTAGACCAAAGCCCCGGCAAGGCCAAGGCCCCGGGTTCAATTCCTAGATGCGAACGTATCTTTTTCTGATTTTTCTGTTCCAAATTTTCAATTGAGAGTCAATAATATATTTTCAATGATTAAATATAGTGTTGGTTTTGCATACGTAATGTTATAAAATGTGTACGTAATTTAAAAAAATATTCACAAATCCCCTTACTTTTAAAACTTACATTTTTAGTATATTGAATTATATTATTTATTTATTTTATTTTATAGTAATCAATAGTTTATAATGTGGTTCGTTTATTTATGTGTAATTTACCTAACTGAGAAACCAATCATAGATTTCCTCACTATACTATAGTATTATGTATCTAAAAATTTAAACACTATATTCACAAGTAAAAAAAACTTACATGGTTAATATTGTGGTGTAATTATCAGCTTGGTTACTATCCAAGCAGTTGATAGGAGTTCAATTCTTGGCCGGCAATAACAAAACAAAAAGCTTATTTTTTTAGTACATTTTTGTTTAAACTTTGTATTCGGTGATTTTTCTAATAAATTAAATACCTCTACATTTACTGAGTCAACAAAAACTAATTTTGAACATGATTTTTGTTTCAGTTTGTCACATTTTAATATGCTATAATTAATAATAGAATAGCCCATCTTCTACCAATACAAGTAAAGAGGGGATTATACTTTAGTTTAATTCATTCCCATCTTAATTATCTCATAGAAATATGGGGAAACACAAATATCACATACTTAAACGAAATTCAAATAATACAGAATAAAGTTATAAAAAAACTTTTTAATAATATACCAGATACCCCCACCAAAAGAGTATACCAAGAAACTAACTTAATGAAAATCAGAAAACTGTACGAATACAACATATGCCTATTAATCTACAAAATTCAAAATGGCTTTATAAACACAAATACTACATTTATGAAAACATCACAAGTACATTTATGAACACCACACAAGACAATGTAATAAATTATACACAAATTCAACAAAGACAGAGTGTGGCAAAAGAAACATAGACTATGAGGGTATAAACATATATTATCTCTTTCCTGATAGCCTGACAACCGAAAATAAAATGAATATATTTAAAAAAAAAACTGTTTGCTCTCAAGATTAAGGAGCAAAACCAAAATATTTTTACTTAAAAAAATGTGTTACTTTGTGTTAGGTAGTAAACCATCATTATTTATATTATTAGTACCAATGTATACTTAAGTTAACATAGCGAAATATGTATATTTCTTTTAAATTCATAAATAAAATAAATAGATAATTTGAACAAATTTACTGCATTTTCCGATGCGTTTTACAGGTTACAATTATGCCTTACAATCAATATTAATTTTCCATTGGTAAAAAATTAAATTACACGACACACATCACGTCACGCTAAACAATGGCGCATAACGGATAACGGAAGTTGTAAAGCCGGTCGTTGCTGTATCGCGCAAACCGTTTCCGTTATAACGGAAAATATGCATGATTAGTGTGTTTTCCGTTGTATTTACGATGAGAATATTCATTTACCTGAAATATTCGTATATAGATACGGTGCTGCATGTAACCCGGGCACAAATTAAAACTACCGTGAAATATGGCGCCATGTACGTTATTGCAAAATTATTTTCTCACTACCACGGCGCGAATATTAAGTATGACAAATTAATATTACATTTTCAATATACATTTTCTCTTAAGGTTTAGCATGCGCAACAAAAGCACGTATGGGTTATATTTTAGAGTAAAACATTTTTTTTTTTATACAATGACAACAGTTATTACCATACAGTGGAAAGGTAGAAGTTAAAAATTGGATTTATTTTAATTATCTGGTTTTATTTATATGTTTTATGTGAATACTTCACAAGAGTCCCAGTTGCTCCTGCCTCAAGCCAGTGAGACTATGATATTCCCAATTTGGCTATGGTGTGAAGCTGAATGTGAGTGGGGAGGGGAAGGCGATGGGGGAGAGGAAGGTATGGAATTATTTGGCTATTCAGATATAGTCACCAAATACCGCTAAAAAGCCATTTAACGCAACGTTTTAATTCTGAATGGTGGTGTTTCACCAGCGCGATACTAAGAGTATACATAATATTTTAAATTATTAAATTGTGTAAACACAGATAAATCAAATAAAATTTAACCCGTGACCTCCGGATTGCTAGTCGAGAATTTTGTTGAGTGGCGGAAATTAATATCTGATAATATATTACAAAAGTGACTATTTTTGCATTTTTTTGTAAAACTCATGTAAATTTTTACATAATTTACAATATATTTGTAAAGGCGTTGTGTTTCTATGAGTAATCGATGTTAAGTGAAGCCTCTATATACATACTAGTCATTTTGTCTCGTACCGATTTTCACTACAATCTTTGTTGCGTTATTCGTCAGGATTTTTTTTAATTAGCTCTGTACGCTGTAGCACGCCAGCGTATAGGGGATTAGACTGAACAGATTGTCCACTCTAGACGAGCAACGCCTATACGTTATAATACGGTGTCTATACGTTGTAAACAAATGAAAAGTTATTTCACAAACCGGCACTTACCATTAGATGTGGTGTCATCATAATATGTAGCCTCTCTGGTGTGGAGATACTTGCTACTCCGTTGAAAACAATAGGCGTACGATTGTTGGATGGATTTATCACGATTGGTGATGGCAATACGGTTTAAGTAGTTAAGGTGATTATTTAAAAGATAACACTAAGCAGTGGTTAAACCATAATTACGACAATACGATGATTTTCTCAGTGCCACAAATAACGATATGAATTTAACAACGTTTAGGGTTTCTTGAATGACTGGCGACTTAGGGCTTGCTGGGCGGATGCTGTTACCTTGACAACCATTATTGATACCAGTAGGTTGGTAATTTTACAGTAACCAACCAAATGTGCAAGTTCATTAATGAACTCTTCCTATTTCAATTTTTAAACAGCACAAAATCAGAAGACACAATTAGGCGTTATGAAACAAGCTCCATACGGAAGGACCCAAGGAAAATAAACCCTATCTAGACTTACATATCATAGATGTTGTGTGCAGGTTTTTTCATGGAAATAAAGAAAGAAAGAAGAGGAAGTTCTGGGAAGTAAAGAGGTACGAAAGGTAGGTGGGAATCTGGGGTCAATATGTCCTGAAATGACAGACGTACAAATTCTGCCTATTGCTGGTGGGTTAAAAATGTCTCTCTTAACAAGTTTCTCCTGATCTGGCCCGTCACACAGGTCGGAAAACGTGTGTGCCATCAAGACCTAGACAAACCTCACCCCATGAATCCAGGCACCCCTGCTAAGTCACCAAACGAAGTGAACCACATGGGATGACCTGTGGCAGGGATGTAGGTTATACTATTAAAGGCGACCAACACCCCAGGGAATGCTGCGCAGAGAGGATTTTTTTTAGATTAATCAACTATTTAATAATATAATGTCTTACATAGTTCGTAAGTTTTTCGTAGTGCATCCTGGCGTAAACAGGTAATCAAACATTATCCAAACTTGCCACGATTGGGTCTAATGAGGTTTGTAATGTGTCACGAAAAACTACGACAGCTGAATAGATATTTTCTTCATATCAGATACAGCCAACCTTACCTAAACAATATGAATATAATACACTCGTGTATTATTATATGTATTATTAAAAGTCAGTTTAAAATTGCTTTTGCTCTTCTTTAAATTTAAGCGAGTTATTATTTCTTAAATTTCAAAAGGACATACATTTTTCTCACCTTTCCATGCCTTTAACAACTCAGTTTCTTTCTAGGCCAAAAATAATACTAGTTATAATAAAATATTAAAGCTGTTTGCTAGAGTTCTCTCCCACGTTACTTGGGTGCAGAAAAAACCTGACAAAATTGTTCATAAACAGAAACGGGAATTTTCTGAGAAAAATGCACTAAAAAATCTGAATTTCACGAAGTGGAAAGTTTGTACGTCATTCGCAATGCTCTACAAATATGCAAATTTCAGGTATTACGAATGCGAAAGATTTAGTAAGCTCGTGGGGAGAAACCTACTATCCATTTAAAAAATATATATTTGGAACCGTGACTTGCTTCATAGTAAGTTATTTTTAGGAAGTCGAAAAATAATTTGAATTTTTTTATCATATCAGACCCTAAGGCAGGGGTGGGGAACCCTTTTGGCGTCGGGAGCCATTTGAATGTTCGTAGTATCATTCGTGGGCCTATTATTCCGATAAGCAAATCATGTACACAAATACTGCAACTACTAATTTATAACTGCTCTAGAAAATCGAGAATGATATTCCTAGAATTGCTTCCGCAGAAGATTTCGCATCTCGAATTTAATTTTTACATTAGGCAGCTTATAAACTTAAGAATGATTCTGCGTAAGAGTCCACATGGACAAATGAATGTCCGAGTGACAATTAAGCACTCGGGCGACGTGTTTTGTAGTAAAAAAGGTGCATACATAAGAAAGCACGAACCTGTCAGCTATGTTAGAATAATCTCTGGGTTTTTTAATAATAACTTTATAATGTATCTGAAACACCGTGAAAGAAAACCTTTCTCGCTTTCTGAGTGAAATTTTTGTGGTGCTTTCAGCAGGCCGCACCAAAAGTGCTCGCGGGACGCACCAAAATGAAAAAAAAAGGCCGCAGGTTCCTCACCTCTGCTCTAAGGGATAAATGTATATTTGCTTTCTATACATTAATGATGTTTACAACATTATTTCTAAGATTTGTTTTATCTGTCCCACAAAAACCTGGAAAACGAACAAGATCTGTAATCTGTAATGTAATCCGTGAAAAGCATCTCTATTCATCTGTATAAAATAACATCATCACGTTAGTATTTTATTTACAAAATATTTATGTAAAATTTATAACTTAACGGGATTTTTGAGACGCAAACTTCTTGGCTAAGGTTTTAATTAAATTAGTGAACAAAATAATTGGTGTTTACGATACATGGATAACTAATTACGATCAATTTAATTTCTTGGACAATCACAACCACAGTGTAATATATTTTTACATCCCAGTAGATGGTAGATTGTATATTCGAGTAATGTAGGGCGTTCAAACCCTTCCCAGGGAGTTAACTGAGGGATGAACTTTAAAAATAATCTACCCCAGAGAATGTAGGACGCTACCTTCAGACCTCAGACCACGGCAATAATTCTCTCCCCTCTTAGTGGTTTAACGAAAGCTCCCCTTGAGTGCTCTATCCTCCATCTGCCTTTGAGAGATTTCATAAAACAGAAGTGCCAAACACAAAGCTCATTTGCGTGGATTAATGGGAGACCTTCTAAAAATATTCCGACGGACGGACGCGTCCGTTGGTTCATTGTTGATCTGGCTTTAGCAGTTCCGTTTTGCCGGTACACTCGCCGAATGGATAAAATGCTCTGGGTATATTGTTGAGGTTAAGAGAACGTTAAAATTTGTGTATCTATCAGCTACCTAATTGTGGTAGAAGTGACTGCGGTTGATTTATGTTGGCCTTAAAGGCGGTTGCGGTTGTACTCGTGCAGAAGGTGTGCAAGCACAAAGCAATTGGTGGTGTTTTTAATTTCTAAAAAAAAAATTTTTTTTTGTGGTCAAGGATACCGAATGAAATCTTAACTACTCGGGCCATGTGGTGCTTTATTTGTCATATCTGTCACCAAGTGTCAGGTCCTCATAAAATAAGTACCTAATATATCATTTTTTACTATCGTGCAAATTATGATGTAAACCTTAACAAAAATAGAGCTTTCTCTTTGCTTTTAGTTTTACCATAGATGCTACCGAATAATTTCATAAAAAGTTCGATCTCGATAAACGTGTAAATAATACTGTATTTTTTTTTTTTTTTACATATAAGTGATAAATAAAAATTTTAAGAAAAAATCACTGGAATGCTATTTAAAAACCTTCAGATATGTTTGTGTTAAATTTTTTTTTAAATTGCATATTATGTCCATTCGTACTTTTAAAATCTTTTCATTCTTTCATCTGCTTTCAAAAGCAGCGTTTGTTTTGTATATAATTTTATTATTGACAACAAATATATTTGCTATGGGAATATATTTTTTTTCGTTATAAGTATAGTGTTTAAATTTTTAGATACATAATTCTATAGTAAATTGAGAAATCTATAATTGGTTTCCCAGTTAGGTAAATTACACATGTACAAATGAAACACATTATAAACTGTTAATTTCCCTAAAATAATAAATAAAAAAAAAAATTTAAACAAATCTTTAATCTGACACATGTTTTTAATCACATGATACTATAATGTCTAGACCCAAGTGGTTATGAATGAAATAGGATGTATTGTACCCCGATGGTCCTAATCCATCATTTTGTTAAGGGTTATGATGATAACACACTTCATTTTTTAACGTTCTATATGAAAATTGTATTTAGTTTCCAAAATATAGCCCGATACATTCTTATTTTCAAGGATATAGAAAATTTGGTCGCGAAAATAAAGAAATCGTATTTTATTTTGTGGTTTATTCACCCTTTTCTAAACTGTAGTCGATCTGTCTCACGAAAACATTTTCTTGAAGAAAGAACAGTATCTTTTTAGTAAAAGGTTTTCCTAAACTCAAGGAGCAACTCGCATTAGTAACACTGTTTGTTTCTGTTGTGTTGGCAGTACCGGTCTAAGCTTCAGATACCAGATGATATAAAGCAAATAACCTAGCCAACACAACTTGAAAGGTGTAATTTAACGATAATGTTTGGATGACATTAAAAGGTATGAATCGTTTCGTTTGCCTATTATTTAGTGTACAGTCCATACATAGCTTACCAGACAGAAATTAATTTGTTAACCCTCCGTCGGGCGCCCCCCTGAGCCACCTGGGCTCGGGCGCTATATGACAGGTTTGAAAATGGCCGTTCTAAACTACCCATTTTATTTTTAGCCTTCCAAAAATAATCCCTGTTCTTAAGGATGTATACTAAGAGAATAGATGAAATTTGATCGAAGAAACGTTTTATGACTAAATAAGGAGTAATAAAACTAATAGTAAAAAGGGGCAGAAAAATAATTAATTTCAAACATTAAATTAGGCAAAAAGACATAATATATTGTAAGACGCTTGAATATTACTAGAATGGTGACCGGACAGCTCTATAATTTAAAACATCATCACTCCTTTAAAGTCATAATAAATTTTGAAAAAAAACTTGGTTAAATAGGTCAGGTTATGGGCTATTTTTATTTCATAACTTTTATTGACTTGTCATATATATAAAAAAGAAAAATATTGTCACCAAACATAATCTTTTTTTAGTATTGGTTTTGTAAAAAATTGCTAATTTCAACACAACTATATAATAAAATATGATAAAAATTAAAGAATAATATTAAAGTGATTAATACAAAAATACAATTATATTTATAACTTGGTCATCCATCATTAAAATACTAGAAATGGGCTATTTGGGAGGCGAAAATGTATACCACCGCCTCGGAATTTATTGAATAAACAACACCCCTGCCATACCCCAAGTACGTTTGGTGACTTGACAGGGGTGGCCGGGTTCATAGGGTGAAGTTTGTTTTCTGTGTAGCGGGCCGGATCGAGAGAGTCTGGTTCAGGGAGACATTTTTAAATCTCTAGCCGGATTCTCTTGACCCATCGCCTTGCACCGCAAAGAAAAGAACAATAATACTTTTCTCTCTCCTGGACACATTGACCCCCTGATTCCTACCCACCCCTTGTACAGTTTTCCTTCCCAGAACTTCCTGTCCATCCTTTTCCAAAAACACCCCTCTGCACAGTCATTCGTCAAAAAACTCCAATTCTCCATGAGGGATTTTTTCCTTCAGGTCTCATAACCAAACGATTTTCGGAAATAGCCAATATATCCAATCAAGAGCTAGGCACCTTTAGCGCCTAGTTCCCTTGCTTCAGAAATACTAGATAGATCTGATATAACATATCTCATTTAGAAAATTTATTTATTTCATTTACCTACTTGAAAGCATGCCTCGTTTCGCTAAAAAAAAAAACACAAGCGGTTCTCAATTCTCCGAAAAAAAAAAACTTGGATTATTTTTCAAATATATGTATGTGGATTTAAAGTGTTTGGATACTATCAGTTCGTCCTCTGTGTAAGAACTGAAGGACTGAAGTAATGTAGTGAGATGTAAAGAAAACTCCCCCCACTCAGTTATTTTACTTCAATGCTTTAAAATGCAAATTTAAATCTGTTTCAGTTTTCCTTGCTAGAGAAATGCACCGACTGCCTCCACGCTTTAAAAATACCAGAACCTTAAATTATGTCCTTGCATAACATAAAATACAGTGTAATTTATATTAATTATGCCGCTAAAATTAATAAACTAAATAAATATTTATAATTTTAATGAAGTCTTCATTATATTTTTTTATTCAATATTATTTTTACTTTTCCTAAGTCTTAGAAAAAGTAAAAATAATATTCATACTTTCAAGAACACACATAACTCATAAATTACGAAGCAATATTCTTGAGTCTTGACTATATTACGGCCTCAAAATTTCTTATGAAGTTTCATTTCAACTGTCTTCCATGTCCTCAGTCAACCAAAAGAGGTTCTCCTCGCTTCTGACACCCGTCCCTTGGCGATTGTTCTTGAGAAGTAAAACACCTCTTTGACCTTCCACTTCATCTTTCTTGATGATTTAACAAGTTTAATCATAATATACTTTGACTTTGACTTTTGACGACCGACGGAGTCGAGGGGTAACGCTCTCGACTCAGAATCCGAAGGTCGCGGGATCGAACCCGGCGTGTCCAAATATATATTTTATTTGATTAATTTGTGTTATTTCGCAATTAATTAATTAGAAATAATATAGATTTTCTGGAACGTTCCAGAGTGGAAGATACTCTTAGTATCGCCCTGGTGTAAGACCCCATTCAGAATTGAAACGTAATTGAAAGATCTGAATAGTCAGATATTGCCCCACCTTCCTCTTCCACGTCTCCTTCCCCTCCCCACTACCTTCAGCCTCTCAACAATTGGGGAAGCCATAGTCTCACTGGCTCCAGAGGGATTTGTGTTATTTTCTTCCCACCTTCCTCTTCCACGTCTCCTTCCCCTACCCACTACCTTCAGTCTCACAAAAATTGGGTATGTCATAGTATCACTGGCTACAGAGGGGAGCAGTTGGGTGGTATTTATAAAAAAAAATCTATTATTGGGGTGTGTAAATAAACTCTAAGCTCTCTGGGCAAAATAACCTAAAATAATTTACTTTACGCAAACACAAAATATATTAAAAAAATGGCAATCGGGAACGATATAGAAGTTACCAATAGAAGTTACCCACCTTATATAGTGACTTTTGCAACATAGGAGGCGGAAATGTTATTCATAATTTGGGAGGCGGGATTGGGTACCGCCTTACCGGGAACTATTTATTGGATAACCAAAACCTTTGCCATAGGTCACCCCAAGTGGTTCGCTACATTTGGTGACTTAGCAGGAGTGAACTCCAGATTCCTAACCAACCCTCATATCCTTTTCCTTCCCAGAACTTCATCTCCATCCTTTTCTTAAAAATACCCTTAACACATCATCCCCAAAGATGACATAGGCCCTGAGGGAAATTATTTTCTTCAGGGCCTCCTGTGTGGAGCTAATGTAAAAAAAATAAAAAATAGGAGGCCTAAAAATTTTTTTCCAGTCTGAAACGTTAAGAACAATTGAATGATATTTTGTGATAGACACAAGTTGGGTTGTCAAGCTTATCCGACTACAGTAAAAATTACAATAATTGAAAATTACAATAATATAATAGTTTTCATTTTTTAAATGTCACAAAACTATGCATTTCAATAATTTGAAATTTGAATCCAAAAGAACACTTCAGTGAGATCTCTGGTCCGGTTGCATCTGTGTTTCCTCCCTCTTACAACATGGGTCTCTTCAAGATCCATGTTCACTCCTTCCTCTCCTCAAAAATACCCTCCATATAGCATCTTCACAGATGACAAAGGCCCTGAGGGAAATAATTTTCCTCAGGGCCTCCTGTGAATGTAAAAAAAAAAAAAATGTGGTCATTTCGCAGTTTACGGGCAAAATTTATTTAAATGTCTCTGAAAGTCCAAAGAGACTGAAAAAAAAACATTTTTTATCATATAAATATTTTAAATTATTATCAAGATCACACAAAAACATATTATTAAGCCTGACCACATTTTCTGATTCATTTTATCCCCCCTTGCACTCTCGATCGTTAAGGATTGATAGGATAATTTTCTGTAACTTTTCATCGTTCCCTAGTACGACTGCAAATCACCAACGAATAAATGACAGTTCACAATGACTGTCCTTAATGTATTCGACATCAACTGATGTTTGTGCGTTAGCGATCTGAAGTTGTCTTAGAGAACGATGTGAAGTTACCGAAAGTTATCTTATCAATCCTTAGCGATCGAATGTTGTAGGGAGCCAGGACTACGAAGATAAAACGGGAACAACGATTGGTATGAAAACCTACATATATTATTTAAGTAATTTTGTTCGACGTAGTGTTTTCTTAACATTCAAATGTCGCCGTGACTCTGAAATATACATACATTTTTTTTCATTCACGTAGGTAGCCCAGTGTGTTAGCAAAACGTGCGAGAAATATATTAAAGGGACGTAATTTTTTCTCAGAGCCGTCAAATCTCAAGCAGCTGACACGTGGGTAATGGTATTCCACAAATATCCGGGCCATTCACCGGTGAACCGGAAACTGAAATGGGCTCCGATCTGCTTACGTGACGCGAACGAAACGTAAAACGTAACGTCACGTAGAGCGGTACACTTATTAAGATCGCATTTGTGATAATATAAAATGTCAGAGAAAAGGTACAGTTTCTGAGTAAACAAAATTTATTTTATATTAAGCTTGAAGCGAAATATATGTAAACTAGTAATAAAAAAAATTTAAAACTTTTCCCATTTTTAATTTATTGACCGTAACCGGTTTCAGCTTGTCAAAGCCATCTTCAGACTGGTAAAAAATATTCTTAACCTAGGGATTTTACACAAATCATATAATGCGGGTGATTTGTTATTTAGTCGTATAGTAGTAGTAAGTATGTCTCCTTTTAATCAACAAAAATCTCCACTACCTCTTAATATATTTTTTAACTAATTTATAAAAAATATTAATTGAACCTTTTGATACATAAGTATACAATGAACAGTCACTTCCTCACTTGGCGTCCTATCTATTTTTATTTAATAAGTCATCCCATTATGTCTTAACGTCAGCGTATTTTCAGTTCTCCCAATTTACCTATAAATTAAAATGCGTTAGTGGTTTATTTGTTTTATTTAATAATATTTAAAACCTCATGGTGACTGCTTTCCACATAAAATATTATATAAAAAAATAAGTTTCACGCATTCAAAAGCCCTCCTAAAATACTAAAAAGGATTGTGTTTTAAATTCTTCGAAATTGGCCTCAAAGTTTGTGTCATTTACTGGTGATCCCTGTGACGGCTGAATCAGGTTTGTAAAATTCTTCAAACTTTAACGTCATCCTCACAATACCCATATTGACAGTGCACATATTCAATTCTCAGAATAAAAATCACCCAAATATGTATCGACCGTGCAGCTAAGAGCGGTTTTGAAGTATACTATTAAAGTAAAATACGAGTACGTGGACAATTTCACGACCTTATAACAGATTCATGTTATTTCAGTTCCATTTGGGGAGGCGTGAGGTATCTTCTCTGATCTTTTGAGAGCATTTAGAGTTTTGTCGTTGAATGTTCGTGATTGGATTACATTATTTAGCCTTTAGCATCCGGATACCCACTCAACCAGATAACATTTGATGAGTTATGTAAGTTTTAATTAATAGTTTGTAAACTTATACTATCTACACACCATGCTGCGAACAGCAGCTATTGGCAGCTGGCTAAAAATCGAAGGTTGGAGGATGTCTCCCGTCTCTTTTTTTCCCATGCGAACCCGTAACACTCTGTTTCACGTTGACTGCAAATTGGAAGAAACCGTCTGCCGTTAGTACCAACCGATGCGCCGCAGTGAAATGAGATGGTGACATTGAATTTGTTGTGTTAATAAAAGAGACAGAAGACAATGTGAAACAGAATGTTACGGGTTCGCACGAGGAAAAGGGAAACGGGAGACAGTAGCCAGCTGCTAACAGCCCGATATATCGGGCTGTTCGCAGCATGGTCGCTTTATATGTACATATCAAATAAAAATAATTTCGGAAAGGTATTCGGAAAATAAAAATTGGAAATAATCAGAAAGAAAATATTCAATGCATAGGATCTCATCTTACAAAGAATGGTTGTAACTCAATCAACTTGTGGAATTGCGATATTACCATAGCATTGCAATATCTTCTTGTACATTAGTAATTGGTATAAGAACTTCTACAATTTGAGAAGGAAAATATTCCGCTTGAAGTCTCATACAATACTACTACGACATCTTCAATGAGTTTTAACGCGAAGAAGCCAGAGAAAAGAGGTGTTTGGTTATTTAAAACGGCCAAAGCTATTCAAGAGACTTTTCAATTATTGGTGATAGTGAGAGCACAATTATTACACTAATTTAAATTTATCAAAATAAATCGAGACAGGCTCTTAGCCTAGTGAGGTAGCATATATACCTAAAAAATAAATGCCCTTAAATGTATTTTTTGGCTAATAAATCATTAAAAAATTTAAAAAATCATTGTAAGTAAAATTTATTATAGAACTATTTATATCATTTCTATTTTGTTTTGTATCTATATAGAAACCTCGCTTATATCAACTGTGAAGTTTAATTGTAGAGATATCGATGAAATTTCACCATGTTCGTAGATTTACAAGATTATTGTCTAAACCTCAATGTTAAATTATAATATCAGATGGAGTCTGGTTTTAGAGGGAAATTTATCAATGCGTCACATCTAATATTATAGATAATATTCTCCATACAAATTAATTAAATCACACATTACAAATTAAAGCAAGTAGTTAGCTAAGTAACTCCAGACTACATAATACTGCTTTTCTCAGCAACGTTCACAGCTTTCTTGAATGGAGACGCTACCTCTAGTCATCCAAGATGAGAAGTTTACTTACTCTTTACTCGATGAAACTAATGTTTCCAAGTCTGAAGTGTCTACACAAGATACGGTACGCAGAAATGTAGTGAGCTTTAATAATGAAACTTTAATAAAAAAACTTATGCAAACATGCTGGAAAATTGAAAAATATGGATTTCGGTATCGCAGCTCGCATATAAATATCGCTAAGCATCAAAGAATGTGAATTTTATTTAAAACCCTTTCACTAAATTGACGTAAAGTTAATTCATAAATTCGTTACAACAAAACACAGGCAATGGTATAATGGGTGCAGATAAATCCAACTAAAGAATTGAATTTTTTTCTTGCAATTTTATTACATTATTTTAATTTCAAACGCACGGCGTGTTAAGGGTCGTACTTGACTTACTTTAACCAGCAATTCCTGACATTATTTGGAGTAAAAATGTAAAAGAAGTTTTGGTCTCTGGTGACTTTTAATTTTTTGTCGTGTGTTGGTGTAACGAATGCTTGTTTTCGGATAGTGGGTATTCGTTAGGGTAGATGGGTTCCTCAAATGACATTTTGAATAGCAAGGAAAGAGAATATTTCCGGCATTTTGGAAATTAATAAGGCCTTCAGGTGATTTTTCACAAAAACGGCGCTCTACAAATTAACCAATTATTATTGTTATTATCCTGTACTTTTATTAGGACCAATTTTAAAAAAAATAAGTAGACATGCTTGATTGAAATTAATTGTGCATTTAGAATATTAAAGTTATCATCATTTTTTTTTTTTTACGTTTCTTTATTCTTTGAATAGTAAATATATCACAATTGTGGAATTTATGGCCGCCATACTAGGCACATGCCCGTGTTATGGTGGCCGATTTTTTAAACAGTGGATATAGAATATAAAAGAACATAAAATAATGTAAAGGAAAGTAAGAAGAACTATATTATAATACAAAATGAAACATAATCAAAGCATATGAAGGAATGTAAATGAAAAAAAAATAATAATAAAAGAGTGTTTGGAAGAATACAGCAGAGATGAAAGAGTATAAAAAGTATAGTAGATGTAAAAATATAAAGAGGACGAAATATTAATTATATATAAAAGCAAAATTAGCACTGTAGAGTGGGCAAATAGCAACGGATTATTACAATGACTATATTTTATATGTGCACGTAAAGTTATAATGGTAAGTACAAATTTATGTACAAATGACTTCTTATTGAAACTCCGGCTAATAATAATGCCGAGATTGTTATTGCTACATTTTGTAGTGATTATTCTCAGAGTTTAAAGAATTGAGGCAAGGGTTGGAATTTTCTTCAAATAATACTGATAATACTGAGATAATTACTAAAATAGTCGCTTATGGATTGTCCATCAATGCAAAAAATATACTATAGATCCTTTTTTGTAGATTGGAAGAGGATTGCTTTGACTTTCGCTAAACTTTTTTAATGAATCTTAATATCAAAAATACATTTTCACCGCAAATCAAAACAAAAAACAAAAATCAAGACCTATGTATTTGCAACACCGAATGCTCGTTGTAGAATTAGTAAGCGTACATTTTCTAAGACCAACTCAAATTATAATGAATTTTAAGTAAATTCCATCAATATCATGTTTCCAGATCAGTTCGCTACCAATTACCTTATCATTGCAACAATACAGGATCAAACGCTGAACTAAATTCCTTAATGAATCGTCTGCTTATACTTAAAAATTAATATGTTGTTTATGATGCTATAGATATTGAAAGAATATCAGCATACAAACAATATTTAATATTTAAATTATTATGAAATCTGTCTCTTCGTGGAATTCATTGCTTGGAAATAATATCTTGGTGAAATCATAACGCATAAAAATGTAATCATCTGAGAGCGTAAAGACGATGAGGAGTTGTTAAGGTAAGCAACACCGAATTTAGATTCCGAGGGAGTTCACATTTAACTGCGAATTGACTCAATCCTAAATGTCATCCAATGAGACGTTCAGGGCCTAGTAAAGGGCCTCAAGGGCCTGTAACTGGGTCTGCGTGAGGTGTTTCATTAAACTTATTACATTAAAAGCAAACATGTTTTCGAAACCAAGTGCCTCACATACTGTTTGCATAAGTAACAATCTTGCGAGGAATAACTGAAGAAAAGCAATAAGCACGTTAATGTGTCGTCACCGCGGGTGAAGGGAAAATGGGATTTTTCACAAACTGTGAATACCGTTAAAACTGTTTGAAGATATGAAATTTATTTTTATGGTTCTGATCACGGTTTTAAAAACGATCTAAGGCTGCAGATTACGAAACGATTGCAACGCGGTACAATGTCATTATGACGTAGAAAACGCTACTGGCTGTTAAGACGGCTGTTACTGACGTTGGACGGCGTGACCTCAACAACGTTATTTTACGAGCCAAAACGTACACCTAATATGCAGCAGTGATGAAGCATCTTCCATTGAAATGCCTGTAGGAGAAAGCGTTCATACATATATCTATATATATATATATATATATATATATATATATATATATATATATGCGTATCAAAAATGCATTTATTGGATAACTAACAACCCTGCCACGGATGTGATTTGTAATGTTTGGTGATTTAACAGGGGTACCCGGGTTTACAGGGTAAGGTTTGACTAGGTCTTGGTGGCGAAAATTTTTTTCTACTGCGTGGCGGGCCGTATCAAGATATATTGGTTAAGGGACACCTAATCTGGACCTACCCAGTCAAACTCAGTAGGAGGGATGCATCCATAAGTCTATCACTCCTGGACACATTGACCCCTAGATTCCTACCCACCTAACATATTGTTTTCCTTCCCAGAACTTCATCTCCTCCCTTGTCCTAAAAACATATTTTTAGAACACCTTCTTACATTTTCCTTCCCAGAACTTCCTAATCGACCTTACATAAAAATACCCTCCTCACAGCATCCCTAAAGACGACACAAGCTATGAGTGATTATTTTTCCTCAATGCCTCCTGTGTGGAGCTATTTAATAAAAAACCTTTTGATGACACAATATCTCTTGAGAACGCAATTCACAAAATTATTGATTTTATGAAATTTGGTTAAGATGATCCACTAGTCTTTGACTCATTCGGAATCGGGCGGAGCGAACGATTTTTGGGCGTTTACCAATAAAAATCCTAATCTCTAGCCAACAACAGTGTTTTGTTATTCCGCAAGTATATTTTTAAAGATCTAAGTGCCGCGTAGACTAAGGCATGTCCGTTGGCCCCGGATTCTGGGCGTAGACTGAGCGACGCGCTAAAATCCTTCTGTACATAACAGAACGCGGAAATTCGCAGTTACAAATTCGTTGGGTACCGCCTATTTTTACTCACTGAAAAGAAACGTCGCCAAAATGCAGGTTTTATTTTATTTTGTGATTTTCAGATACAAATATTAAAATGTTTTCCGATCACTCTATAAAAAAACTTAGTTAACTAAATTATTCAAAAAACAATACCAGAAAAAAGATTTGTAAGTAGGAGATTTTTCACTTTTAACCATTTTTTATAGGTCAGACGCATACTTTTTTTCTAAGCTTATTAAAAAGCTTACCTATCAAAAAAATACTCGATCACTTCAAAGGCCAAGGTGTGTTCTACTCACAGTAATTAATTGAAGCATCAATATTATTTCCAAGCGATCAAATTTTCAAAACTAAAACACAAGATATTGTATGATTTTGCATTTTTTCGCATGTCTTCCTTCACCTTAACTTATTTTTATTTTTCCATTTTTCCGTGGTTAAAATTTGGCATTGGCGTAAACATATATTTTTTGTTTTTCATTTTTCTTATTTCTATTTTTGCGATCTAAAATTAATGATAAGAACAATGTTATAAAAACCATGTTGTAGGTACCAATTCACTCAAAACCGCAAAATTTTACCCACAATACTATCCTTATCTCAACTTCAAATAAATTTCTAATTCTTTAAATAGGATATCTGTAGTAAGAGAGTTTATCATTAATTTGTGCTACGTTCAGCAGATAAGCTGCCCAGGTAAATTTCGCGAATTGATCCCCAATTCAACTTTCAGTACTTTTATTTCTTCATTTTATGCTGACGAAGAAATCATTGGTTTTGAAACATGTTGATAATTGTGATTAAATAAGTCAAGTACATAGTTGTTTGTTTTCATTTAATTAAAATGCCTTCACGAAGATAATTTCCGAGTATTGATGAAGTTATTCAAATATTTTTTTTTACTTCTTCAGTCTTCGCAAATTCACTTTGGGGCGTCATGTTTAATTTTTTAATTCATTTAATTATATCAATATTATATTTAAATAAAGTAATGATGCATTGCCCATCTCACTAGGTGAACGTCTATGTCGAAATGGCAATTTACAGAACGATTGGTAACTATAGTACTATAAAAATGAAATAAAATTAATATAAAAACTTTTTTTTTAATAATACAATTCAAGTATGATAAGAAAAAAATGTGTACATCACTTACATGATAACAATTATGGACATGTTTCGAAACCGAAGGTTTCCTCGTCAAGATAATAAGAACATGAAAATTATTATAATTCCTTTTCTTATTACCCTGACAAAAAACATTACGTTGTCGATAATTGTTGTTGTATAAGTGGTGTACACAAAGTTATCTGTTTTCATTTTATTAATTATTTATTACAATATTATTTTTTCTTTTTATTTTCAGGTTATAACAAGTCTCCTCAGCAGTTTGCCAATTTTAAGGTGTAGTGCTGCATCCGCTAAGATCTTTTCCGTGATGGATCGTGTTGTCACCTATGAAGATGTGGTCACCTACAAGGACAAGCCCGAAGTCCTCCTGATCGATGTCAGGGAACCCATTGAACTGAAAGAGACCGGAGTCATTCCGTCCAGCATCAATATTCCAATGGGTGATCTGGCTACTTCACTTCAAATCCAAAGCAACGAGGAGTTCCATAAGAAGTATGTTCGAGATTTACCCAGTAAAGATGCCGAGATTGTTTTCACTTGTAAAATTGGAGCTCGTGCAACCAGAGCCATGGATGCAGCCATCAAAATTGGATTTACCAATTCCAAAGTCTACAAAGGAAGCTGGAAAGAGTGGGCTACCAAAATCCAAGCATAAAAACCTTGCGTAAAATTAATATTGGGGAGATGGCTTCACATACAAACTAACTTTATTATACTATGATCTTATACACTTACTTAACAAACTCTATTGTACAACTTTTCGTGATAATGTTGTACTTGGATATTTCATACTTATTTTTTCATGTGCACCTTTTATCACTATATTACTTTATTCCGTAAAACATCCAATAAATGTTGGCCAATTACAAACTTGACATACAACAAACTATTCGTGTTTATGTTAATAACCATATCAACAATGTTATTACACATTTCTGTAACTATTTTCATACTCTTAATACGTTAAGTATCTTCAGTACTCTTGATATACTAATAATATATTGTTTCGTGTCCCAGATGAATCCGTATCTTTTTCTAATTTTTCTGTTTCGGATTTTCGATTGACTTTCGCTAATATTATCGTCATTAATTAAAATATTATGAAAAAGATCTTGTCACGGTAATCCTGGATTCAATTCCTTGTTGCGACCGTTACCTTTTTTATTGGTAACGGTCGGCTTTGCTTTGGTGCTTTTATGCTTGGCTTTGTTCTTCGTATAAGTAAAGTTTTTGGTAACCCACGTACAATAGTAATGATATACTTTTCATTAATCAGAAGTACACTGGAATACGCGTCACCAATATGGAATCCGCAGTATAAAGTATACATTGATAGCATCGAATACATTCAAAACAGATTTATAAAATATCCTACCTTCAAGTTCAACAATAACTTTGAATTTAAATTTCAAACTTTGCAACAAAGGCGGGCACTAGCTGATTTAACATTTATATACAGAATTTTAAATAATAATATCGACTGTACCGAACTACTATCCTTAATTAATTTCAATATATCTTTAAGACGTACACGACATACTGCACTGTTTCTCACGCTTAATTGCAAAACAAATGTTGCGACTAATTCAACAATTAACCGTGCTCTTCATACATTCAATAATATTTGCCTAAATTCTAACATTGACATTTTCTCCGATTCACTGCCCAAATTTAAAAAGAGCATCATGTCAATGATATAAACTATTCAATGCGCATACACTTCTCACACCTACCAACATACTCACACATACACTCACGCACATATACACTACACACATCACCCGGTAATTACAAATAAGACATTCAAAGAAACATATCATAGGTACCCACCATGAAATATCATTTAGTACCTGTAAACTGTCTCATCACTGTAACCAATGTACTGTTTGTTTCTGTAATATAAAATAAATAAATAAATTTGCTGGGTCCTCTTTCATGATAAGTTTAGCCTTATTAGTATTATTGTTTTAAAGCATAAGTTTGTATTATTACCCGTCTCAGATCTAACAGGCGGGTTGCGTACCAGCATTACCATATCCATGATTATTTTTATCTCGATAAAGGTTCGGGTTAGTAGGGAGCAGTTGATACTCGTGCGCCAATAACATAAAATACGAAATGTTATAATTTAACAGTTTTTATGAATGCAAATTAAAGAAACAAACAACGTAACTTAAACACCAATCATGTTTCAACTAAAATAAAATATTATTCCTAAAACATGACGTACGAAATCACAATGATTTATCTTGATTTCAAGGCAATCTCACTAGCCGTTATTCGAGTCTGATTCTTTGTTCAATTTTCAGCTAAAAGAGACCAGATTGGGAACATCTTTCTTTATTTTCTCTGAAGTCACAAATGACTAACGGTTCTCTTCTGTTATAAAATATATAAAGAAACCAAAAATACCAACACATTTTCTTATTCCTAAAGCACACAAGATTTTCCCTGTCTGGGGTCAATAGAACCATGAAAACACTATTTTACGAATTGGGTTTCCTTCTTGTGGAGAATGAAGAGTGGCAAGAAGAATTGTGTTGATTTTTCTGATTTAATTGCAGTTGTTTCGCTTATGTGAATATCACACAAGAGTTCTAATTGCCCGGAGCCAGTGAGACTATAGCATCCCTGGGGTTTGTCACTAGGCTAAAAAATGGTAGAGGTGAAAGATGTGGGAAAGAGGAAGGTGGGAAAGTACTTTTCCATTCAGAACTGTTCGCCAAACACAATGAAAGAGATGTCAACCAAAGTTTCGATTCTGCATGATGGACTTCCACTAAAGAGATTTGGGAGTCGGTTATGGGTACCGCCACCCCGGAAATCATGTATTAGATAACCAACACCCCTGCCTTGGGTCACCCCAAGTGGTTTGGTGACTTAGAAGGGTCCCCAGGTTCACATGGTGAGGTTTTCCTAGGTCTTTGTGACAAATTCGCCTTTCCACCTACTTCGTGGAGGGCTGGATCGGGAGAGACTAATTAAAATGCATTTAAACGTCCGTCACTCCAGGACAAATTTATCTTTTTTAAAGAAAGAAATATAATATTCCCGGTTTACGAATAACCTGAAAATATTTGAAAAACTCCAACTTTAATATTTTGTCGTGATCGAGGACTAAGCCAGGCGAGGAATCGAATACGCGACACCCGGGTGGGACCCAAACGCGATGCCAACACGGCCACTGACCTGTCGACTTTGACGTCCAAATTCCAACACACCCCTCATACCTTTTTCCTCTCCAGAACTTTCACCTTCGTTTCCCTAAAAATACACTCCAACTAGCATCCTCAAAGATGACATAGGTCCTGAGGGATATTTTAGGGAAGCATTTACGATAAAAATCAAGAATTATTAATATATTTTGGTCGAAAATCATCTGATTTCGAACCCAGAGCCAAGGATTTAACACCTCAAACATGACCTTTAACAAGAAAGTCGTCGAAGTAAAACTTTTCAAATAATTATAATGATTTTAAAGTTCACTTCACTTTAATTTATTTTGCTTTTATGTTCCTAATTTCTTCTTAACGGCCGTGAATGTTGTTGTCTCACATTTTGTCTTCAGTGCGTTTTGTTTGCTCGAGAACAACACATCGTTTGTTGACTTACCATTTGGGCAAAAGGATCTGACAATTATTCTCCCGTCCCTTTGTTTGCTCCTCCGGGAACTTGGAAACTTTTGCCATTATACGGAAGAAACTTTCCTCACTATAATTAAAATTCTAAATTATATCAGAGACTGTGTATGCGGGTATTACTATTTTTAATCGTGCTCAAACATTTTCTTTTGTAGTCGAAGTACTAAGGGTTCTGCGTATGTTCAATGATATCTTGCCCAACTTTTGTAGTCCTGAATAAGTTATTCATTATTTTTTTAATTGATAAACTAATGTTTAAGACAAGATTTTTTATATGCATACCACAAAGGGTAACAATTATTATAAGCAATAATTATTAACCTGAAATACTCATCAATATTGAAAAACTCTCCCAAGAAAAGATACATAATATCGCCGACGATATTATTCAAGACTGATCAATGCGCTCAGTACTGTAATTAAAGTTTTACCAATTTTACTTTATAAAAGCATTTTAACTAATCTAATTGTGCTGTATTGTTTGAAAACTTTACATTCTTATGGAAAAGGGGAAAATGGGATGAAGATATAACTTTTACATTAAGAGGAACGTTTGCGCGGACCCGTTTCATACAAATCTTAATTTTGGATTTGGGGCCAAAATATCCAACCAAACTTTTTTTTGTAATCAAAAGGTACCAAAATTATTTTTGTAAACCAAAGGTATATTAAATGTATCCTAGTTATCCTAGCTATATATTTTATATTTTTTTCCAAAAATTTCGCAGTCATTTCTTGCTTAGCAACAAAGATTTCATTGCTTGTGCTTTGTATGTGTGTACACTTGTTTATTAAGGGGCATTAACTCTAATGTTTTTTGTACCATTTTAGTGTTCGTCGGGTTTATTTACGACGTATTTTTTACGCCCCAGTTCTCATGGTGTATCCACCACGGCGCGGAGTGGAAAACGCAGTAAACTATATATAGACAGACAGAGCAGCCCGACGCTGTGATGTATGTCGAAGGCAAGTATTTAGCACTATCTACAGAATGGTACGACGTGAAATGAGCTACGTAGTTTTATCTAGGGAAAGGGTAGTGCCTTAAATATTTTAAATCCATGAAGGCTTACTTCTTACTTCAACGCTAGTGCCGCAGATAAGAATTATTTTCAATATATAACCAACAAAGGGACGGTTTAATTTTTGACACTCTTACATATTTTATGGATTTTTCTTTCTTACCGATTACTCGAAAACATTGTATAAGCTTTATGATTCAAACAACACTTATGTTAGAAGCTTTTTGTTGCGGATGCAAAACAATTTGGTTTGTTGTATAAATGCTAAATTTAAAATAGTAATTTAAAATGTAATATATGTTAAATTAAATTGTTGCAAAAAAATAGTGAAGCAACTGTCGTTTACATTCATTACGACCAACTTTCAGATATTACTTAATTTCTTTTTACATAATTTTAGGATACGTTTGAATGAAGGTAAGCGATTTGAAACGAAATATTAATGACTTCTGTAGTGAATTTTCTCATGGTTTTTATCAATTCATTCTTTGAAGGCTAATCGAAAAAGAAAAAAAATATCGTACACCATATTAATTATTTGATATATTATGTATTCTGTACAGGACCCGCGGATACTTTAATAGTACACAACTGCTGACCCTGTATCGCAAATGTACCCCACTATCGTATTTGGCAGTATATATTGTATCTATATATATATATATATATATATATAAACATGTGAAAAATCTCTTGACTGCGGAAACGGGCGACCTGTTTGATAGATTCCTTTACCTTAACAAGCGAATTGCAATGTTTAGAGCACAGGCGTTAGGTAGGTATGCTGTCCTTGTTCTTCCGGTATTACAACGAAAGATGCTTCGAGAAACTAGCGTCATTGATTCCTTCGGCACCGAAGCATAGTCGGGAAACTCGCCAAATGGTTGATATTAATATTTGTCGATTGAAGACTTCTACGACTGAGTTCAACAGCTCGGCTGTGGAATGATTTGCCGCGGGCCTATGTGTTTCCTCCCTCCTAGAGCATGGTACAACACACTTCTTCCTCTCAAAATGACCCTCCACACAGCAACTTCGACGATATCATACGCCCCGAGGCAAATTATTTTCCTCAAGCCTCCTATTTGGATTAAATGCAAAAATATATAAATATGTCACCTTTGTTTTAAAACCTTCTCATTTTTAAATAGGTCACTACGCAAAATATGTTTAAAATATATTTTTGCATTAAATTCTTCATACATCCATTATTTTTGACAATGAACCAACGACCTTCACGCCTCGAACAATCGAAGTCCCCCCCACCCTAAACCATTTGCCAGCTTCACGCTATATAGACTGGAGCAGAAATAAACCGTACGTCATACAATTTTCACGTAGGGCGATGAAAAGTGAACTTTAGTCGAATTGACTGTAAGGGTCGTGACCCGGCAAACTTTCCGAGCAAGAACTTGGAGCCGTGACTATAATAAAAGTTTATTAAACGACGGGCAACACAGCCCTCCAACAAATTACTGGTGGCGGTACACCCTACAGGGCGCGAGGCGCTGTCAGCTAACGATTATTATTTAAACTAATATTCAACGGTACTAGTTTATGGGGGTCTCTGCTAAAGGGGTGGTTTTTTTAAAAATATATTTTAAATTAGGATTCGAGTTTTTATTTGAAATTTGCGGTCAGCGCAAAGATGGTGGACAAAAATTATTTAAAAAAAATTTGAGTCGACATTTTTTAAGTGTGACTTTTTCATACAAAAATATTTTTTGGATTTGAGGCCAAAATGCCCTACCAAACTATATGTACTTTTTTAAATCGAAAGGTATAGCAAATATCTAGACCTGCTTAAAAAGCATTCTAGATTCTAAAATAGAAATTGTTTGTGGGTAGTATACGTATGTATGGTTATTATTTAATAATATAATATTTTAATAACTAACTAACTAACTAACCATCACGCTGTTCCCCGCAGGGTAGGCAGAGAGGACGGACCGCCAAACAACTCGGTCTTGGCACACACTCCTTGCCTCATTCACATTCATACATCTTCTCATACATACTCTTCTATTATTCTGACTCTTGACATGGCCCGACTCAAGCATCTGATTTACTTGATCGTGCCACGTCTTCCTTGGGCGTCCTCGGCTTCTTCCACCGTTCACATTCGCGTCATAAATTCTCTTTACACTCCTTTCTTCATTCATTCGCTCAACATGCCCAAACCATCTAAGCGTCCCTTTCTTAATCTTACTTATTACGCTCACATCAGCCTTGCATTCCTTTCGGATCTCCACATTCCTCACACGATCATACATGGTTATTAATAACTACTGTGTAAATGTGATGTAAATATGACAATATTATTTAAACACACAAGCTGAAACACAAATATTTGTTTTTCAGCTTGTGTGCTTTATTAAACTTTTTACAAATATATGATTGTGTTTCAGCTTGTATACTTTTTAAACTTTTTTTTTTTAAATTTTGCGAAGTTTGAAGAATTTTTTTTATTTTATTGCATATTTCGTTTTATTATTATCATAATCGTTGGTGCAAAATAAAAAATAAAAAAACAATTTTATATAGAGTGTAATTAAAATTAAAGTGGTCTAAAACAAATTTATATATTTTATTATAAAAATAATTGTTAAAGTTGCCTCTTCAATCTTGAAGAATCCATTTCTTTAATAATCTAGGAATAATTTATAATTACAAAAAATAATACAGCAATTTTGAATAGATTTTCTTTTTGATTAAAAAAATGTCCAGTTTGGTTATGTATGTATTTTGGAGCCAAACCCAAAATTAAGTTTTGAACGAAATAGGTCACAGTCCGCGCAGCCTTTCCTCTGGTCAACTGTATACAACCAGGCGAACTCTTTTAGCACATCATTGAGCTTCATTTTGATGCCGGTTAAGGAAGGGGCTATTGGGAGGGTTGTGCTATTACGCCTAATATAGATACAATAGTTTCTTAAGAAATCGATGGCAAAGCCGTCTGAATGGCTTTTCAGTTACTGTTGTTTTAGTTTATAATTACTACCACTTGTTACTTAAAAAAAATGGTTTTAATTTTTCATTTATACCTACTAGGTCTACGTTTTAATATTTCCCGAATATACATAATATTTGGTGGTTTTAAGCACGTATGCGTTTAAAAAGTACAAACACACAGCAGATTTTTTATTATAAAAAAGTGTTGCTTTGAATTTTGTTACTGGTTACTGAACAAACGCGAGTTTCGTTGTAAATACGAAGTATTAATAATAATACTATGTGCGTAACAGAATTAGCCCTTTTTAATTATTTTGGTTTAATCCTGACGAAATTTAAAAAAGGTTCCGATAAGAATTTATCCGAAAAAGTAAGCTCCGCTCTCCCCTTTAATTCCCAGAAGTAAGAGGATTTCAAAAAGTACACGTGTTCTTTTGGCTCCCGTTCCCGCGCTAATTAAAGCGAAGAACAATTAGGGACCGGAAACCTCGAATACGCAATGTTAACTTTAGGTAAGTACCTACTCGGCGGAATCGCATTTAGAACGAAAGGGATTTTGTAAATGTAATAACATTGAATTTTAAAATATATACTCTGCCCTTTGTTATAAAAAAAAAACTTTGTAACGCGGCAGGTACCATCCAATTAATAGGGTGATTTAAAATAGGGTAGCAAATTTCTTATTTTACCCATTCAAAGCATGAATTGAAAATTCTTACTATGTATTTATAATTATTATATATTATAAACTACAACACTCAAAAATCTTATTGTAGGAATGGTAAAAATTACGACTTTCGATAATTCCTAACTTGGCATGATTTTTAAGAGGTGCATTGCAGAAATATTCATGAAACCGGCGCTTTACAAATTATCCTAATGTTATCATTATTATTATATGGAAACATTCGCGTTTGGCCCGATCATCACTTTTTTTTACATTAGCTCCACACAGGAGGCCCTGAGGAAAAAATACCCTCTGGGCCTATGTCATCCTTAAAGATGCTGTGTGGAGGGTCTTTTAAGGGAAGGGAAGGAGAGAAAGTCCTGGGAAGGAAAAAAGTTTGAGGGGTTGGTAGGAATCTGGGGATCAACTTGTCCAGGAGTGACGGACGCGTGAAGCCACCTCTCCCAATGCAGTGTAAGGTGATGGGTCTAAAGGGTCCGGTTGGAGAGATCGAAAGTTCTCCCCCAACTAGTCCCTCCCGATCCGGCCTGTCACGCAGTTGGTTGGCAGACGCATCCGTCCCCAAGTCCCGGACAAACCTAACCACTTGAATCAAATTTTGGAATCGGATCATTGCAAAAGTTGATAAAACAAAGTACTGTTGACGACTGATTTTATGACCGAAGCATGGAGTTGTGTCCAGATAGCGTCGTGTTGTTTTCCATTCCCTCTGCTTACCCCTGCAGTAAAAACGTAATACTGTTTTATTTTTATTTATTTCAATGCAGTACAAAAGTCCCAACACTCCGGACCAAGTGTAACTACTGCTTCTCCAAATGGCATATATTGTTAAACAGAAGGGAGCGAAAACGGGAAGGATGTTTGGGAGAGGTTGGATTTTAGATAATATACTACGAGAATTCCAGCTACTCCAAACCGTCTGGAGCCACTGAGGCTATGGCATCCCTAATGAGCCATGTTATAAAGCTAAAGGTAAAAGAGAGGGGAACGAAATGGGGAAGAGGAAGCTGGATCTGAAGCTATTCAGATCTGGTCACCAAACATGGCTATAGCCATTTCAAGCCACGTTTCATTTCTGAAAGGTTACTGAGTATCTACAAATCTGGAACGTACTGCAAATATTCAATATATTATTTAAAATTAAGTTTTTGTAAAAAAACTCATATAATTTTAAAGAAAATAATTTTCGCACTCATAGATATTAGCTTTTTTCTCGGTTTAAACATTCTCAACCACGAAGGCCGTTTCTCATCCCTCTAAAGCCAGTATGACTATGGCATCCTCAACTGGGTATGTTATGAAGATGTAAGTAGTGGAAATTTGGAAATATCTTTCTTAGATTTGATCACCAAACACAATCAATGCTATTTTAATTCTGGAAGGTGGTCTTCCACCAGGACGTTACTGAGAGAATGTATCACTATCTGAAAAATAATGTGGGTGTTAGTCGGTTAACATTTTGTAAAAAGAAGGCGATCAAAACAAAGAGCTCCTTGAAGATGCCACCCTCAAATGATGTATCTGGATTATCCATCTAGTAACTAAGTACTAGGTATCCAATCTTGCAACCACTCAGTCTCAATCTCAGCCTTCAAGAACCACTAAGTGTAAAGTATCAACCATCGCACAAGCACTACTTGTTACTTAACCACCATCGCCGACACTCACTAAGAATCAATACACTTAATCTGAGTCCCAGACCTTCATTTCATAGATTCTACATTTTAAGTACATCCTATTATTTCTAATATCTTTGTTTATTGCATTAATATGTTCAGCGAGCGCTGTTCTTCGTACTAAGGCTGGAAGATTAATTGCTAGCATGTCGGTCGGTACGCAGCTGGCGTGTGTTAAAGTTAGGTTTGATTTTAGATTTAAACAATCTGCTCTTAGGACCGCATACGGTCGGTAGCGCGAACAGCGTTCAACACATACAAGTGACTGTTTGCACTCCACCAAAGTTAAGGGGAATTACGCCGGTTTGTGTACGGAATTTCAGTAGCTAGCAATTATATTCCAATTTAAAGTTACAGCTAGCGGGCACAACTCGTTTATTATATCGTTTTGTGTGGTAGGAGAGTTTGCCGCTGGTTGCACCGTTCAATCGGTTTACGGATGAAAGTATCAGACTTGTATAACGCGGATGCATTGTTCAGGGGCTGAAACGAAGTGGGAACGATCTACGTTTGGGATTCAATTAAAGATGCAAGATGCACCTCTGCGAGTTGCACTGCGGTTGGAATAAGTCCACGGAATTATGGCTCTGGCATTCTCCGCGACGGTTACATAATATTTAAGTTCTGTATGAGCGTTTTAGATGGTGAATTTCTTTGTTTTTGCGTCGTAAAATAAATACAGACTATAAGATAACACGGGTAAGAAGTTTTATTTATTTAAAATACAAATTCTTATGAAGAATTGTATCCTTATTCTATCTAACGAAAATTAACGAATCTTGGTAGTTAATCACTGAAGACAATATTAGCGACCCTCAATCGATAAACTGAAACGGAAATCGATAAACTGAAGATATATTATTGTCCTGAGGAAGGTTGAGTTCAACCGAAACCGGTCGACCAATAAAAATAAAAAAATGGTTTAATACAAAGTATTTGTTTCATTTGGTAGAAAATTAGGCGTTCACGTCTAGGATTAGAACCCAATTACCCTTGCCGGGGTGATCGTCTACCACTGAGCTAATGAGACCCTATCCCCTTCGGCCATGTTTAACTTTGTCATACATCGATTAACTACCAACATCATTTTCATTTTCTTAAACCATATTTTTATTGGCTGCTCTCTTTATTTATGATTGCAGGATTTATTTCGAACTAAATGCTACCTAGATAGGTCTTGGATAAATTCGACATGCAACATCTATTCACTTTTCCGCAAGTCTAGGATGAATATTTATTTTTATTTTAACTTATGAGTGAATCGTCAAATTGTAATTTTTAATCATCGAAGATCACTGAAGTTATATTAATCACGAATTATGACACAATTAAATATGACCGAAGCGGATTGGGTCCTATTAGATCCATGGTAGAGCATCGCCCCGGCAAAGCTAAGGTCTGGGGATCTATTCCTAGATGCGTGACTATATCTTTTTCTATTCTTCACTTTCAGATTTTCGATATAGAGTCACTAATATTATCTAAATTTATTAAATATTACGATTTGAGGTTTTACTCATCAAATTATAATAAAAATAAAGAATCTGGATATCACTGAATAGTGGAAGGGTTTAGGTACAAATATCTGTTTTCAGTATATCCAAATACAATACCTTACGAATAAAACTGTTTATTGAATTTAATCGACCTATTATAAAATTACAACAGGAAACTCCAAGCATTTTTGCCATAAAAATAAATATCCACGGTTCACTTAATAGTGAGCCAGAGGAGTTTATTTAATTAAAATGATGCCACAAAGTAATTTTGCAAATATTAAAGAAAAAATATTATTTTTTTGTTTGCGATTTGATTTTGCGGGTTATTTGTCTCTTATAACAACAGAAAATGAAATTACTTTGGTACATTCTACACAGCTGTAAAAAAAATAACAAAAGCACTGATGTCAGAAAGTTAAACCAAATTAAAAATAATTTGGTAAAATACCGTCTGGCCACAAAGGTAGCATTAAACAAGAAAAATGTCTTAATTCACGGTACACCGTGGAAAGATCTCTGTCACGGGTAAGTGACAGGTTTCCCGGAACCGGAAGAGGTGTCCGCAGCCCACAGCCCGGGCGAGCTCAGCCGTTGATTTGGCAGGAGAGTATCGCCACCGGAAACGTCCGCAGCGCCACCGCTTCCTCTGGCGGCAGGTACAGGATATACACTCCTCTCGTGTCACTCCCTAATTAAGTTGACAGATTCTAGTCTTGATTGTTTATTCCCATTGAAATAGAAGTAAAATCAAGAACAAATTATTTCAATGGCATTTATTTAACATCGGCTTTAAATAATAATCCTTACCTACCGGATATATCTGAACAATTTCAAGCACTGGTTTTGTCTCTGCGCTGTATAGCTGTAAGACATGGTTTTTAATTCTTCATTATTGTCTCGGTTTGTGAAAGGCGAAAATTCATCGTTATGTAATAACAAATATTCATATAACTGACTCAATTGCGATAATCCTTCCACAGCCCCTACTACCACAGAGTGATCTGACGTCAGTAAATCCTTGCTAAAATATATTTCTAACTGCATCAATTTCGTGTTTGAAAAATGATTTTAACAAAGCTAGTCTATGAGCATTGGCTGATAGAAAAATGCTCCGTGCAGATCAACAAAAGGTAAAAAGCATTGCTGCTTCCGATCTTTCGACTGTAAGTTAATGCACTCTTTTTTTAATAAATGTTTTCTTAAATCAATATTTTTGGTTTCGGTGTTAATTTTAAGGTTTGCACGCCTTGTATAGATAATATTTGGTCGATGCGGGAAATGAATATGTGTGTAGCAAAGGTCATTTGTGTGGATTATTAGTGTTTGCCTCTGTGAAACAAATTATCGTGCAATAGTGTTGACTTTGTTGTAATTCAGATACGAAATACGTATGCATTCTCAATGCTAGTAAAATGTACAACACGTAAACACACACACCAGCAATAGCGTCCTCAGATACTCGCTGCGACCCGACTGTTTGGTGGATGCTGTTCGTATTCAGTATTCCAAACAAGAGGAAGATTTCGGATACGGCGCGGCGCATGCATTCTGCAGAGTTCTTGGAAAGACAGATGCTTGTGTGCCGGGAGCATCCAGAATAAAAAAAAACACTTGAATGCGTATAGGAATAAGGACCAGAATAGCGTATTACTTTTTAACTACTCGCATAGATTGTATTTTAAACCTTCGATTATATACTCAATTCATAATTTCATCATATTTATTAAGAAAATACTACTTCTGGCATGAGAAGACAACATTTCTCGATCGTGTAAATAATTGATGACTTTATAAAGTAGGAGCGTCATTGGTAAATGTAAGCTCTAAACATCAATGATTTTTTGTTTATTTTTCAATTACACATATATAAGAAATTTATGTTCTGTAGTAATTGATGTTTCGGAGCGCTAAGGATTTATAGAGCTAATTAGACTATTTTTGCCAGGAATTGCATCTTGATCAAGGTGCTAATAGATTTATAATTCTTATAGTAATAGGTAAATTTACGTATATACTTATTGATAGCCCAACATCCCTTCTACCAAAAGTCTCCGACCGCCACTGGTATGTTTGGTACATTAGTAACCAACCACCTTTGAGTTATTGAATTCAACGTACTCATGACCTGTCAATATGATACCTTCCCCGAATATGAGAGAATGAGTTTGTTTCACAAAACACCTCTGTTCTCGGAAGGTCCAAGGGTTGATGCTATAGCTCAAAACTTAAGAGCAGTCTTCCGATTAGCAGACAGTTAAATTGTTGACGATTTTCATGAAATTGATTCCCAGTGACGTCAAAGAATTTCTGATACACAAGTATAATATTTTAAATAACATTTTATTAATAGATTTATTATAAAATGAAACAAATTACTTTGTGCAAACCACTATGATCAATGTTATAAATTCAAAACCGATGGTTTCTTCGTCAAGATAATAATAATATACCTATATTTTTTTTTGTTTTTCAAAGTACAATCCGTTAAGAGCGATTGACCAGCAGCTGAGAATAAAAGTTTAAAAATGTTTGCAACTGTACAGGGAGGTTCCAATGAGAAAGATCGAGTATACCTCGTATCTTATTAAATATGGTGTACTTCTTGTTAGCATTTTGTATAAGTATTTATGATTTTTCAATAATGTTTAAACAAAATAAGTGTGTAAAAAAAATTATAATACATTAGTTTGAGAAGTTAAAAGACTTAGATTAGGATTAGAATTAGATACATAAAGGTTTTAAAAATGGAGTGAAGGAAAAAAGGTGGGAATCTGGAGGTCAGTGTGTCCATCCATTCCTACCGCTGCGGTGCAAGACGATGGCTCGAGAGAGACCAGCTGGAGAGGTCAATACATTTCCCCAAAAGTGCCTCTCCCGATCCTGTCCACCACGCAGCTGATGGACTGATGGTTAGACGCATCCACAGCCAAGACCTAAACATACCTCATCCGATGAACCCGGGCACACCTGCTAAGTCATTAAACATGGCTAACCACTTCAGGTAACCTATGGCAGAGGTGTTGGTTATCCAATAAATAATGGTAAACTTAGTGTCATAATTTTGTGGAATGCAACTATTTATTTTATTATTCATGTAAGTTCATCTCTAAAGCTGTACTGTTAAAAGATTTTTTATCAATTTTTATTAGGCAAAATTAGTCAACGACAAACCAGTTAATTTAGTTAAATAATTCTTATTGATCAAAATAATCAAGAAAGAAGAAACTTTCTCACAGTTTTGCCAAAAGAACTAAAATCATAATTTCTTGTAGTAAAATTCAGAACAGTTTCAAATACGACCAAACCGTTAACATTCTCAAACACTGAACCCTAATAATAGTAACTTGAACCCATCCCAATTTATTGTAAATATTTTACACCTTCGCAAAATAACACTGCGATAAATTATCGATACAGTATCGAATAACATCGTCAATTTATTTAAATTGATTTCCCAAAATAGCCATAAAACTGACCGATGACCAACTAGTGAGACAAATTTATGGAGCACTAAAGCTGGGACCCTAATAAAGCGAGTAGTTAGGGCAACCATGGTTAGGTCAGGGTAACTGGGATATGATTAGAGTCGGTAGACCACATCCACGAGGGTTCAACGGTACAGGTTATCATGGTCACATTATCAACGCTACATTATTTCCATATTGGTATAGAAAGTGCTAGGAAAGCGCTTTATATAAAGTGAGATAGTAAAGAAAGAACTTTTAATTTCACAGGGAGTCTTAAATTTTCTATGAAGTTAGCAATAGTTAACATTCATGACTCCAGTTCCATTGATTTATATTTTTATATTGGTGTAAAGTACAAGGCCACCAAAGGCAAAACACTGTTCAAAATTAGATCTAGCCTTATTGAATAAATCTGATTCTAATTCTAATCCTAATCTAAGCCTTTTAACTTCTCAACCTTCCTCATTCCCACTCTTTATTGCATCCTCAAACCCAAAGATTTTTTTGCCCCTTGCCACAATTGTTGCAAAAC
This sequence comes from Limnephilus auricula, assembly GCA_951813805.1. Lineage (NCBI taxonomy): Eukaryota > Metazoa > Arthropoda > Insecta > Trichoptera > Limnephilidae > Limnephilus > Limnephilus auricula. Next base: position 39,243,915 of record OX638392.1, on the reverse strand, counting down.
CATGTCACAATCCTCTGCTCATCTGTTTTGGTTCATAATCGATCGGCTAAGGACATCGTCAAACTAAGCTAACCTAACTGAGATAATATAAAATTATCCTGATTATATGTTGAAGTCATACTGCAATCCGAATATCGTGGGTTGAAATCCCAGCATGCAAAAATAAAATTTCTTTGATTATTTTGTGTCGCTTCACAATTAATTGATTAAAAATAATATACAATATATTTGCGGCACGTTCCAGAGTGGAAAATACTCTCAGTATTGCCCTGGTGTGAGACCAGCAATCAGAATTAAAACATTGCTTGAAATGGCTTGAGACGTGTTTGGTGACCGGATCTGAATAGCCAGCTACTTCTGCACCTTTTTCTCACCTCCCAATGTCAGCCTTGCAACGTATCCCAATTGGGGATGCCATAGTCTCACTGCCTTCAGACACGAGCAGTTGGGACTCTTGTGCGGTAATCATATTAAAAAAATAACAATTTCTTTAAAAAAATATATGTAACAATCTTGCTCCTCTGTTTTGGGTTACCAGTTTAAAATCGCTCGACCACGCAGGTCGTCGAACATAACCTAAAAGATATAATGTAAAATTATTATACTGAAGTCATATTGATAGGGCCCCCGTGGTCGAAGGGTAAGACTCTTGGAGGTCGCGGGTTCAAATCCCAGCGTGGGCAAGTAAAACTAGTTTTGTTATATTGAATATTTGTTTATGCGTCGATTCTAGTCTCTGCTCACATTTTTACCAATGTATTTTATTTTATGCTTTCGGTATTAAATTTTATCATTATTTTATATTTTCTTTATTGTTTTATTTTTTAAACATTTACAATATTAATGATACAAACAACTTATAAAATTGTACGTAAAAACCCATCAGGGCGTGTAATAATTTTTTTAGATGTTATTATTGTAATCATTTAAAATTATTTTTGCGGCACGTTTCAGTGTGGAACTGGTAAGTGTTGCTCTGGTGTAAGAACACCACTCAGAATTAAAAAGTTGCTTGAAATGGCATTAACCGTGATTGGTGACCAGATCTGAATAACTAAGTTCTTCTCCACCTTGCTTTTCCCCTTCTTTTTCCCTCCACACTACCTTCAGTTTCACAACATTCCACAATTTGGGATGAAAAATAGATGGTAGTCGGTGGGTAAGTGAAACAAAAATGCATTTGGTACATAATTTAATATGAGAATAATTTTATATATGAATAAACATGATTCAAATGATAATTATTTAATAAAATCATCACACGTCGGCAAACGGGTCGCCGTAAAACAATTCATCCGTATCAAAATCCGATTAATATTGTCAAAACAAACAATACGGTTATTCGTGAGTGTGTTATTTCAGTCATAAATAAATATTTATAACAATATTAGTTATAAGTTATAATGTAATCACCCGTTACGCTTCGACTAGTGTTCCCGCTAAACCGATAATGAGTTTAACCTTTCGGAAAAATTATTACACTGTGCTTCTGCCGATACTCCGCTCGATACACCGCCGAGTTAGGCCGAGGTATCGACATAGTGCACTTTACGCCCGGCTAACTATTATAGTGATCGTATCTGATGGTAAATTACGATACATCACTATTATCCTTTAGCGGGGATTAGCGTCCATTATCCAATTACTTCGTACCCTCCAAAGTCTGCCGGATGAAAATTGTTTATACAGCGTGCTTAAGTTTCGTCTTGGTTAAATTTGAATAGTGGAATTGTTAGGCGATGAATCATCGGATGTGCAGTGGCATTAACGGCGAAGCTCGAACTCATTTCACTACCATATAATATCTTCGGAGGGATGCGGTGATGTGGGTTGGAAAATCTAACGATTAATGTTGCGCTAGAGTTGGGACGAGGTGTTTTCAACCCCTCTAAATGTGGGTCTCTTTTTGAGAATGGGTCCAGTTTTGATAGCATTTATCCTACTTTTTTGATCGATGTATATTTTAATATAATCGGTTGGGGGGGGACTTTCAAAACCAACCTTTTGCCTGTAGAAAGGGCACAGAGGTTGATTCTAAAAGTCATCCTACGAAAACCATCTGTATTTCCAACAACACAATTATTTAACTCCTTTAAAGTTCTCAGCCTAAATAAAATCTTCAAAAAAAACTCATTATTACAAACCCACAAAGATCATTTCAATGATTCAATAACATTCACAGAAATAAGCAACCGGTCAAGATCACGTGGAAACTTAGAAATCCCTAAATTTAAAACGAGTGCTTATCAACACCATTATACCTATCAAGGTATAAAATTTTTTAACGCCCTCCCATATAAAATAAAAACAGAAATAAATTACAATGCTTTTAAAACACAAATCAAACAACTACTAGATCAACCCAACAATAACTATAAATTTTAAATTTCATAGAATAATTTTTTATGTATCTTCTGATTACATGTAACCTATTAATTAAAATTGATCAAGTATTTTATTATAATATTAAGTACTTTAGTATATAATTCATTTCAAAATTATTAAACAAAAAAAATAAATATTAATTTTTTTCTTTTTTAACGCATCCTCCAAAAATATTCCATCAACATTGAACTATCAAAGGATTATTGTCACAACACAATATTATGTACTGCTTTTACAGCATTATCAGCTCCTCTACTTAACTGCTAGAATCAAATCCATGTACCTAACACCTTTGTTAATTATATATAATACCTACCTACTTTTCTCTTACCTTTGTAATGGCACTACTCCCCAATTCAAACACGAGAAATGTTTTTCTTTATTGAATTGGGTAGATTTGTTAAAAACACTATTTTTATTGTAATTAGCCAAAGAATTATGTAATTATTAGACTTATGATTTTCTTTTGTAAAAAAAAAAAAAAAAATATATATATATATATATATATATATATATTGTACATAGGATAGGTTAGAACTGAATAAAACTAAAACAAAATACATGCTCATAAACAAAAATATACTTGGGCTGCAATTTAAATGAAAGATGGGATTCTTCGGTTGAAATCAAATGCCGCATTGAGCAAGCTCGTGCAATCTTTATCCGCGTGAAAAAGATGTTCTGCAGTCATGATCTCAACCTTGGATTACGAATGCGAATGGTCAGATGCTACGTGTTTTCAGTATTATTTTATGGAATGGAAGCATGGACACTTACTGAAGAACTGATAAGGCGACTTGAGGCATTCGAGATGCGGATCTATAGAAGAATAGGTACTGAAAATAATCTGCACGGACAGAGTTATGAATTAAGATGTTATGGTTCGGATGAATAAAGAAAAAGATGTTATTAAAACAATAAAAAATCGAAAACTTCAATATCTAGGACACGTACGAGGTCTTGCACCTCATAATGCAAGGAAAGATTGCCGGAAGACGGGACCCTGGAAGAAGGAAAACATCGTGGCTGAAAAACTTGAGACAGTAGTTTGGCCAGTCTACTGTAGAGCTGTTCCGGGCCGCAGTAAGCCAAATCCGCATAGCCAACATGATAGCCGACGCGCGACGTCCGTTGAACGGACAGGGCACGGGCATGTTAAGCAGAAAAAGAAGTACATGGACCGGACCTGCAATCGTCATAGCATCACATTCTATAGGGTATTTCAATAAGGACGCTCGATTTTAAAACGAAAAAAACAAGTTGTTGTGTGAGATATTCACTCAATTATTTTTTAAATTGTAATCATATTTTATGGTAATAAGTGTGGAATATAACGTCTTTCAAATGTCCGCCGCGGCTATGCTTGGTGGTGAATATGCGTTTTGAGGGCATGGTTATGTCACACGGTAGCGACGTGAACTGGCCACCAATATCGTGCGATTTATTGCCTTTAGACTTCCTTTAGGGCTATCTTAAATCAAATGTATATACAAATAAACCGCAAACAATTGAGGCCCTGAAAGTCAACATAACAAACGCCACCCCATCGATGTGAGGTATGGGTCGGAAGAGACCAACTGGAGATGCCAAATGGTCTCCCTCAACCAGTCATGGTGGTCTTACGCCATAATCAGGTCTTACACCAGGGCTATACTGACATTACTTTTGACACAACTTCTCACTCTGGAATGTGCCGCAAACATTCTGTATATTATTTTAAATGAATTGTGAAATAACACGAATCAATCAAATAAAATTGACTTGCGCACGAAGGGAATCGAATACACGACCTTCGGATTGCTAGTTGAGAGCCTTCCCTCTCGACCATGGAGGCCGTCAAACATACCCAGAATCAGCCTATTATATAACATTTTCACTCGAGTTCCTAATTAAAATACCTGCACAAACGGGAATTTAAGGTTTTACATTAAAAATTAAAGTTGTTTGCCATCCTGTATGCAGAAAAGTGGTAGATAGTCCGAGATACCTGTGAAGATACTTCAAGTCAAGGCTTTTGCAAAATTTTCATATGGCTGCGCTGGTTTACGGCGATATTTTACGCGTTAGCCGGGAACGAAGGAAATTTAATTACATTACCCGAGATAACAAGGAGAAGACTCAGGGGAAACTGACAAGTGCCATTATCCCGCTGAAATATCACTTTTTCTATGAGTTGTAAATTAAACAAGCAATTATTTAACGTGTGAGAGTTTGCCATCGCTCAGCCGGTGCGGAAGGAACACAATTAACAACCTTTATGTTATTAGAACATCCGTCTGAACGGCTAATATCTAATGTTAGATGTTACGATTTCACGCGTTTTCATAACCAGCACTTTCTTATTCGAATACATTCCTCACACAAACAAATTGGTTACGCACAGCATCTGAAATCTCAGGTATATCAAAAATGCAAAATCATTTTCAACGATACTTTGAATTTCTGAGCTTTTGTCCTCATCAGGATTTTCAGGATTTAGTTACTGAAAAGACGTAAAAAAATCTGCAGACGTTACTATCTTTAAAAAAAATAGCAATCTTTATGAGATCGCTCGGAATTACTCAAAAAAAATCATCTAAGAGTGCCCATCTGAAAAACTAGACAAAACCACACATAACATCCCACAATATACTAACTGAAAACAAAATAGGTTCATTCACTGCGCTTCAAACATCTCTTTAACATTTCATGCGAATTTAACATTCATCACAGCACCCCACATTTTCAAATCTAAAATCAATAAATTACATTTACATATACAATATACATGCATTATACAGAATGTTTCAGTTCAGTTCAGTTTCAGTGCCGGCAACCCGGGCGTTTATTTAATATAAATTGGATGGTTTACAATTTTCAGTTGCTTTACCTGCCTCACTAGACAAAGTCTGTTCCGAGGCGGGTAAATAACATAATAAGTATATATATATTTAAAAAGGATATCAATCATAAGAGACATGCATTAAAAATATGTATTAATATAGATATGCATTAAAAGAGATATGTGTTAAAAAGATGTGTAAGAAAGCAAAAAGTAAATATATATAGATAATAAATATTTACATACCTTCTTATTTTGATTTTATTATTTTTTACACTACCATCAAAAGCTTACATACGTTAGAATAGATCCATATTTTTCCCCTCCCTCCCACCATCCCATCCCCATAGGCTAATTTAACTCTTTTCTCCTTATTTTCAATAAATAATTAAGAAACATCAATGAAAACATATTATTGGTAGAATAATTAACACATATTTTACCATAAACTGTAAAATATTATAACTGTTGGTTTTTTTAATAAAATAAAATTTAAAAATATATATCACTCAATCCGAATCCGGATAAGAAACTAGTGCATTTATTATTCTAATTATAAAAATTACAATTACAATCATTTTCTTTTAACATTTTTTATTTTATATTTTTTATGTACGGGAATCAAATTAATAATTTTAAGATAAATACATTGTAAAATCAATATACCTATTTTAAAATCCAATTAAGTTCCATTAATTTTCTAAATATACAAACCAATAATTATACTACTACTCCTCCATATTTGGTCGATGTATATACTACAATGTAAACAAAACAAAAAACCGTAAGGACAGTGAAAAAACTGAAAATAAGTGTAAAAATAATCTTGAATCAAGTGATAGATTAATCCAGTTTGATTCTATGTAATAATAATAATAATAGGATAATTTTTAGAGCGCCGTTTTTGTGAGAAATCATCCCGAGGGCGCTGTACAGTGTATCATATAATTCTTAGGCTACATCTTAGTTTATTATTTACAAATTTATACAGAAACATACTTACCTGGCCGGTCAGTTCCGATAAACACGCTTTAATTATAAAGTTTATACTTGGAGAAGATACGAATTTTGACATTATATTGAAAACACTGGACATTGCATGATTTTACACTTACTGCCCCCCCCCCCCCCATCACTGTTGGTATTCATTTATAATAAGATTAATGCAAAAGTAAGTTAATATTTATTTTGGAGAATTTTTTAGGACTGGAGAATTTCCATGAAGTGACAGTTCTAAAAGCTTACAAATAAGAATTAGCTCATAATTAGTTATTTACAATGTCGCGGGCTGTGAAGGTGAAAGGTTTTTGACGTTATGGATAAGACAGTCTGAACAGGTGAGTTTTAAGTTTAGCTCTAAATTCCGCCGAGTCTGTGATCATTCTTAACTCATGTGGCAGTCCATTTCAAGCTTTAGGTCCTGACACTCCGAAAGCCGAACTTAGTATCTGGTGTGCGCTTTGGTTCCTTTAACCTTCCGATAGCCGATAATGCTGCTGACCTCAGGGATGATTGTCAAGAATTAGAATTTTCAGGAATACAAAGTCCGATAAGTAAGCCGGAGACATTCTGTTAAGAGACTTAAATACCATTTAGCAGAGCTTGAACTTTCAATCTTTCAGGACATTTGAGCCAGTGAAGATTTTTGAGATGCTCTGAAATATGGAAATATTTAGATACGCCGGTGATAAGTCTTGCCGCAGCATTGAAAACGTATTGCAATTTGTTAATTTGATATTTTGGGAGACTTGCATATATTCCGTTGCAATAATCTAGACGTGAAACAACATACGAATTGACTAGTAATTTAGTCGCCTCTGTTGGTAGGTTTCTTTGCACTGCTTTAATTTGCCTTAATTGAAAGAACCCCGTGGTTACGGTTCTGCTCACTTGAGTTTTCAGAGAAAAATCAGCGGCCAGATTAACACCCAGTAGTTTTATACAAGTCTTTGGAGTGATGTCACTTGCTGAAATGGTTATTGGGGAGTTATCAATGTTACGCTGACGTCTGCTTGTGGCGGTCCAGAGAAACTCAGTCTTTGAAGGATATGTTATCAAGGAATAGTTGAAAATGTCTACATCCCGTAGGCTCATGAATGTTTTGCAGATAGGTCTTATTAACGAATTTTGCGCACACTTAAACATATAATGTGGCTTATTGAATAAATCATTCGATCATTTTCAGGACAAATATTATTAATATATGTAGGTACTTTGTTGCTTGCCTAAATTCTTCACACAATCAGTTCAAATTATAATTTATACTTAAATTTTGTAGCGTACGCATTGTATAGCCGTTTAAATATTTTACTGCACGGGCAACACCATAAGGCCCCGCGCCATACGACTGCAAACTTACCCGTCATTCTGGTTTCACGGCCCGGTCGTCGAGTTGCTTCTCTGCGTACGCTCTGTTAAATCCTTCTGATATTAAATTAACGTGTGTCGGTTTGAATAAATGAGAATTAAACATTCACCATAGTATTCTTTTAAATACCGACCATCCTTTTAATAACATCAACGTGTTTGGAGTCCACGTGTGGATCCACCAATGGAACCACCAATATACAACATCAATCATCTCCCAAAATTTAATGAAAATGGTAGGCATTTCTTCAAATATTGTACACATTAATGCATTATTTTCAAATTCTCTATTAGGTATGTGACATTATAAATTTGTTCCGTGGATATTCCAATATATTTGTATGTCATAAGTATGCTAAACTATCTTTATTCAGTATAACAAATTGTTTTGAAGGGAAAATTTTCCCTCCAATACGGGAAACAATCATAAAACGAACTAATAGTTCTCCATTTTTCTCGAAATGTGTTTCACCCTGTTAGTCGGCAAATGTAGGTCATTGTTAGATTCGTGTATTTTGTCAATGAGTGTATTTGGGGAGTTGATGTCTTGGTAAAAACTGTGGGATCTACTGCTGTTTATCAATGCTGGAGAGTAAAAATAATGTTCACATATTTTTTTATACTGGGTTGGCAAAATCCGAAATAATGATTTGGCAATTTAATGGAGGCGGAAATTGTTTAATTTAGTATTAAATTGTTTTTCCTGATGCTGACAAATTCTATCTTTTAAAATACGACGGAATCTAGACACGACACCACTTGAGATGCGATTTACTACTTGAATGAATGGAGTGCCGTGTAGATGGTTAAATTACAGTCGTTTACGCATATATAATAATGCGGGTGCATATATTTCATATACCTGGTCTATTATTAAGTTAACTAAATAAAATTGTCTGTGATTTCCGATATATTTTTTCATACAAAAAAATTCGGTTACTCACGTGAGGTAAACAAGTGGTTGCAAATTAATCTTGTTCCTGATGGTGCGTGTTCATGTTCATGCAATTTGTTCTAACTAGCTCAGCACGAATTTGACTACTTCATGAGGTATACAACTGGCTGCAAGTATATCTTGTTCCTGTCGGTGCGTGTTACCTTTTTTAATTTGTTCTATCTTGCTCAGTATTTATTATTTGTTCTATCTTAATAATAATAATAATAATGTTTGGATGATTTTTATAGCGCCATTTTCATGAGAAAATCACCTTAAGGGCTCTTGCTCGGTAACTTACATGATGTAAACAAGTGGTTGCAATTTTATCTTGTTCCTGTCGATGCGTGCATTTCCAATTCGTGCATGATGAAGATTTGCCAATGATGAGGATTTCAATCGATCGCTCCTTCACACAGAGGTGTGCTGGCCGTCAAAGGGTACTTGTTTGACTCGATTTTACAATCTGTTTGGGTCCATGGTAGAGATACTAAGAAACAAAGACACAGAATTGTGCAACAACCTCATCTCATCAACGAATGATATTGCGTACTTGACAGACCTGTATAAATTGTTTAATGATGTTAATCTTCAACTTCAAGGCGACGACTTAAACTTGATTGAGACAAAAAATAACATTGCTGCTGTTGTATCCAAACTTTTATTATACAAAAGGAATATCAGCAGGCGGAAATTCAATTACTTCCCAAATTTATCAGCAGTATCGTTCAAGAACGACGAGTTGCTTGTTTACAGTATTCCTAGGAGAATCTCTTTCTCCTTATTTTAAGGAACTACTTTGGAAGGCCAAAATAAAGGGAAAGGAATTAAAATATAAATACATCTGGTTTAAAAATGGATCCATTCTAATGAAAGAAGATGAAGGCAAAAAAATCAGGGAGATAAAACACGAAGATGACCTAAATAGAATGTCATAGAAGTCAAATAGTAAAAGGCACCGAAGATAATTGCGACATTAAAATGGATATCGATTTAGGAAAATACATTGATTTAAATGAAATTACCGAACCTAATTTAATTATTAAAGATTTATTAACCTGCAAAAATTTTTTAAAACATTCCAAGTTTTCTTTACTTTGTTTGAACGTTAGAAGTTTAAATAAAAACTTTGATGAAGCCATAACTATGCTCGATTGTATTGAACATCGTCCTGAGGTACTAGTTTTTACAGAGGCTTGGCTGAAAAAAATGACCAATATACCTAATATCCCTGGATACACAGTCTACAACACAAATAATAATTATTTGCAAAACGATGGTGTAGTTGCCTACGTAAAACAAAATGTTCAGGCAACTGTTGAGGAAGTTGTTTTCCCTGGCGCAAACTGCTTAAGGATGCAGATATCGAGCACCTTGTGTGTAATAGCTGTTTATAGATCTCCGTCTCAGGCTCATATAGATAATTTCCTTGAATCACTGAGTGCTCTACTTGACTCTACGTCTTTACTAAATAAGGAGATCATTTTATGTGGGGACATAAATATTAACACTTTGGATTTGAGCGATATGAAAACTCAAAAATACCTCTCTCTTTTGGCTTTTCATGGTTTGAAGCCAATCATAATTTCGCCTACTAGAGTTTCTCATACCACTTCAAGTTGCCTCGATCATATTATGGTAAAATCTAAATTTGAACCACAGGGAGCTGTCTTCACTACTGACATAACAGATCATGATGTGATATTGCTGAGATTTATGAGCTTCACAATAAAGAAAATAGCGAAGGATAATGAAAAAATAAAAACCGTCATTGATAACAATCTTTTGGAGGTAAAATTAAAGGAGGAATCATGGCAGTCAGTCCTGTCATCGCAAGATGTAAATTCAGCTGCTGAAAATTTCATAAAATGTTTAAAAATGCACGTGGAAAGTTGTTCGTCGGTACGAAACGTAAAACATAACATGAAATATTTAAAACCTTGGATAAATGATGGAATTATTAAATGTCTCAGAACCCGTGACAAATTGCACAACAAATGTCGAGGCGATTTAAATAACATTCAACTTCTGGATTATTACAAAAGATGTAGAAACTGGTGTACAAAAATTATAAAATATACAAAGCAAACATATTACGGAAGGAAACTGGATAACGTCCATGGAAATACCAAGCAACAGTGGAGGATTATAAAGGAGGCAGTAAATATACAAAAGGAGCAAGTGTCTATAAAAAAATTAAAAATCAACAACAACATTATCTCAATGGAAGAGAATCCAAGTGTAATCACTAATCACGTAAATAACTTCTTCAGTGATATTGGTCCTAGATTCGCAAAAAAATTGTGCAGTGCAAATAAAACTAGCGAAATGTGTCTTGTTAACAATTATATACCTTGTACTCAATTTACAGGAGATAGCTTTGAATTTAAAAGTACTAGCATTTATGAAGTTTCAAAAGTGATAAATGAATTAAAACTGTCTTTTTCTTGTGGTATTGATGACTTAAGTATCATGGTATATAAGCAACATGTTTCTGTGCTGGCGGGTCCCATATCGCATATTGTTAATATTAGTTTTAAAAGTGGCATATTTCCTTCTCATTGTAAGAATGCTAAGGTTATACCTCTTTTCAAAGGTGGAGATCAACTAGATGTTAACAATTACAGACCCATATCTTTGCTCAATGCTCTCTCAAAAGTGATAGAAAGATTGGCTAAGTCAAGATTAGTTTCATTTTTAGAAAAATATAAAATACTTTCTGACAACCAATTCGGTTTTAGAGCAAATAAAGGTACAAATGATGCTGTTTTAAAGGTATTGACCAAAGTTATAAGTGCGCTTTACTATGGCAACAAAGCTATAGCGGTGTTTTTGGACTTATCAAAAGCATTTGATACTGTTTCCCATGAATTCCTACTTAAAAAACTATCTTCTTTAGGTATTAATAATGCAGCAATGGACTGGTTCAGATCTTACCTTAGTGACAGAACACAACAGGTAGAAATAAATCAAATTTTAAGCAAGGGTAAATCAATCTCCTTTGGAATCCCGCAAGGTAGTGTGCTTGGGCCAATGTTGTTTCTTATTTTTATAAATGATTTGTGTAGTCTGAATATTCATGGAAATATTGTTAGTTTTGCAGATGACACTGCCTTAATATTTGATGGTAAAACTTGGGATGAAACATTTGACAAATGTAATACAGGTTTAAGAGTAGTAAATAGTTGGTTGAATAATAATATCTTAACTTTGAACACACAAAAAACCAAATATATCACTTTTAGTATTTCAAGTAAAAGTCAGCCTTCTGCCACTCATAACTTGATTATTCATAATTGTTTGCAAACATGTAACTGCCGCCCTTTAGAAAATGTAGTCAACATCAAGTACCTCGGTGTAAAAATAGATAAAATTTTGAGATGGAACGATCATGTTAATATGTTAGTGAATAATACTAGGAGACTTACCTATATCTTTAAAGAACTGAGACATATACTAGACAAAGAAAAGCTAAAAACAGTTTATTTTGCAATAATCCAGTCTCTGCTTTCTTATAATATATTGTGCTGGGGATCCTGCCCAAAGACTTATATGGAACCACTTAATATTGCCCAAAAACTAATCCTTAAAGTTATGTTTAACAAAAAACTTACATATCCAACTCATTTACTTTTTAAGGAATGTAACGTCATGAATATAAAACAGTTGTTTATTACACAAACACTTTGTAGATTTTTAAAAAATATTAATATTGCAGAAAGAACGCAGCAAATTCGTTCTACGAGAATTGGCTCTGGTCTGAACTTTATGCCAATTCAAACTAAATCTTCCTTTGCTCAAAGAAACTATTTTTACCAGGCTCCACTCTTATTTAATAGCCTTCCAGAATATGTCAAGTCATCTAATTCCTTGTATACTTTTAAAAAGAATCTCAAATTATTTTTATTTGCCGAGGATTGCCAATTATTTTTTTCATCTTTGTCCTTCATAAATTAAAAGTATATTCTATTGTCTAAATCATTTTTTCATCTTTGTCGTGCTAAATTAATAGCATAATATATTATATACATATATTTATTATTTATCTTAGTCTTTCAAAATTCAAATGAACTATGGTCACCCTACTTTGTTTACATTGTAATGTGCCAAGACTGCCAAGGGCATTTAGCTTGTCCATTATCTGTGTAACAATATTGTTTTTTGAAGTATCATTTTTATTTTACCTATATTATTTGTGTTTTTTGAAGTATTATTGTGTTTTTTGAAGTATTATTTTTGTTTCCTTTTTCCTTTTGTGTTATTTTGTTACTTTGTAAATAATTGTTAACCTCAACACAGGCTTGTCCTAGTGAGGTTAAAAATTGTATTGTAAACTGAAAACTAAAATGTGAAGAAGAAACAATAAACAATAAACAGTCAACACTTGCAAAACCTTCACAGTGATTTCAAGGAACGATTCCTGGATATTTCAAAAGATGGACATATCAGAGTGGGTTTTGGATCCTTTCCAAAGGTCAACACCGCAGGATCATCCCAGTTAGAAGAAGAACTAGTAGAACTGACGACAAATTAGGATTTAAAAATTAAATTTATAAATGGTTACCAGGAATTTTGGCTGCAGAAGCCGATTTCGCAACTGTACCGAGGTTTATAGTCGATTGTGCAACGATTTATGAAAGCATTGCCATCGTCCTATTTAGTTGAAAGTGGATTTAGTGTTGTAGCAACGTTGGTAAGTAAAAAAAAATCGGCTTCATGTTACTGAATGCGGCGACTTACGGTTGTTTTTTTTATGTAAAATCGAGCATGATATTATCAAATTCCTTAAAATGTATCAATGTTCTGATCATCCCCACCTCCTTCCCCTCCCCACACCTTCTGCCCCATAACGTACCCCAATTGGGGATACCGTCGTCTCACTGGCTGCAGATGGGAGCAGTTGGGACTCTTCTGCGGTATTAATATAAAAAAATTTAAAATACATTTTTCTTTAAACTCAGAAATAGAATAGGAGTCATATCGTATCTTATGACCATATAAAATTACAGTGTAATTACACATTTAAATATTATCGTGGCAATAACTGTTTTAGATTCGCGAAATATTCTCAAAGTGGGCGGTGGGCAAAATAAGGTTGAGAACCTATGCTCTAGACGGTTGGGAGCAGTTGAGACTCTTGTGCGGTTTTTATATAAAAAGGAAACTTTTATACACGCGCAATACTGACAGTTTGTAACGCAGTGAATGAAATGACGATTTTTCTATAATTTTACACGATTCACGTATACTGTTCGTGATTTGTATTCAACGCGTAAAACATTAGATAATCGAGCTCGAAAAATCTAGGTCAAATTCGTGCAATCCGCGAGCTGGTGAAATATTTAACCGGCACAAGTATTGAATTTGAACAAATCACCCCATAAAAATATCGCAATTCATTTCTCGCTGGAGGAACCTAATGATGATAATGTCAGCAGCAAACCCGGATTGGTTATATCCTCTAAAAATGATCGATATTCCGTTATAAATAATACTCGAACAATCCCACCTGATTCGGCAGTAACTTCCATAAGTCATTGATGGAGATTACTCTAGATGGGTCCTCCGATAGATAACAATTGAAAGAAAAATGTGTATTTAACTTAGTAGATTGCTCCTTCTACACAAAATGTTATATTATTTTTTTAGGTGAATCCCGCACAGGAGTCCTAATCATTACTTCCGATTGTCTGGATTCAGTTGGACTATTCCATCTCAAATTGGTATCCGTTGTGAGGCTGAAGGTGGTGGAAAAGTGAAAAAGTTGGAAAATAGAATTAAAGCTTGTAATTTGTGTAAACGCTATATCCGATTTTTTGACAAAATGATCTGAGTATGACATCTTGTTCGCATTTTGCGAGGAACAAAAATAACCTAAATTTGATTTTTAAAACTTCCCTTATCACAACCAAAATTCTTGTTCACTGCGAACGCAAAACCAAATCCCCTTTACCATACAGGAAGTTACTATCCCCGAATGAGTTCCCTGAGGCGTATTTGTGATAAAACCATGTATGATCGTGTGAGGAATGTGGAGATCCGAAAAGAATGCAAGGCTGATGTGAGCGCAATAAAAAATATTAAGCTTAGATGGTTGAAGAAAGGAGTGTAAAGATAATTTATGACGCGAATGTGTATGGTAGAAGAAATCGAGGACGCCTAAGGAAGACGTGGCACGATCAAGTTAATCAGATACTTGATTAGGGCCATGTCAAGAGTCAGAATAATAGAAGAGCTTTATAAGAGCTGATTTACGCTAGAGATGCGACGATGAAGATTTTTTATAGCTTCCCCAAATCAATTAAAATTGATAAAACTGATATAGAAATTACATGACCCAATTATTGTTGTTTACCTTTCAGGTCACTTCAGAAAAAGCACACTCCGCTTAGACAAGTACTCTGATTTTTTTTTACAATTATGATTATTTTGCACTTTTTTTATTTTTACCCTGTTAAAACATTACTCGGCTCCACTGCTTTTCGAAACTGCTTGTCCCGCTTGCAAATTAGAAATAAGAATGATTCAAGGAATCCCATTGTATTTATAAACAACGGGTTAAAAAAACTAACACTAAAACAAAACCAACTGTTAGTGTATTTATAAAGAGATCATAGCAACATATTACCGACTGAAAGAGAGAGAGAGAGAGATCTTTTAGATAGAACAGTAAGTAATTAACCTAAATGACAGTAGGTTTTAGTTAAGTTCCGAACCTAATTTCTGTAAGTTTTTTCTTCACACAGGGCAATGATAGTTAATTTACAAGCACATTGCTTTTAAAACAATTGTTGTAAAGAATATTAGGTGAAATTGTTGGAAAATAGTGGCGAGATTTTTTTATTTATTCACCATGTAGGATTTTATTATACCACATTCTACAAGAACAACAAGCATTGTATATGTTTTTGAATAAATTATTTCCTAATCTAAACTATATTTTTTAAGGAAAGTGCTGCCTTAATATATTAATATAAAAAATATCTTTCACTAAAAACCGATAAGAAAACGTATTTGTTTTTTAATAAAATTAAGAATTCAACCAATGATGTATGAAGAAACGTGAATAACAATTAATAAAAAATCGATGATAAGATTGTATCTATCCCTGTTCTTAGCTTTTAGAGCAGTAGAAAATTTTCAAAGGAACTGTATTATTGCTACTCTCTACAAACATAAAATTGACATTTCAGTCTGCTCGTGATTTTTCAGGAATAAGTAACTTTTTGTGTTGCAATGGTTCATCCATTGGATTCTACGCCATGGCCACACATCCTCTCAACTGATACGTCAAAAGGTTTCAAATCCACTCGACAAGATCATTTGCATATTTGAAAAAAAGGGAATTTTCATTTTCCATCAGCGATGAATAACGTCCTTTGTGTCCGAGCGAATTGTCTGCCGCTGGAAATTACAGGCGCTGCTCGATGCGGAACAAATTGTTGGTGCTTTTTCATCGCAGCTAACCAAAAGTAAACGTTTTGTCGCAAATCAAGTACATACCGCTGAAAATTTACATTGTACAACCATTTTTAAGAATGTTTGCTTCATTTGAGAGTGATATTAATACGATACACTTAAAAATAGTATTCGTAGAAAGCAATCATTCGGTGGTTTGATATAATTATATTATTTGAATTAATGAAGATAATATTAGCGAAACTCAAACGAACATCTGAAACTGAAAAATCAGAATATTATCCGCTAATATTATAATCATTAATTAAAATATATACGCTAATATTACCCTCATGAATTAAAATTTTATAATTTGAGGTTTAACTCATTAAGTTAAAATGTTAAAAATAAAAATTATATTATTATTAAAGAAAAGTTTTTGCCAAAGTTAACAATAAATGCGCATGGAGAAAAATGTTATTTTAAATACGATCATTTTATTCGTAAAAACGGTTTAAAACGGGACTGAAGTTCTTACGAATAAATTAACAGGGTTTCAATGTTTATTTGCGGGAAAATGTAAGAATAATTGGTTGGTATGCGTACGAAATTACGTATAACAAAAAATTATTCTTACATGTTCCCGCCAATAAACATTGAAACCCTGTTGATTTGTTCGTAAGAACTTCAGTCCCGTTTTTAACAGTTTTTACAAATAAAATGATCGTACTTTAGAATAACATTTTTCTCCGTGCCTACAGCAAACCCTAGAACATAACGTTTAATTCCGCGGCTCTAACTGAATTCGTCCACTATAGAATAGACTTCGTAGTAACTATAGAAAATCGAAGTGTGTAGTTTAAAAAACATGAAAATTTCTGTCATATCTAGTTGGTGGGGGCTATGCAGTAGGTGGGAAAACGCTTTGGCCGCAAAGACCTAGACTATCCTCACCCCATAAATCCGGGAACTCCTGCTAAGTCACCAAACTTATCGAACCACTTGGAGTGAATATACCCGCCTCCCAATTGAAAAAGAATTACCACTTTTGGAAGATTTTTTTTTCATACCGCACTCCTTTGCTTTGTAAAGTGAATAAAGTTATTTCAAACCCTTAAATATTGACGGTCTTCCAACTAGTTACCTACTGTAATCGAATCAACAAGACAACGTGAGTTGTCACACTTTGTAGCGACGACTTCGGTTCTAGTTTGTTCACAAGTCGATCCAATTATTGTAGTTAGCTTCTTCCCTTTAGCGGTTTGCTTCCTCAACTTTTCAAATAAAAGTTCTCATCTCCCGGGCATATTAAACTTGGTGACCGCAATACGCCCGCATTCGTAATCTTGCAACGTTGGGTCGACTGCTACAGGAGGACCAGCGTCTGAGAGTAGCCACTAAAGAGGACAACGTCTCTTTGAATTATTTATAGAGTCTTCCTTACTCCTTACTATGATATTACTTGAGATTCTTATTTTACACACAGGGGTCTCTGAGGAAAAAAAAACCTCGGGGCATCTTCTAATTTTGAGGGTCATTTTAGGAAAAGGAAGTAGAGGAATGTCTGGGAATGATCAAGGTGTGAGGGTGGGTAGGAATATGGGGTCAATGGACTTATTCTGACACTTGGCATGGCCCGCCTCTAGTATCTGGTTCACTTAATAATATAAACAATAATAAAATTATTTATTCAATTTTCTTTTTACAATATTAAACATTTCTGATTACTTATTGGTTCTATTGACGAAAATTCTTCTGGAATGCAGCTGGTTTTCAGCAGTGCCTCCAATATTAGACAATAAATAAAATATATAATAAAATTATCATAAAATTCAAACAATTAAATTAAATTACACAAAAAATAATCAAACCAAATTTATTATTCGACACACACAATATAACACATTATAAATAATAGAAAAAGAAATAAAAATATATTAATAATGTAAATTGGGATTCATAATAAAGCAAATAATCTTAATGTATAAATTAATCTTAATAATAAAATCAAATCAAATTCAAAGTAAAATAAATCAAATTCAAAATAAAATCAATTCAAATTCAAAACAAAATCAATTCAAATTCAAAATAAAATCATTTCAAATTCAAAATAAAATCAATTCAAATTCATAATAAAATCAATTAAAGTATATCACTCGTGTGCAATGTTTTTCTTAGGCGTTTCCACATAGAAGGCCCACAAGAGGATAATATTTTCCCCTCAGTGCCCATGTTATCTTTGGGGATGCTGTGTGGAGAGTGTTTTAAATTTAAAGGAAGGAGAGGTTGTTCTGAGAAGGAAAATGCTATGGGTAGGAACCTAGGTGGTGAGTGGGTCTAAGAGTGAGGGACGTATGAATCATCTCGTGCAAGGAAATGGGTCGAGAAAATCCTGCAGGAGAGGCCAAATGCCTCAACCAGTCTCTCCCGACCCAACGTGCCACGCAATAAGTGGGCAGACGCATCCGCCCCCAAGACCTAGTCAAACCTCACCCCACCCCTGCTAACCAAACTAAGTCACCAAACGTAGCGACCACTAGGGTGACCTATGACAGATTTATACAATAAATGGTTTCCGGGGCGGCGGTACCCATACGCACCTGCCAAATTGAACGCTTAGGTACAAACACATAGTTATTTTCAGAAA
This sequence comes from Limnephilus auricula, assembly GCA_951813805.1. NCBI lineage: Eukaryota > Metazoa > Arthropoda > Insecta > Trichoptera > Limnephilidae > Limnephilus > Limnephilus auricula. Next base: position 39,225,363 of record OX638392.1, on the reverse strand, counting down.
TTGTTAGTATATAGTGTAGTAAAAATTTTGAATTTTAAGAAGACAAAAAATTAAAAATTATTACCATAAGAGACGTAAAGTTATATTAATGCTATAAAATTTCGGTATTAATTACAAGAAAATAATTTCCCACATAAAAACATTCAAAATGAAAACTTAAAAGTAATTTTTAAAATTTCAACAGAATAAGATATCATCCATTTTCAAGGGTACACTGATATGTTTTAGAAAAAGACATTTAATTAAAAAATTCAAAATAAATTTAATATTAAAGCATTTAAAAAAAATCAGTATTCATATTAAAATCCTTTAAAACGAAGTGTAACTATATTTTGAAGTTTATTGTGGGCGTGTCTGTGTGCCCAAAGAAAGGTAATTTTTTCGTACATTAGGTCGTTGAACGAAAAATTTTAGGTATCGAAATTTTTCTTCTGCAAATAATCAATTTCAATTGCCTGTCTGGGAAATCGGAGTCGAGATGTTGGCGAATTAGCGAAATTAGTTATTTTTTTTAAATAGGTTAAGATTGGCAATTCTTTTGAATTTCTACTTATATCAATCAAATAATTACCAAAAGAATCGTAGTATATGTGATTTGGAACCCATTACTCTGGTTTCCCTTCAATAACGAATAAATATTTCGCCTTTGAACTTTTATACAGATAAGTTTCTGTAATTATGTTGTTAAATTTAAAACCTCAGCATCCTTATTAAACTTAAAGAAAACATCGTAAAACAAGTCGAAACGTTAGCTTATTAATGTATACTTTAGCCCTCTCTATAAGATTAAAATGGTTCAAAAGCAGAAAGGATAAATTAAATAAATCTAAGATACTCACGCCCAGACTAATTTGAAGTAAGCTATCCTTTTACAGTGACCTCTGTGAGAAATACCGAACACATCCTTTCTAAACCAATTTATTTGATAATTGCTCAGCAAAAAAGGTTCAATGAATGTCTGGTACACATGGCAGCATAAATCTAATAAGTTTCTCCATTGCGATGCCTTAAGTAAGTATTGCAGAGGTGATCAAATATCGGGACTCTATTGAACCCCTAATTTTGGGAGCCGGATTAGGCTTCCAAAATGCTTAGCGTTTTCGGTGTACCAGACGGGGTCAGGTACACAAGAACTATAATAGGCTGGAGGTCCCGATCCACGGAGGCGCCAAATGTAGCTCCCTTCACCACGTGTGGAGGGAGAACGTCGTCTGCTTGCCGCTTTAGAGCTGGTCCGAGTTGTCTAGTGGCTGTTCCTTTAACGAAACTGGGTCTGGTCCGTAGAATGTGACGTAATCCGATGTCCAGGGTAAAGCGATGGTCAGTAAAGGAAAGAGGCAAGTAGAAGCAAAGTCGGAGCGAGGTAGAACGGGCAGGGCAGAAGAGATGTTGTCGTGTCGGCTAATGCTAAATAGCGGGCGGCAACACCGCCGACGCACTCGAGTGCGTTGCCCCTGCTGGTAGAACACTCTCTGCGCTCCTCGCCCTACCCCCACCCTGACGATTTATTTATTAAAAACACATATCAGTTACATACTTAATTATCTCAATCTAACAAATACAAAATAACAAAATGACATCAGTACGTCCGTCACATTCGGTGGGGCTAGAAAACCTTTAAATTGAAGAGGATTAACGTAAACAATTATAAAGAAATACAAAAGAATAAATACCAACCGACCAATAAATATGTAAGGATAAAACAACAGATATTTCAAACAACAACAAAAACACTAGAGATAATACATTCATATAAACTTAACATATTAACAAAAACACTAAAAACAATATTTCAATCAATAAAAACTGTTTTTCCGTCTCGTCATTTTGTATAACGCTTCCCTTTTACATCTCTTGGTTTAGAGATAAGATACATTCAATTTAACGGTATCGATATATCCTTCCTGCGTCGTTTAATATAAAATGGCTTACCAAGCAGCGCCGAGCAATATTCTTTGATTTTTCCAATAAACATACAACACACACACTCACACACACAAGTAGCTACCAATTCGTTGCCGTTGCGAAATGGGACTTTGTACTTAATGAAAAATATCCGATAAAATGTTTACTCATAAATAAGCGATTCGACTTTTCAATGTTTAAATTGAAACATTCTGTGATTACTCGACAATATGTTATATTTATTAGGACAAGATTTTGTATTGTATCTCGAACCTTTGTCATCACTGTTAAACACACTAATTTCAATTGTTTCATGATTTTCATCATAAAACATACTTATTTCGATTGTTTGATATCGCCATGAAACATACCAATTTCCGTTGTTTGATGTCATCATCAAACATACTCATTTCGGTTGTGTAATATCGTCATGAAACATACTAATTTCCGTTGTTTGATGTCTTCATCAAACTTACTAATTTCGGTTGTTTGATATCGTCATCAAACCTACTAATTTTCGTTGTTTGATGTCATCATCAAACATACTTATTTCGATTGTTTGATATCGCCATGAAACATACTAATTTCCGTTGTTTGATGTCATCATCAAACATACTCATTTCGGTTGTGTAATATCGTCATGAAACATACTAATTTCCGTTGTTTGATATCTTCATCAAACTTACTAATTTCGGTTGTTTGATATCGTCATCAAACCTACTAATTTTCGTTGTTTGATGTCATCATCAAACATACTTATTTCGATTGTTTGATATCGCCATGAAACATACTAATTTCCGTTGTTTGATGTCATCATCAAACATACTCATTTCGGTTGTGTAATATCGTCATGAAACATACTAATTTCCGTTGTTTGATGTCTTCATCAAACTTACTAATTTCGGTTGTTTGATATCGTCGTAAAACCTACTAATTTTCGTTGTTTGATGTCATCATCACACAAACTAATTTTCGTTGTTTGATATCATCATCAAACATACTTATTTCGGTTGTTTAATATCATCATAAAACTTACTAATTTCGGTTGTTTAATATCATCATAAAATATACTAAGTTAGGTTATTTGATATCATCACCAAATATACTAATTTCGGTTGTTTGATATCACCATCAAACTTACCATTTTCGGTTGATTTTTTTTTTACATTAGCTCAACACAGGAAGCCCTAAGGAAAAATAAATCTCAGGGCCTATGTCATCTTTGAAGATGCTGTGTCGAGGGTCTTATAAGGGAAAGGAAGGAGAGGAAGTCCTGGGAAGTAAAAAGGTTTGAGGGATGGGTAGGAATCTGGGGATCAATATGTCCAGGAGTGATGGACGCGTGAAGCCATCCCTTCCACTGCGGTGCAAGCTGATGGGTCGAGCGATCAAAAGGTCTCCCTCAACCAGCCTCTCCCGATCCGGCCTGCAACGCAGTTGGTGGGCAGACGCATCTGCCGCCAAGTCCCGGACAAACCTAACCCCATGATCACGGGCACCCCTGCTAAGCCACCAAACGTAGCGAACCACTCGGTGTGACCCGTGGCAGATGTGTTGATTGTCCAATAAATGGTTCCCGGGGCGGCGGTACTTACTATTTTCGGTTGTTTGATGTCATCATGTACATCGGCGGTACATACTAATTTTGGTTGTTTTTTTTTTTTTTTTTTTACATTAACTCCACACAGGAGGCCCTGAGGAAAATAATTTCCCTCAGGGCCTATGTCATCTTTGAAGATGCTGTGAGGAGGGTCTTTTTGAGGAGAGGAAGGAGTGAACGTGGGTCTTGAAGAGACCCATGTTATAGGAAGGAGGAAACACAGAGGCCGGCAAATCGTTCCACAGCCGAGCTGTTGAACACAAGAACGAGTCGTAGAAGCGTCCCGTTCTCATGTGACAAATGTCAACCGGGTACATATGTTGGGCGAGCGTTTGGCGTGTTTCCCGACTATGCACCGGTGCCGAGGGGATCAATGAGGCTAGTTCCTCGGAGCATCTTCCATTGAAATACCGGTAGAACAAGGAAAGCATTCCTACCCGACGCCTGTGCTCTAAAGATTGCAATCCGTTTGTTAAGACGGGAGAATCTATCAAACGGACCGCCCGTTTCTGCACAGAGTCGAGGGTGTTTTTCAGGTACTTTGGGGCTCCAGACCAGAGGTGGCTGCCAAATTCAACCGTGGGGCGCACTTGCGATTTGTACAGGGTTAGCAGTTGTGTACTATTAAAGTATCTGCGGGCCCTGTACAGTACGCCCAGTTTCTGAGAGGCTAACTTAACTCTGGCCTCGATGGAGCCCCCATATCTGAGCTGGTCACTTAGAGTTACACCGAGCATATCAATGGAAGACCTGTTCGGAAGAATGCTACCGTTGAAGGAGACTAGATAGTCATTTCGATCCCTTTTAGACGTAATCAGACATGATTGGGTCTTTGATACATTGAATTCGACGAGATTATTCTTACCCCAAGAGAAAACACTCTCGAGGTAAGCGTCCATTCTTTGCTTCAAAGCCTTCCGAGCCATTGGAATTTGGGCACCCTTTGGGGGCTTGTCAAACAAAAAGCTATCATGGACTGTACTGTCATCCGCGTAACAATGAATTGGTGCACATGTCAAAAGGTCATTGATGTGCAACAGAAACAAAGTCGGAGACAGAACCGATCCCTGTGGGACGCCAGCGTTTATCGAACGCGAGGAAGAGGTGAAACCGTCAGCAACCGTCTGAATCGACCTCTCCCTCAAAAAGTCGGCAATCCACCTGCACAAGGATGCGGGAAGTCCGTAAGAAGGCAGTTTGTTGACAAGTCCTCGGTGCCAAACCCGGTCAAAGGCCTTGGAAATGTCCAGCGCAACCGTTTGGGTCTCACCTAAACGTTCCAGGCACCGCCCCCAAACATGCGCCACATACGCGAGAAGATCACCGCACGAGCGGTTCCGCCGGAATCCGTATTGACGGTCGTTAATAATTTTGTTCTTCTCGAGGTATGTGAGCAGTTTGTCGTTGATCACACGTTCCATCACCTTGGATAGAACTGATGTGATCGCTATGGGACGGTAGTTGGCCGGGTTGGAGCGGTCACCCTTCTTTGGAATAGGATGGATGACCGCTTTTTTCCAACCAGAGGGTACAGAGCCAGAATTCAGGGACATTTTGAAAAGCTTTGTCAAAATCGGAGCTATTTCTGCAGCGCACCTCCGCAATACCAGGGCGGGGATTCCGTCAGGCCCACTAGCTTTATTAACATCAAGCCCTCGTAAAACCTGGAGCACATCCCGATGCCGGATCCTCAGCTTTTTCATATAGAAACCGCAGTGAGGGACCGACGTCGGGACTGCACCCCGATCATCGAGGGTTGAGTTATCCGCAAACATTTTTCCTAATAGGTTAGCCTTTTCGGTGGCGGTATTTGCTAGTGAGCCATCAGGTCTGGTAAGAGGTGGCAGACTGGATTTGCAGAAATTGCGACCTATTGAGCCCGCAAGCGACCAGAAGGCTCTGCTGCCATGCGGGCATGCAGCCAGCTTTTTGCTGATCTGCAGGTCGTGCTCGAACTTTGACCTATTTATGATCTTCTTGCTTTCCTTTGCCAATTTGTTATATGCTGCTCTGTTTTCGGAGGTTCTAGATGTGTTGTAGGCTCGGTAAGCCGCGTTTTTTCGCCGAACTGCTTCGGAGCATTGTCGACTGAACCACGGCTTTGAGCCCACACCAGTTTCTTTAACAGTGGATTGAATGAAGCCATCCATCGCGGATGTAATGACTTCACCAATTTCCTGGGCACATCTTGAGGGATCCGAAGTCCGAAAACAGACAGCTGACCACGGGAAAGCATTGAAATGAGCCCGCAGACCGAACCAGTCTGCTGACCTATAGTGCCACACTTTTCTCTTCAGCCTTTCTTTTGGCGGTCTGAAGTTGACAGGGATTGAGGTCGTCACCAGGCAGTGGTCGGACGATCCTAAAGGCGCTGTGACCTCAATCTTGTAACCGTGTGGCACAGTGGTTAAAAATAGGTCTAACAGATTGGAGCGGTGAGTCTGGACATCAGGAACCCTTGTAGGCTCCTGAACCATCTGCTCCAATCTGTGGCAAAGGGCAAAGGATTCCGCCTGTCGGCCAGCTGAGTCTGTTGGTCCTGAGAACTTCAACCATGGTTCGTTATGAACGTTGAAGTCCCCCAGAACCACAAACTCAGCCGAAGGGTAGCGGGGCAAGAGGTCATCAATAGTCTCGCTCAAATGTTTGAATAGCTCGGATGTGTCTGATTCGCTAAGGTTCGGTGAGCGGTATAAACACGCGTAGAATCTTGCCGTACTGGCAAGATTGACGCGCACCCACATTACGTCGAATCTGGGTTTTTCCAGATTCAACAGACGCACACAGTTGACGTCAGATCGGCTATAGAGACAGACACCTCCTTTGGGTCTGAACTTGCCAACGAGGGCGTAGCCCGGGCAGTCCAGATAGGAGGCATCTGGAGGCTCAGCTATCTGTGTTTCAGAGAGGAAAAGAAGGTTAGGACGCATTGATAGAAGGTGGTGATGTACATGGTTTAAATTTGTGTGCAGGCCGCGAATGTTGGCAAAATTTACCAACAGTTTAGGCCCGCACCGGGGACGCCTTCTACTCGCCGCTGTCAATATGTTAGTTGTATTCGTTGTGTTGTTCATGATTTTATAATTATAAAGAAAGAAAAAGTAAATATGAGGGGATAAGGAGGTCTGGGAAGGAAAAGGTATGAGGGGTGGGTAGGGAGCTGGGGATCAGAGTGTCCAGGAGTGATAGACGTATGAATCCATCCCACCCACTGCGGTGCAAGGCGATCATGATCAAGCATACTAATTTGATATCGTCATGAAACATACTAATTTCCGTTGTTTGATGTCATCATCGAACATACTGATTTCGGTTTTTTGATGTCGTCATGAAACATACAAATTTCATGAACAGTCATGATGTCTTCATCAAACATACTAATTTTGGTTGTTTGATATCGTCATGAAACATGCTAATTTCCGTTGTTTGATGTCATCATCAAACATACTAATTTCGGTTGGTTGATGTCATTATTTGATGTATTAACTTAATGAGTAAAACTTTAAACTGTAATATATAATCACTGAACATAATATAAGAGCGCAACTCAGTCGAAAATTTGAAACAGAAATATCAGAAAAATGTACGTTCGCATCTGGGAATTGAGCCTTGCCGGGACGGTGTTCTACCATTGAACCCTATTTCCATCTATCTATATTTAACTGTGTCATAGATAAATTCATCCAAGACACTACCATGATAGCTTTTAGTTCTAGAAGAATTTTTCAAACATGAACAAAGATAGAAGCCAATAAAAACATGCGTTAAGAAACTGAAGATAATTTGATAGTTCTTATCTGGATAATAAATATTTTATCAACAAATTCCAACCACGTCTTAAGTATCTACGTGATAAATTGACATTCACCAATATGTTATTTCGCCTTGTTTCTATGCAGCATGTAAGCCCTCCATGTGACAGTCCTCTTTCTAACCTCAAGCATCACGTAAAATAAAATGGCATGAAACAACACATCTTGATGGTAAAACGTATGCACAAAAATAAGAATCACGCGTTTTTCTAAATCTGATTTTCGCTTTCCGAGAATTTCACGCGTATTTTACGCAATATATTTCTTGAACACGTACAAGTAAAATTTCACCAGAAAGAATGTGGGATGCAAAGTGTACGGTGAATGGGGTACCTTCCACATATCTCGTCTGGCCACAGCATGCACAGCGGTGGAAAATGGGATTCATAATGGAACATGGGTCATAAGGTGGATGCATCGTCAAATTTCTTGCCTGCTTTAAAATGTATATAACTTTATTTCCTAAGTAGAACACACAGATACGTGAAAATGGAAATATGTACCTACGACCTATAAACAGAAAAGAGACAAAACATAGAAGTTGTAAAACCTAACCTAACCCAGGTGAGGTTACGTTAGGTTAAGCTAGCTTAGAATTTTTTTTCATTACTTTTCATGAAGACAGGTATTAATTTTCGATGTTCTGTTTGGTCCGGTTACTAGAATTTAATATTAAATCTGCTGTAATACCTTATTCCATTAAGGGCCTATATCATCTTACGGGATGCTGTGTGGAGGGCTATCTTAGGAAAGGAGGGTTAGAAAGTTATAGTGAGGAAATATTTAAGAGGGGTGGGTAGGAATCTGGGGGTCATTGTGTAAGGAGCGACGGACGTATGAATTAATCTCTCCCGCAATATTTAATATGGAAATGTTGGATGATTTCTGTGTTTTTATGTAGTCCAGGAAATATCAATGGAAAAGGGCTAAAATGACTCTAACGACCATTAATTTTGTTGTTCCTTTTTTGGAAAAACTAATTGGTATCAAAAATAATATTGGTTCTCAATGTGTCACAGAGAAGCTTATTCAATTTCAATTATTAAATACCAAAAATATTTAAATATTTTGTCAGGTTTGATTTAGTACCTGCTACATTTACAATATAGTGGTCAAAATTATTACAAACACAATTTTATTTTGATTAACACCATGTTAACAAGATTTAGATCGTTCTACTTACAAAAGACCGTTCAGTGGCTGAGATGGTTTCGCGTTTGGGTCCCACCCAGGCGTCTTGTGTTTTATTCCTAAAATATTTAGAAAAATGTTGGTATTATTATTTAAACAATATTCAACCACATAAATTATATTTATATCAAAGATTATTTATCAGAAGATGGGGAAGTGAACACTGGAGCAATTCACGAGCAGTTGAGTCGACGGCAATCAAACAGAATGATTCGCTTTTTATCTTTGCCTGTGTCGACGCTGATGATAAAAGGTCATTTCTGTTAGTGGCGTACGAGTTGCCAATGTAAGATATCTGTCATGAAATTGCTGCATTCTTCGCTTACCACAAATTTGAATAAAGCTCTACTATAGTTTAAATGACATGTTTACCCTCCTCCTAAAAAGAAAACGCCGAAATACCTGAAAATATGCAGTAAAAAAACTTCATTCGAAATTGAGATTTTCGTCGCATCATTAGAGTCCCGAATATAAAGAAGGAAGTGTGTCATTTGGGGACCGTGCTGAAAAAATATATTAGATATATCGAAAAAAGGGAGAATTGGAGTCCCGATCCTTCTGCGGTGTTTTATTACAGCCCAATAAATCAGTTTTATTACAGCGACCGCATTAGTAATATACATTGGAAGGGGAATACGGATACAGAGGCTGGTCTCAATACTATACGAGTGATATTTTATTATTTCTAATAATGTGTGAAACTGTCAGGTTTTGCATCCTCTTTGTAGTGGTTAAACGTGATTTTGTCACTGATAATGTATAATTTCTATATTTATATTTATTGTTTTTGTGTTTAATTTGTGTTGAGTAGAACTCTATTTAATTATTTATATTAAATTAAATAAGGTTTATTATTAAGTTCTGCAAAAAAACTTGATAGAGTCATTGAAATTCAGTAGAAATACAGGTTACTTCGTTAAAAGATGAGTTTGTTTTATTTCACACAATTTAGATTCACAATCTTACAACTAGATATTGTCCGGGTCACTTAATTACACTCTTATCACTACCCATTGTCAGGTTTACTTAATTACACTAAATAACTCCACGAGTAATCTGCATCCGATCCAGTTGGGAGATGACCAATCATGACCATCATGACCATCCGATCCAGTTGGGGTTGAAAGCCTCGGAAAGCCGAGGGAGGTTTTCGATGAGGTGGCGGCTTTGGTGTCGGGTGAACACGTGGCTCATCTTCCCTTGACGATCAGTTTGAAAATGGCCTTGTAAGCCGAAACAGCTGTCACAATAATAAAAAAACTAAAACACTAAAGCTAAATATAATTTCTATTTTTGAAATAACTTAATGAGTGAACTTTATAATCATTGAAAACAATATTGGCGACTCAATCGAAAAATTGAAATAGAAAAAAATCTAAGGCTAAAGGGGATAGGATTATATTAAATGAAAAAAAAAGTAATATTTAACAGCCAACCGAGTTTCGCTTAGGGCTTCGTCAGGGCTTAAATTTATATTTATTTATTAATATATATGATAGGAGTAACTCAAAGAACTCCTGGATGACCCAATGCTCCAAAATCCTACAGAGCCTGGATGAAAGCGATACTCAGAACTGAAGAAGCTACAGCCAACCTAGGTAAAGAGTTGAGACGGTGCGAGGAAGAAGAAAGATATGAGTAACTCAGTAGTAGAGCAGATCCCCAGCAAGGCTAAGGTTCTGGGTTCGATTCCAAATGCGACTGTATCATTTTACGATGTTTTTATTTCCTAATTTCGATTGAGAGTCTCTAATATTATTTTCGACGATTAAACAATACAATTTGAGGTTTTACCCATCATGTTATTCCAAAAATCTATGTAATATTCATCCCAGACTAACAGAAAAGTCAAAAGATTTCGCTCATAAAATAAAAATGGATAGATATGTCTAATACGTTAACTTTATTGCATATAGTTCCGGTAAAATCTTCCAATCTCCAAGATAGCAGCCAATTAAAATATGCATTAAGAAAATGAAGATAACGTTGGTAGTTCTTAGTGGAAGTACAGTATAGTTAAATATGACCGAAGCGGATAGGGTCCCATTAGTTCAGTCATAGAGCAGAGCCCCGGCAAGGCTAAGGTCCCATATCTTTTTTATGATTTTCCCGGTTCCAAATGTTTGGTTGAGAACCGCTAATTCAGTGATGCATAATTTCTACTTTTTAAATATTTACTTCGTCTACGTTTTGCTTTAAAATCAATAATGGCGTTAATTCGTGATATATATGCTATAAAATACCGTAGATTTTACGCGTCTGAAGTTGCCCATCATAAGGCAAAACCGGTTCAGTGAAACAGTGTTTATAATCCTTTAAAAAGTTATTTCACTTTTATTAAATTTTATTCTGATTTTTGTAACAAGGTTATATAATTTTCTATACCTACATAAACGGAGCCAAGCTTTTCATGTTTAATATTTCAACACAATTATTGGTAGGTAGTTGTGTGCAGTACACCTTTCTATATCTCTCAATATTTTATTCATATTTAGTATTTAAAAAAATCGGTTTTTAAACCTAATCAATTTGGTAAGCGGATTTGGGTACTCCGTTCCGGGAACCATTTATTGGATTGGAGTTAACAACACCTATGTGCAGGTCATCCCAAGTGGACGCTACGTTTGGTGATTAAGCAGATGTGCCCGGGTTCATGCTTTTCCAGGTCTTGGCAACTGGTGCGTCTGCCCACCAGCTGTGAAGCCGGCCTGATAGTGAGAGACCTTCGACCTCTAGGTAGGCCTCTCTCATCCTTGAACTGTGGTGATAGAGATGGATTCAAATGTCCGTTACTTCTGAACAGTTTCGGCACTCCTTGCCAGTTTCTGTGTAACGTTGATGCAGTAAAAATAATAACAAAAAATTAATGTCAAATTTACTAAAAAAAGGAGCTACCTATAAACTTTCAAAGCCTCCTCTTACCTCTTCTTAGGGGTTAGGGTTTCGTAGACTTACTGTCTCCAGAAAGTGGATTTCTTGTTTTTTCAGCTTGTGATAAACTAAATAAATTAACATTCAATACATTAGTAAAAAATACGTCTATTGTCTTAGCAGACGTCTACATAGTGACGAAAACAGAAAGGTATAAATATCCTAGGTACCTGAAAACTTTTCTTGTTTATATTTGCTGAATTCAAACTAAGTCTCTCATTCATTATTGGACAGCATTTTTCGCATTTGACTTTCTAATTTACTTACGAAACTCTTTGCCTCGTCAACTAATTTCTTCTAAAAGTTTGAGTAATTTAGGGTCCATTCCAAAAAGCAATAAACCTAAAAGTCAAATTTAAATATTATGTAAGCGTCCGCTCCTTTGGGGATCTTTAAATTTTATTTGTGCCATTCGCCATTGAAGTTTTTTCATCTTTTCAAAGTGAGTCGAGCGGAGAAAAGGTAAATTGTTAAGACAGTTATTTTCGCCAAATTTTTGTATCCAATTTGTAAACACGATTTCCTTGCGAAGAAAAGCTATAAAACGTTCATATAAACAGCCATACTTTACAGGCGGCTAGGTGGAGCTTTGATTTTAAATGTGAAATGTCTATTTACGATTATTCGTCAGTAAATTTCCATGACCTTTCATTGTTACACATTTTACCTTTGTTTATTAAAAAAATTTGTCATTTTTTACTAAATTCTTTAAAAATAAATAATAAATTATTGCGTTATAATTCATTCGAAAGAAAAACTATCTTTCATAATATTAATGTTTGCGTGATATACATTTTCATGAACAGTGAAAGAGTACATTCAAAACTTCTAAAATCTAGCTCTTCACCTAGCTCTGTTATTTTTACAAGACACACACTTACGCCCATCGTTCACGTAGCTATTTACAAGCGACGCTACCACTACCTGTCATACAATTTTGCTAGTGCAGCGCCTAGCGGCGATTTCAAACACTAATAATAGTTTTTTTTCGTTGTTTGTTTTTGGGGTGTTATGCCGTGTTGTGCTACCTCCTTCTTTAGCCGACGTTTCGGACAGCGTTGCAGTGTCCATCATCAGGGCAGATCCGGCAGATCCGTCGATGTGAATTTGTAGTGTTAAGTGTGTGCTTATTTAGTTGGAAGCGATACCGTGCCGTTAGCCTTATTTCAGAAGAAAGTGAACTACTTTGAAACATTTTAACTTTCGTTACATTTCTCCGTGGACGGGCCCCAGGCTAACGTAAATACTGCGCTTTCACCAAATTTCCCTTTCAAAGTAGTTCACTTTCTTCTGAAATTTGGCTAACGGCACGGTATCGCTTCCAACTAAATAAGCACACACTTAACACTACAAATTCACATCGACGGATCTGCCGGATCTGCCCTGATGATGGACACTGCAACGCTGTCCGAAACGTCGGCTAAAGAAGGAGGTAGCACAACACGGCATAACACCCCAAAAACAAACAACGAAAATGCTTTTGGCCGTGAAAATCTAAAAACGTATCTGACTAATAATAGTATTGAAAATACAGACGAGCGGCGATCGCGTCGCTTGAACGTAGCTCCATGGAAGAACGGCGTTACATTTTTTTTATTAACGACAGTAGTAGATTAATGAATAGTATACATTTTGTTTTAGAAAACAATATTTTAAATCAAATAATTTCCATGTTCGTAATAAGCATTAACTTTGTGGCTGGCCATAATTTACAATAAAATATATAAATTTGTTTTAGACCACTTCTAAAACAAATTTAAATATTTTATTGCAAATAATTTCCATTGAAGCGTAAATGTATAAATTACAGATGTTTCAGAATAGTACCTATTTATGAATTAGTGGTTTTTTATTGTATCATTTTATATTCAGTGTGTGATCTATTCTACGAGTGGAACTAATTATATCGAAGGTTTAATATCCTTCTTAATATCGACCAACCTAAAATCTAAATATCTCAGACCTCAAATACTTCGATAAATCAAAATTAATACATATTTCACTGGCCTCAAATACTCCAATAAATCAAGATGGGAGCATATTTCACTGACCTCCGAGTTCACTCTTCTCAGAGGCTTTGCATAAATAATATCATCTCAGAAGGTAGTGAGATTCCAGCTGTAATATTGCCAGTTATTAATCCGATAGCGGTGTCATCTTAATTTCCTCGGTGGGCCCATAAATTGACCCAGAGGACGTCTCGGGGCTATTTGTACTTTATTCTGCTTCACTTTTATTTGGCCCTGGGCCCAAGATTTGTGGCCTAGGAGTGGTTCAATTTCCTCCGCCGGTCAAGTTCGCCAGCAACTGATAATAAATCGGGAAAGGGAAATATAAATAGTTGAGTCAGATTAATTTTTTATAGGAATAAGTTATTAATTTTTTTCAGATTAAGATGCCAAAACAATCATTAAAAAGAAGACGAGCTGTAAGAACATTGTAATGTGACATCAAATCTACACTAATAAATTCACTTTTCCCAACAATCTACGTATCTACCCTGATGATGGTTTAAGACTGTTTAAAACTCTGGCTGAAGAAAAGAGGAGGAATCACAAATTACTTATTACCCATACTTCTGTAGCGGTTCCACCTACTTATGTAGCGGCCTACCTAGTTACTAAACGGCCGCCTCTACTGCTACTTCGCTAGGCAATTTAATTTCGACCACCTTCTGGAAAGAGCTAGGACCTGCCACACATTAAATACTGCGCTGCGTAGCCATATCGAGAAACTTCTCGCGTGTGCATGTTTGACCTACCTTCCGAGTACCTTTGGCCCAGCCTATATAAGGGCTCGAGCAAGCCAAATGCAGTCAGTCGATCTTACTCAGTCTTCGCGGCGACAAGCCAGCGGCCTAGTAACACAACTTCACAATCTGCGGTTCGGTCGGGATAATATTACTACGATTGTAAATACTGTACATTTGTAAATATTATAAATACACAATCATCTTCATCATCATCTCCTCGTATTTATTATTCCGACCTACAGCACGCGGAGATATCTCAACCCACCGATATCTCCTCTTCCAACCTGAGGCCCACACATCTCCTCACCTAGGAGACTCGCATCCTGCCTCTAAACTTCTAAGGAATTGTTTACAATAAAAAAGGAATAATATATATTTTGTGAGATTCTTTAATCATATCTCTGACGTATATTGATGGCCCTCGTGGTCAATGGGAAAGGCTCTCGACTAGCAATCCGAAGATCGCGATTTATTTCCATTTTATTTGATTAATTTGTGTTAATAATTTAATTTGAAAAAATATTTAGTATACGATAGATAATAGGCACGATTCAGATTGGAGGATGTTCTAAGTATCGCCTTGGTTAAGACCACAATTCAGATTGAAAAGTTGCTTGAAATGGCTTTTACCGTGTTTGGTTAGCAGATCTGAAAAGCCAGGTACTTTCTCACTTTCGTCTTTTCTATCTCTTTTCCCTCCCCACTTTCTTCAGCCTCAATACATACCCGAATTAAAGATGAATTGGATGAATCCACGTTAAAAAAACATCCCTTAAACGGATAGCTATTTTCACTGATTTCTATTTTTGTTAATTTTAATTAGTAGGAAATAATAATCAAGTTGAATTGGAAGGTGGCTACAATCTATTTGGGCTTTAATTAATATTTGAAATAGGTACAACCAAATAATGCTTTGCGGAGATAATTCATAAAATAAGGTTTCGAAATAAAATCTTTCCCCACACATCTATATACGTATATATTATATTCCGCCCAAGCCAGATAAATACAATGAGAGGAACAATGACGTCTTAGTATTCAAAATCGTTTAATATAAAAATATTCAATGTCTGATGAATTAATAAAGAATTGATTAAACACGTCAAGTTATCATCCTTATGTTACATCATGAAAATAATACACCTTGCGAACTTTTTCCTAAATCAACCAAATTCATCCTCACACCAGTCAGATAACGAAGTTTTAGTGCAGATGTTTCAATCTCAGTACACTGAAAACTGCACCCAAACCATTTGAGTATTATTGCAATTTTTTTTTAATAATATTTGGGAAAAAATATTTGTATTTGTAACCGCATACATACCGCACAATGGTGATAATATTTATCTTCCCCCTCCCTAATATGTTTTGTATAAAATCCCTAGGTTAAGAATATTTTTCACTAGTCTGAAGATGGCTTTGACAAGCTGAAACCGGTTACGGTCATTAAATTAAAAGTGGAAAAAGTTTTAAATTTGTTTTATTATACTATTAATATTTATCTTCCTAAATATTTATCAAACGATTTTTTTTTTACATTAACACCTCACAGAAAGCCTAAGGAAAAATCGCTCTTTTTAGCTACGGGGATGCTGGGTGAAAAAATGTATGAGGGGTGGGTAGGAATCTGGAAGGTAATGTGTCCAGGAGTGACGGATGTATGAATCCATTCCTCCCACTGCGGTTCAAGGTGATAGGTCGAGAGAGTCCGACTGGAGAGGTTTAGGTTAGGTATTCCTAAACCAGTCTCTTCCGGGAAGGTGGGCAACTGCATTCGCCGTCAAGTCCTAGACAAACTTCACACCATGATTCCGGGCACCTCTGCTTAGTCACCAAACGTAGCGAACTACTTTGGGATGACTTATTGCAAGGGTGTTGGTTATCCAATAAATGATTCCTCGGGCGGCGGTATCCTTACGCCTTGAAATCGAAGACAGAAATTATTGTATCTCTTTTATGTACGTCAACATAAAAGAGGTACAATTTATATCCCAAACAGTCTGTACTTAACCACCAAATACGAACAATTATTTATTCAAAGGGTTCTTCCAAAACCGGTAGTGTAATTAAAATTTAAAGTGGTCTAAAACAAATTTATATATTTTATTGTAAATTATTGCGAGCCACAAAGTTAATGCTTATTACGAACACGTAATTATTTATTCATTCAACTCATAAAAATGTTATGTTTTTTTATTAACTTAAGAATGGTACATATTAATTCATACATGTCTTCCATTAAAAGCATTTGCTTGGATGGATGTTTTGTGGTAATGTTTAAAAAATTGTTACCTTGGCCCTAAGGCAACCATCAAACAGCGCATATTTTGTGGAATTTGTGCTTACTTTTCCACTAATTGGAATGTGCTATATACACTGTGCACTTCTGCCACATGCAGTGCTTATTTACAGTTTCCGTGTATTTTTAAATGAAAATACTGTAAAATCACGGTTATAAAATCAACTCTGCGTTAAATTGCAATTTTTATTAACATGTTAACAATATTTTTTAAATAAACCATACTACAATTCCACACAAACCAATATAAGGGGTTCTCACATAACATATAATTACCTCCATTATTTCTACTTTTGGTCAAAGGAAACGGCACTACATGCGATTCACATTGTAATATTCCGGTCATAATTAAAACACAAAATAAAAAAACTTGGTTTGGAAAAACAAATATTAAAACTGGATCAATTCACAAGAGATTTCATAAAACACAAACTGGAAAATAAAGAACATCATAGAACCATAAACGGAAAAAACACTAACAGAAGCGAAACACTAAGATCTATAGTTTGTTAATTTTTATATTAGATGTTCAAATCACCGTAGAATAAGGCTAATCAATAATTTATTATACTATTTAGTCCTCAGACAAGAAATAATACCTAGCAAGTAAATGTAACAAATATAAATTTAATAATGTGTAACTCTTATTGAAGGTAATAAAAAAAATACCATTGCTATGGATTGTTTTTAAAAGGGTTTAAAAAATGAAAACCGTTAGTAAATTCTTTTAGTCATTTTGAGTAAAAGTTATCAATGCTGAGTTAAAGCTATCATTTTGAATTAAAGCTATCTAAGTACGATTAACACTTTCCGAAAGAAATGTTTACTGGTTTGTATTTTTTTACATTATTCAAATATTTTTTTTCAAATCAAACTTTTGAGAAAAAATAGTCCTAAGATTATACTTTCAGGAAAGTCATATATCTCTAGGATTTCAAAATAACTCACATATTTTTCAGTGAGATGTCAGCTGATATTCTCATTAAATTCTTCCTCATTTGGATCTCTGAGAAATATGTCGATTTTGAATTAAAGAATTATATAAAGACTGAATTCGTTGACAATATCTGATTCGGAGTCTGAACATGAACGTGATTATAAGAACGGGCGTGACCAGAATGCCCTCGGATATTTTCTAATAAATTGGAGCCTTTTTACCTGAACTTTGCCTTTTCTCTTATTAAGGAGTAAACGCCGGTTGAATGTGATAATTACAAGAATATTTCTTATTGTTACGCCGGAGCTCGTCTTTATTCCCTAATAGAAGTGTATTACATGGAACTTTTCATTAGCGTCCTGTTTTGTCAGGGTATTCAAATCCTTAAAGGTGATATTACGGGTTTTTATTCGTCGGGCAAAGCTTCAAAGCTTCAATAAGGATAGAAAATTAAGTTTTCTTAATGTTGAAAAGTTGTTCTCTTTATAAATATTATCGAATTGGTCAAAAGTTTAGGTTGGAAAGGCATAAAAACTGATTGAGTTATATGCAAGTAGGAATTGGCTTACTACGTCAACAGAAAGAGTTAAGAGTAGCAAAAAGATCTAGAAACTATAAATATGTGGAGCTCCTCATATAAGAAATCTCTAATAAGTTATTTTAATTGCATATTTTTTTGATGACAGTTACATTTCCTCGTAAGGATTTGCAAATTTATTTTGTGGCACTACTTTGCACAGAAATAATATAAAACACAATGTTTCATTAATACAAGCTTGTGATATGTTATATTTTCTTACAGAAATTGTTTTATAAATTTTCTCGCATTATTTAAACATAGGTATTTACTTTAATTTAATTACGTAACAATGTACAATTTGACCTTAGAACGGGGTACCCCAGTAATGACATATTCTCTAATAATTTTTTTTTTTTTTAAATAATAAAAAAATTCTCACAAATAATTTTTTTCAGTTTTACACTTAATTTATCCAATTAAAAAGCAACCATTTTTGATACATTAGTTTAAAAGCATGCGTAAAGTTTTCAAATATTTCAAGGTTTTAAAATATTACAATTAGTGAATGATCTAATAAAATTCATATTATTTTCAATCAAATTTTCGCACAAGTACAATATTTATCCATTTCTAAGGATTATATAATATGTTTGGCATTTCAAAAAGTTTTTAAATTTCAAATACAAATGAACGAAGTAAGAATGTAGAGGTAGAACTTATCACCAAAAGGTGACCATGATAAACGTTTTTATACATTTTTCGTAATTAATTCTGCAATTTCAGAATACAATACAATATTCTGAATAAATTTCTACGAATACTTAATTGGAATGAATTGCCGTAGTCTGTATACTCAATGGTGTCGAAAATGAACTAATAAATATTTCAAATCGAACCAAATTAAGAATTACGAATTCAAGTCATAAATATTCATAATGCTGACTATTATGAATATCGGAAAAAAGACCCATTATCCAAAAATATTTCGGCTGGATTATCATTTATCTACGAGCGTAATTACAAACAAATATAATCGCATACAATGTACGACGCGCCTTCATGCTATGGAAACCGTCTCAAGTTTAACTCTGACTAACAGTTTAACCTGCCCCCTTAAATGGGTTTAGCTGGCGTTTGGAGTTAATCCTTCGTTGAATAAGCTCAATAGAAATTAAAGCGGACGGGACGAGAAATTAAATGCAAATTTCTAACGGTATTAACACACATTACAATGAGACATCGCAGATAAATAATGTATTTTAGGGAATTTTTTATGTGCATACCGAACCAGAGTCCTACTGCCTGGATCCAGTGGGTTTATTGTACCTCTACTAAAAAGGGAATTGAAAGGGCTCCTTTCAACAGTACGTCGAAAATGGCTGAGGTAATAACATATTTTTAAGCTCGTAATTAAAATACCTTGTTTTAACTGTTCGTTTTCAAAGATTAATACAACTTTAAATGCCTCTGTTAACTTCCGAACAAGTTATTGAGTTATCGTAAGTATTACAACGAATATTAAACTGCCGATGGACTAAAGGCGCTCGCAGAACTCTTTGATGCCTTCGACAATAGTTGTAACCATTCTTACATAAGACACGGACGATGATAGATGGTATTCTTCTGATATCATACTTTACTGCCATCTGTTGGGATATAGCAAAACTTCGTTTACTAACCACACTAATGACATCTATAGAAGGATGCTGAAACTACATTATTAATCTGACGACTGGCGTGGTCGAGGGGTAAGGCTCTTTACTCCCAATCCGAAGGTCGCGGGTTCGAACCTGGTATGCGCTAAAAAATTTTATTTGATTATTTTGTGTGAATTCACAATTAATTTATTAAAAAAATATATAGTATATTTGCGGCAATTTTATAGATGAAGAAGACTCTCAGTATCGCCTTAGAGTAAGACCTCCATTTTGAATTGAAACGTTGCTTAAAATAGCCGTTTTTAGTTACCAAATCTGAAGAGTCAGGTAATTCTCCAACTTTCTCTACCCCCATCTCCTTCTCCTCCCTACTATCTTCAGTCTCACAACATACCCCAATTGGGGATGCTATAGTCTCACTGGCTCCATGAGGTTGGGAGCAGTTGGGATTCTTGTGCGGTATTCACATAAAACATCTGCATAAAAAAGAGAATAATTGAATTTAATAAGATCGGTGTATTTTATTTTGAAAATCGTAATCCACAGACTATATTTATAAAAAAAAAACTTTGTTTTGCGAAAAATATATACCTACAGGTAATTTAATTTTGATTGAATATCACAGTCAGATAGTTTTCCGTCAACTTATTTTCTAGGAAAAGCTATTCCTAAAATACTGATGATTTTTAGCTGTAAGAGTAATACGCAAAACTTTACATTATTCGTGTGTTCATATTACCTTTCAGCAAGGACAACCTACCAAATACTATTCAATTAATCTGCTTTATTGTACTAATGTGGTTAATTAAGTTTGGTATTCTGTAAACAACTGCGGAATTACAGGATTTAGAGACTAGTTTCCAATTTACTAATTAATAACATAAATAGAAATGGTTCTCTATTTTATGATTATGACCATAAATAAAATATGTAGATTTTAGGTTTCATAGGCTAATGGTGTTCAATCAATTTTAACATGCCAAAACAGGTAGATGTATTCTGCACTTCACTGTTTCGAATTTTAATCCTATACAAGGCTTTTCCTGTTCGTTAATAATAATTTAACAAAGAATTTTGGTGAAAAAGCGCCCCCAGGCGCTATTTTCATTTCAAAACTATGTGTGTTTAACAAAAAATTTAAACTACAAGTCGTTTCTCAGGTTTGAAGCACAATCATGAACTCACATTAAAAAACGCTTTAATAAACATGTAAATTACAAGTCAGTTTTCAGGTTTGAAGTACAAGCACGAACACTTACTTAAATACGCTGTAATAAAAATGTTAAGTACAAGTTTATTCCCAGGTTTGAAGCACAATAACGGACTCTCATTAAAAAACGCTTTAATAAAAATGTAAACTACAAGTCAGTTCTCATTTGAAGCACAATCACAGGCTCTTATTAAAAAAAATGTTTAATACAAATGTAAACTACAAGTCTGTCCTCAAGTTTGAGGCACAATCACAGACTCCTAATAAAAAAATATTTTAATACAAATGTATGAGTCTGTTCTTATTCTTGAAGCACAAGTACGGACTCTTATTAAAAACGCTTTAATAAAAATTGGCACTATTCAATAAGAATAGTAATGAGTTTGAAATTCAAATCAAGTTTATTATTTGTTTAAACTCAATTATACGAGGCAACAAGACTCAAACTCGATCATTCAATCTACAAGTACCTTCCCATCTACTCCCGTTTTCTATTCCTTTTTCCTAATCCTATGTTCCCCTCACCCTCCTCCTCAACAAAACAAACACATTTTTTGTCACACTTCTATCAGCAGTGGAAAGTTCATAATTGGCATAGTTTACAATATAATAACAAACGAACAGCCTCATTGCAGAATATTTAGAAGTTTCACACTCCGTATAATACAATTGTTGGTGTTTGCTAAAAGAGAGGCTTAAGTAAAGACACAGTCCGTTCCAGAAACAACGCGATTCCTTCGCAAACAGTGCAGTTTGCATGCAAACCATAATTCTCAGAAGGAAAGCTCCCTTTGCTCGGGGAAACTTATTTGCAGAACTTAACAGGCACCATGTGTTACAAGTGGTTTAAGCTCCTTTCCGTGGGAGCAAAACATCTTACATTTGAGAACCCCATATTTATAGCCAGTTATTATGTCCACTGGTGGAAATGATTGTTTGAGCCGATCACCCTATGGCGAAAGTTCGACGTTAAGAAGTTAGAAGCACGTGGTGGCATTTCAATACTATTACGATTATGACCTCGAAGATAAGTTGGGATTTGTATTGTTAGTTCTTAGGCACTATCTTATTTTATAACTTACAAACATGCGGAAAACATATTTACCTAACGATAAACACACTTTTATTACAAAGTTTATGCCTCGAGAAAATACGAATTTTCACTGGACATTGCATGATTTTACATTTGATACAGTCCATTACTATTCACATTAAGAGGGTATTACCAGAGAATACCGGAAATTAGTCATTTTAAAATCAAATTCTAGACGTATTGACTCTTTTTTACAAAAAAAAACATAAATTGATTTTGAAAGATTGTTATTTTACCTGGTACACGCAGTTTTACAAATTTGAAATTTTTTTTTTATTTTTAATATACTAAGGTTTTGCCGTTGGTCGTTGGCAGATTTGTTCAATTTTAAAACGATAGATTCTATTAAATCACACAAATTTCAAATCATATAATCATACAACAAAATAAATCAATACATAATCTAGTAAACACAGTTTTCAAAATTTTAATTTTAGTTAAATTAAAATAATTAAAAAATAAATCCGAGAACGTGTTTTATGACAAAAATACCTCAGTTTTTATATGTAATTAAGGTCTTACAAACTAAAATATTTCAGATTTTTTTACACACTTATTTTGCTGAGACATTATTGAAAAATCATAAATACTTATGATCAAAAAATATATACAAGAAGTACACTACATTTAATAATTTGTCATCGTGCGTTTTGAGCATTTTTATTGCTTACTTGAAAGTAGGTATACATTAAAGAAAGTTCTGAATGAAATATATCGGCATTAAATTTTTAATTTCAAAATTAATTTTAAAAATTTGGTACGGGTAATAATGAATCTTTCTCATTGGAACCTCCCTGAACAGTAGCAAGCATTTTTTAACTTTTATTCTACGCCGCTGGTCAATCGCTCTTAAATTGTTGAGAAGATTGGTGACCGAAAAAGAGTTGATATTTATTTTGAAAGACTTGAGAATTTAGGACTGGAATTTTTTTGTGAAATTTCTTTACAACGCTAACAAGTTCTAATTTACTTAAATTTTTACACAATTAGTTATTTACGATGTCACGGGCTGCAAAGGTGAAGGTGAAGGTAAAACTACCGACGGCTGACGGGCTCACAGCCGCCGTGGTCGAGGGGTAAAGCTCTCGACCCGCAATCCGAAGGTCGCAGGAATATATAACGAAAAAACAATAACAAACATAAGCTAAGCTGTTCAGCATTTAGTGGGATACATTAGTCACTAACGGTATTGTCTAGGAATTTGAAAAAGATATTTTTAATGCTTGGAATTATACTGTAGACTGTCCTAAATACGCTCATCTAAATCTAATAACGATACTCATATATTTTTAAACAAGTACAGAAATGAGATTTTATTAGGTGCTATGGAATGTTGAAGCTATGCAAATGTACACAGAAAAATAAAACTTTTCAAAACAAATTGTCTAAACATTGTTACATAATCAATGCCGAAGAAGTACAAAAAAAAGATATTCATATAGTTAATAGAAATATAGAACTTACAAGGAGTGTAACCAGCTGCACAACGAACAGTAGCACAACGCGATTAACTGAAAAGTAGTGAGAAGGAAGCGAGTAATAAGAACGTAAAGGGAACTAGCAGGAAAGACTGAAGGAGAAAAACCCTATCTGAAGATAATCTGTTTTACGAGATAGTGGGAGCAGCTACTTATGACGCTAGGTTCGCTGCTTAACCAGTAAGTATCAATAATTTCATATAAACTTCAAAAAATTATGCAAGCGCAGTTTTCTCAAAATTAAGTTATACAAAATTGGCAAAAGTTGATATTTTGAAACCAATCAGCCGAATAAGCTTCAATTTTGGTGTAAAGCTTCAATAAACTGTTTCTCGAGGCGGTTATCTGAATTGGGAAGATAATACATACACATTTTTTAAAACTCGAATAATGGGAAAAATCGAAAATGTTTAGTAAGCAGCCGTTTTGTGAGAAAAATATATGTGGATATGGTCGAATTTCTACCGATTTCTTACATGTTTTCCATAAACGTTTGAAGTTTTTAGGTTCTTAAAAAAATACATTTTATTTTTAAAGATAGTACACATTACCCTCACCGAAATGGTAATTATTTGAAATTCCCTCGATAGAAAAAAATCGCGAAGTATGCTACGAAAATTATTATTTACACGTTTTTTTCTGTTATTTTACAAGTTATATGTATGAAAAATTCACAATATTTCTTTAAATGCTACTTGACACAGCCCCCGCGAGATTTTTGCTCTTTTTCAAACGAGTCATCTTTTTTTAAACATTTTCACAATTTTCGCATGAATTTTATGGTTTTTAATGTTAGCGCGCTCGCTCATTCGTTCGTATTGTCGTATCTCTCCATCTTCTTTTTGAGCGGGGTAGCGCGCCCTTAATCACTCAATTAGTCATATGGGGTCACCACTGACCTCAAAGAAATGAATGAAACTAGAGTGGAAAAAATAAATAAAAAGAAGTTTACATTATCAAAATTTTTAAATTACTTTATTATAAATAACATCAGGAAACAAAAATATAACTTTTCCATTAAACAATAAAAATATAAAACAGCTTCTTATCTCTCTTAAAACAACTATTTTTTCGTATAGCTGAGATAAATTTTAAAAATATATTATTTAGACTCATTTATTCAGTCCCTAAATACCCTGTATTTCACCGATGTACCTAATAAATTAAACCCTGTTAAAGGTATATTTTTAATAACAATTTTTAAAGGCTGCAGTACAAAATTCCCGATTTCAGCTACTCGCGTGCTTCCAAGAAAGGTGATAAAGTCAGCAAAAATCGTAATATCTGGCGATTCGCCCGGGTGACCAACGGCCGCTCACAACACCCCACGGGACAATGCCCGCGTATTAATACGTCATTTCCGCGCTCAAATTTAAGTGTCCTGGCGGCAGAGCGGAGGGCGGGCGTAGGCACAGGGCGGCCGGCTCCCAATTACCTGGATACAATGGTCCGCAATAAGCTGCATTGTACCCGGGGAGATCTGCAGGTTGTATCCGATATTAATAATTCTCTGTTAAATAAAAGTATACTGAAAACTATATCGAATTCGCTGATTTATACCACTTCACAATGGATTTTTTTTCCAAATAGTCATTAACATCAGCAATGAATATATCCAAATTTGAATGAAACTTATGAAGGTTAATAATTTGGATAAATGAGCTTAGAAATTCACACTTCCATGGAAAACGGGGAAATATAAATGAATGAATCTTCATCTTTGACTTTGTCATCTTTGGACATGTGTTTCGCTTTATTAATAAAATGAAGGAAGGGAACTACTTAGAAAAAATAAGCTTAAGGGGTGGATAGGAATCTGTGGTTATCTTTATCCAGGGGTGTGGGGAATCCATCCATCCCCATTGCGGTGTAAGGCTGTAAGGGTGTAGGCTGTGAGTTGATAAGTTCTCCCTCAATCGGCCTCTCCTGAATTACGGATACGTCCGTCGCCAAAACCTAGACAAACCTCATCCCATGAACCCAGGCACCCCTGCTAAGTAACCAAATGTAGCGAACCACTTGGTTTGATACATTTGACAGAAATTTATTTTATTCAATATACTATGGTTAATGAGACAGCGTTATATAGATAACGAGGCCCATACCCGCCAATCAAATTGAATGAATTATGTTCATTTTTTGTTTTTAAAACATCGCCATATAATCAGGCCAGAAGCTTTTCTCAAATCCGTGCACTATTTTGGATAAAATTTAACTTGACACACCTTCGTTTTATCTGTCCCTTAGGAATAGCATGAAAAGAAAAGTTTTACAATCATTTTATGGGGTGAATAATTTACCCAATTTTGCCAATTACCCTGAATCCCTTTTTCTCAAATACATTAAAAATATATGTATTTGTCCATTGAAACGGATATTTAAATTAAGTCATATATAATGATGTTTCCACAAATTTAAAGATTTTTAATTACAATTTTATGAAATGTTGCCAAATTTTAGGTGCCCTTTGGGACTGGAGTCGGACCCGAGGCAGACGGTGCGTGTGGTGACCCTATTTTGCGATTCCTGTCCACAGAACACAACCGTCGTTTGGTTAGAAAGGTGTCCTGCCGCAAGCTCATGTGGTGGCAGAAGAAGGGAGGGGGGGATGGTTTTTAGGTCACAAAAATAATTATTTCTGAATATCCAAATATTAAGAATTAACATTGAAACTTTTACGACGGTTTTTTCTAGTTTTTTTTTTCTATTTATATACAAGTTATAATAATAAAATAAAATAATTTTATAAAAATATCAATAACTTATTTTCTACAAGAAAAATTATACCACTCGTCGCCTCAGTGCTTTATTGTGACCATTAGCAAATTTTACATGTGGAGGAGGTTTTCTTTCAATATTTCAATTAAACATTATGAAAGGTGCTTAAGATTTAGCTATTTCCGTAAAGGAAAAAGTCTCGTTAGTTTAAATAGTTATTAGTAAAGTGATTAATTATTATTTCTTCAAACTTCGCAAAATCACTTTGTGGCGTCATTTTTAATTAAATTAAAACATAAACATAATTATTAAATAATTTTAATTTTAATTTTAACCATAATTTTGGTTTAAACAAAGTTATTTGTTTTAATTTGATTAATTATTGTTTTTGATACTTTATTTTTATTTCTTTACTAGCTGACCCGGCAAGCTTTGTACCGCCTCAGAATCAATAAATGTTGTGTTTAATTTATTAGCTGTTCGAATTGATTCAAATTATGTCGACCAATGCACATTATTTGAAAAGCCGTTCCATTAAAATTATTAAACTCTAAATTCGATTGTTGTGAACTCCTACATTTAATAAATCTACATGTACCTACAAGAACTACTAGACAAACATCAACATTTTACATACACACATCTCATTCCAACTATAGCTTACATTCTCCAATACAACGTTTACATAGCCTTGGTAACAAATACTTAAACAATATTGATGTATTTGACAATACTTTGAACTTGGCAAACTTCAAACGCCGTATGTGCGAACTATTTCCAACTACCTCATAATCTATTGCAAATACCAATTTTATACGATTTTATTAATATTATTTTTGATTTGGAGGATAGTTGCAGACTATTTATTTTTACTTCATTTATATTCTATGTTACCTACATTTTGTTAACTTATATATTTTATGTGCCTGTAACCTAAATTTTGTTTCTTATATTTTCTTTTACCTATATTTTATCTAGTCGTATTTTCACTGTAATTAATAAAAAAATTATTGTTTTATATGTAAAAGCCCTATGGGCGTTTAAATAAAAAATAAATAAATAAAATAAATAAATAAATATGAAATACATGAAATTATTCATTTTCTTCATAATTATTTTTCCCTTGATTTTTTCCGATGTTTTAATAGTTATTCTGTTAATCGGGACGGAGACAAATCCAACAAACCAAATATTATGAAAATCGGTCCAGCCGTTCTTGAGTTATAAATGGTGTAACTAACCCGACTTTGTTTTATATATTAAGATTCTTTATAAAAAAAACTATTTTTTTAACTTAAGGTTATTCCCATCAATGTAATATCATTGAAGAAGAAGAGCACTATAATAATCTAAATTAAAATATAAAAATGAACAAGACACAGAAAAATAATAAAACATAATGGTCGCAATCGAGACACGAACCCAGATCTCACGTCTTACCGGGACGGCGCTCTACCGATAATTTTATAATAGAGATTGAACAAAAACTAAAATGGTCGATTCGACAACTAAGCACTCGCGTGACGCACTGTCTATGCCGTTGATATTCGTAAAAAAATCGTGCTTTTACATATGGATAGCAAAAAATATACAGAATTTATTGTACATATGTAAATTGCTTCAGTAACAACATTTTGTATTTGTTAAATAACAAATTAAAGATGTCCACTTAATTGGTACAATTATTTCCCTCCATTAGTATTCTGGGAAAAGAGGAAAATACAAAGAAGTTAGTCCTAGAATTCTTACATTGCAATAAATCCCAACTTGTAGTATTACGTGGTGGAATCCGAAAGCTAATCGATGCAAGCAATTCTGGACTACCAACTACATCATTTAATATTTTATATAAAAAATACTAAGTCCGTGTAAATCCTTTTGTAAATTTAAGAATATATTTATATAATTTAAAAAGAGTGTTGTAGTTTTACATTATTTTTGGATTCCTTATTATTACCACCACATCACAAACCTTGGCTAAAGAAGGAAATAGCGCAACACGGCATAATACCTCAAAATTTAATAACTATAATATTTTTGTCCGTGAAAATCCAAAATCATATCTAGTTATATAATGTATTATTTTACTGTTTTTTTAGAGAAGTAACGAGAAATTTTCTGAATTCAATTGATTGATTTTGTCCGTTCACATTATGGTCAAATGTTCGATACAAAAATTTAATCTCTTTTTTTGTTCTAATTTGGTGAACTTTATAACCGCAGTTAAATTATGGAGTACTGAACTTCCCTTATAAAATACTCATTCTTAGTTACGTTATGCATTTTTCTCAAACAATATTTCCTAAAAGGACATATAAATAAGTTATCATGAAAGTTTTCAAAAACAAGACGTTATTCCTAATGTTATTTTTAACACAATTGACTCTTTACCGATCCTCATTCTTAGTTTTTATCTTCTAAAATAATACATTATTCCTATCCCATAATTAGCAATTTTAGCTTCGTGATCCTGTTTGGCGTCAATTTTAAATCTTTAATTTGGTCTCTATCCTTTTGCTAGCCATCCTTTACCTCTATTTGACCTGAGCAACCAAGTTGTGGTCAGAGCTTGTATCTTGCCCTGTGTACGTCTCCATTCCTCTGACGCTGTTTCTAAACCTTTCACTTCAACGAAATAAGAGATCAATTTAATTTCTTATAATTCAAGTTGCTTTTTCATTTTTTTACTAAAACAAGTGGAATTTCAGGATCTCACCTGGATTCTAATCACTGTTACTGAAAAAGTTGATTCCAAAATGGTGCAAAACTGAATAAAAATATACACACACATACACACACACTTACATTTAAAAAATAATGTTTGTTGGTATTTTATGCGCTGGCATACCGTTCATCCGATTGCGATGAAACTTTGGGGATTTGATGAGCTTATCCCCGCGATGGTTAGAGGATGGTGAGCTCTGGCGTTATGAAATTATTTCCTATGCTATTCATCTGATTGCGATAACTTTTTTAATTGTTGTGTTTATGTCCGCGAAGGTATCTGTACATACTGCGAGTTGTTTATAAAATGGATGTATTTCATGCAGTTTAGTGGCACGGAAAAAAAGCAAGAGTGGGAGGAGATTCTGGAAGAGGCAGAGGGGGGGGTGAAGGGAAGGAGAAAGGCGAAGAAGGGGGAAGGAGAATGCGTGAGGGGAGGAGGTTTTGCGAGAAGAAGGAAAGCGGGAGAGGAGTGGGAAAACGCGAGGAAGATGAGAGGGGAAGTAGTCGCGGGAGGGGAAGAGGAGGCGGGAAGGAGAATGGGAAAGGAAACGCAGGGAGAAACACTATATTTATTTAAGTGGCATTGCAACGCATGCTGGGTATTAGCTAGAATATTATAAATAAAAATTATAGCGCCTTTCGGAGCGGTTATTGATCGAGGGTAGAGATGTTTCATTTCTGTTTCAAAATGGTGGACGTTTTTCATTTATTGAGTAAAGATTATATTTTTAAATGCTTGTCCATCGTGTTTAATTGAACTTGGCTCTAAAGCCAAGCCTCTATCCAAGAGTTAAACCAATATTAGCAGATATATATTACGAAGGAAAAGGATGACAATTTTATATCATTATCATTTACATCTAGAAAAAATGTATTATTTTAAATAAAAATCGTATTGTTTGAGAACATTTGTGGCAGAATGCACTTGCGGCCATCCCATGAATTATTCATCGCATTTATTTTAACCACAATCACAGAGGGTAGGGGGTGGGCATGGGGAGACCGGGGCAGGGTAGGCTTTAGAGCTAAAGGCCTGATGCGAAGAGAACGGTGGGGATAATGTATAAGCGGGGGATGAACAAAGGACACATTTTTACAACAACTTAAGAAGGATAAAATAAATTATATGAAGCGTTTTCCCTACAAAAGGTTGGTCTCTTGACCTAGTTCCATGGGATTTTATTTCAATGCAAGTCATAATGTACACCGTGTTTATTTTATTCTGTTACTACATCCTAGTCTGCAATATATCATAAGACAAACCTACTGTACTAGAAGATATTTTAATTATAATTTTAAAAGCACTTTTCGGTAATGTGGGTACATTTTGTGATTTTTTTTCAATATTATTCAAATAGATTTAAGATACAAAACTGTAATAAAAAAAGAAGAATTATTTTCATTTTATTTTTAACTTTTTAACTTAAAGAGTTAAACCTCAAATTATAATATTTTAATTAATGAAGATAATATTAGCGAAAGTCAATCGAAAATCCGAAACGAAACGCGCTATCCAAGCTGGATAGCGCGTCGGCCCGGATTGCCGGAGGACCTGGGTTCGAGTCCCAGATGTATCCGTATCTTTTTCTGATTTTTCTGTTTCGGATTTTCGATTGACTTTCGCTAATATTATCTTCATTAATTAAAATATTAGAATTATTTTCAATTACGCTACTAGGGAAATTAAAGAAAAACGTTTAATACGGTTGTAGAATGTTTTTTTTTACATTAACCCCATACAGAAGACCCCGAGGAAAATAATTTCCCTCATTTCCTTTGACATCTTTGGATATTCTCCCAGAACTTCTTTTAAGGAAAAGAAGTTCTGGGGAAAATGTATGAGGGGTGGGTAAGAATCTGGGGGTCAGTGGGTCCAGGAGTGACTGACATATAAATCCATTCCTCCGCTACGGTACAAGACGATGGATCGAGAGAAACCATTTGAAGAGGTCAAATGGTCTCCCAAAACCGGCCTCTCCCAATTCGACCCGCTCGGAAGGCTCAGTCGCTACCACGACCTAAACCCAGTTACCCGATGAACCCGGGCAACCTCGCATAGCCACCGAACGTAGATAATGACCTATAACAAAGATGCTTATCCAATAAATGATTTCCAGGGCAGCGGTACCCCTACCCGCTTCCCAAATTGAGATTAAATCATTAAGTAGATAATCCGTTTGAGCGATATCTGAAAGAGCAAACGCTAAACGGTTACGAAATTATTTCTCGTCAAAATTTTTAGATTAACCTAAGTTTTTTAAACCTCCGACATGTTTTTATTTTTTAATAAATGAAGACAATTGTATTAGCGAAACTCAATTGAAAATCTGAAACACAAAATCAGAAAAAGATACGGTCACATCTGGGACTCGAACCCAGGACCTTCGGCTTTCCGGGCCGCAGCTCTACCAACTGAGCTTATATGTACCTATCCGATTCGGTCATATCTAACTGTATGCTTACTTCGACTGAAAACTACCAACATTTTCTAAACGCATATTTTTATTGGCCGCTATCTTTATGTATAAATACAGCATATAAATATTCAAGGCCCTCGGCTAGCGACTCGGAGATCACGGGTTCAGTTCCCGGCGTGCACAGATAAAATTTATGAGATTGATTTGTTTTTTCACAATTTAATCATTTAAAATAATAAAATTTATGTTTGCGGCAAGTTCCAGAGTGGAAAATGCTCTAAGTATATAGTCCTGGTGTAACCACAATTGAGAATTTAAACGTTGTTTGCAATGGCTTTTAAAAAAATTTGTGAGTAGATCTGAATAGCCAGGTTATTTTCCGCTTTCCTCTTACCCATATCCTTCCTCTCTCCACTACCTTTAGCCGCACAACATCACCCAATTAAGAAAGTCTCACTTGCCCCAAGCGGTTGGAATTAGTTAGGTTAGGTTGGAATTTGGTTCGATTAGTTAGGTTGGAATCTATTAGGCGTTATTTACATTTAAAAAATAATCTGAATCAGGGACGAAGTCAAAAAATAAATCTTCCAATATATAAATAAGAGCAGTCAGAAAATAAATCGTCCAATATAAATAAGAGCTTTCCATTGACATGGGAAAATATTTTACTGAAACTTTTTTCAATGCATTATACAAATGTTATTTCCCACCCTTTAAAGAAAGCAATTAATCTTATTTCGTCCACCACGCAAATTCCATTTTATAAATTGTAAAATAACATCAACCCTATTATGCAGACCCTAAAACAACATCGACCATCGCGTTTCTTTGAGGGTCCCACCTTTATTGAGGCTTCTGACTCGGGTCCAGCGGGTCATGCGTCATACGTGTAAGACCCTAAGCCCGGCTGCGGGATGCGGGCAAGAGAGTGCGAGGTTCGGACAAGAGAGTGCGGGGTTCGGACCAGCGGGCACGCGGGCCACATTTACAATTCAAGTCGGGGTCCCCTTTGACCCGGGGGTTCTAAGCGCGCCGGCCGCGGTGCGGGCGGGTTCACCTTTTGATCCTGTGCCGTGACGGTGTAAGAGCGGTCAGCTGCGGGCACATTTGCATAAAGCCGCCAGATGACGTCACCCGGACGCCGGACCAATATGCTAATTAGGCCATTATGGAATTGACGAAAAGTGAATACTAAAATTTTTAAATAACATGTGTTCTAAGAAGTTAGGACTAAGTCAGAAAATAATATGTTTAATTGAAACGAACCTGGATTGTGCATTATACGTAGATACATGATGTTCGATCAGAATTAGCAAATAGGTACAAGAGTAATTTTTCTGAAATTAACCATTTGCCCCGCGAATCATGTGCTACAGCTCTTCCATAGTGATTTGCAAAGTTTGGTGACCTAGCAAGAGTTCATGGGATGAGTTTAGTCTATATCTTGGCGGCGGGTGCATCTGCCCACTTACTGTGTGCCATGTCGGATCAAGAGTCTTGTTGAGGGATGCCGCTTAACCTCTCCAGGCGGAGTCTCTCGACTCATTACCTTGCACTGGAGTCGGAGAGATGGATTCATAAGTCCGTCACTCCTGGACACTGACCCATAGATTACTACCCACCCCTCATACCTTTTTTCATCCCAGAACTTGTTCACCTTACTTTCGTTATAAATACTCTCAACACAGCATCCCCTATAGACCCTGAGAATTTTTTTTCCAAGACCTCCTGTGTGGATCTAACGTAATAAAAGTGTTTTAATTTGTTATTTTGTTAAAGTGATGGAAAATGTTAAGAATAACCTAACAGTATTTGAATTCTTCTTGCTCTTGCGAAAGTGTAGCTAAGTGAAAACTTGACGCTTTTAACCACCCATCTAAAAATCCCAATTATTTCCTCGTAGAAGGTACTTAAACCTTTAAATAAATTATTTATCTTATGTTATATTTTGATAATAAAAAGCAGCAGAACGTTCAGATCGAAAAAATAATATTATTCTGTGCTCAGATTCGGCCAATAAAGATATTACGAAAATGGTAGGTTTTTCCGGGACATAACAATGGATTCAATCAATTAATATTTCATTTCGGAAGAATTATTACTCTTAATCTTTATGGTTACCATGCTAAATTTTCTCAACAACAAAATACTGATCACTGAAATGCTTTAAGCTTTCTATTGTTCAAACAGTTTTCTTCAACATTTACGTGAAGTCAAAATAGATAAAGACTAGAAATTTCCCATCACATAATAAACATTAGGTAATTACGTGGAATCTTTTTACTTATCCTATTATTATATATTATAAGGAAGCTAGAATTGTATTCAATATTTTGAATCCTTCTCTATAGAAAATGACTTCTAAGGGGGACGGAAAAAAAGTTTGTTTCCATCTTTTAGAGATAAAAGGGAGAGTTATTCAATTTTTAGTTTATTTCAGAGTAATATTTTTAAATGAATGATCTTTCGTTGGATACATAGTTCACTTAATATAGTAAACAAAAGTTTTACAGTAAGTTTATGATGATTTTTGGAATTTATTAATATTTTTGAAGGTGTAATATTAATTAAATTATTTATTGTCAGCAACTGCTATTCAAGAAATCTAAATACTGAGAAAAAAATGAAATAAAGCAGTAAGAAACACGTAACAAGATTTTTTGTTTATATAAATACCTCACAAGAGTCCTAACTGCTCCCATCTAGAGAAAGTGAGAATATGGCATCTCCAATTAGAATATTTTGTGAGGCTGAAGGTATGTGGAAAGGGAAAGACGTGGAGAAGAGGAAGGTGGGGATATACCTGGCTATTCAGATCCGGTCACTAAACATATTAAATTGTAAAAACATAAATCAATCAAATAAAATGTATCTGCGCACACCGGGATTTTAACCCGCGACCTCCAGATTGCTAGTCGATAGCCTAGCCCCTCGACTACGGAGGCTGTCAAAATACATCCGTTGACAGTTTTAGAATAGTTTAGAAAATTGTATGCATTAGAAGGTTTTTGTTTTAAATATTATATGGACCTAACAAAATCGTAATGTCATAGGAATAAAAAAATATATATGGGTGGAAAATGTAAAATGCGTATAAATTTTTTTTACTAACAAAATAAGATAATTTTAATAATTATCTACGAAATAAATATGATATATGTACACAGGTGTTTTTTGAAGTTATATATGAACTTTTAAACTTTAATCAACTAAAATGAATGAGATTGGAAGAGAGGTTATGGTGTTCTTTATGCCGGTGGGTTGACAAAGATTATTCTAAAGGATTGTTCTGGTTAAAAGAGGGGGTTTGGAAAGGGGTTATTTTATGCGTTACCTGGTTGAGAGCACATCAGCCATCAGCTAGCTGAAGCCTTATTTCAGCCATAAATAATATGTAATTCTACACATTTTCCTCTGCGCCGACACTCGTAAAAGATTTTTAACGTATTACGTAACAAGAATGTTTTGCCATCAGGTGTGATGAGCCACAATTCCGTGTAAATCGCTAGCCTTTACAATACTTTTCCGTGATATCGCCCCTTTATCTAGTACAAGCTGAACTTCCCGGTATTTTTCCGGCTTCAGTTTTTCCAAATCAGATATACGAAATAATAATTTTTTCCGTTTTTGAAACTTGAATGCAAAATATCATCATTTAAACACAAAATTTTGCTTAAAGGGGTGGTAAGTGGCTATGTACACATTTAAAACCAAAATACCTAATTCCTTTCCTACCTAATGAGATTATAATTAAAATATATTCAAAATAACTCTCTTAATTACTTTATTAATTATATGAAAAAGGTAAGTAATATTAAATGACCATTTGATTTATAAGTAATATTTATAAATAAAATATTAAATAATTAATAATTAACGAATAATTATGTTAAAATCCGTACTATAAACTGTGATTCGCCATTGACCTTGCGTTATGGCGTTTACGGTAAGCACCCCGAACTCTTCGCGCTAAATCTTAAAATCGGTTAAGCATATAAAAAATTATATAAAAAAAAAATTGTAGATAATTTTACCCTCTACAACTTTTAAATTAATGCAAATATGATTCGAGGCAAAGGAAGCGAGATATTTTCAAAAAAACTGATTTTCGTGACCTTTGACCTTGAATATCTAAACACGTCACCTTATGAGACTTTTGAGACAACACTTAGAATACTGAAATAAAGGTTTATACAAATCTTCAGCTTATTCCGTTTCGTTTAGAGGTTATCCCCTTTTTTTTAGCTTATTTGACTGGACTAAAAGAATAATTTGGATATCTAACAGGGGTTTCTTTTGGCCTTCACAATTATTATAGTAACTTGTGTGTTTGTGTTCTATAATGGTAGAACTCGGCTTAAATACATTTAGAAGTGGTGATCCATATAAATTTGTTTATTTCAAAACAATAATTTTATAAATAAAATAAAATAATATTATTGAATTGATAACAAAAACAACTTTAAAATATGATTAATTTGAAAGTTTATTTTTTACATCTACATATATATTAGAATACACTAGAACCGAAAATGCTTTTAATGTTAAAAATAAGCATCCCCTCTATTTCCCAATCTCATTTCATGTGTTTTTCTGACACAAGTCGAGGTAAGAATGAAAGTTCCATGGTGTTACTTTTATATCCCCCATAAATATATACCTAATGGGGTTTCCTTCATTTATCTACCCGTATTTCAATATCATTGTCAGCCTTTCCTATCTGTTGTAAACTTACTCAAACACTTTCATACGCTCCAAGTATTTAAAACTATGTTACTGTAGATAGGTCCCTGAAAATGATTGAAAAATATTTCCTCCGTGCAATAAATCTATCTCAAATCTATCTTAGAGCTAATATTGTCCTAGGTCATAATGTATGAACAATTCAACAACTTCCGGGCTTCGGGGACATGTGAGCAAATAAACCCAACAGATTTGTCCTCGTCCAGGATTCCACAATGGGCGTTTTGCGGCTCTCAATCATATCAGCTCGCCGCGATGCCAGGCTTCCTGTAACTAGAGCACAACTCCTGAAATTGTTACTTCAAAACATTGACACGTGTACCATTTAATTTGTCCCAAAGGCACGGCAGGACGTGTCGTGGAGAGCTTGCGAGGGAAGCCACAGAGACGCTGCAACGAACAATAGCGGTGACCTGAATCTCTTGTGTACTTCAATTGCAGAATAAAATGGCAATGTGTTTATTCAAATCTTTGTGTAATTTTAATGAAAAGATACGAAAATTTTTCCTACCAGTATGACGAATGTGAACTTTCAGGGCAAGTGGATGATTTTGTACATTTGGACAGGCTTAGTTAGGTATATCGAGTTTATTTGAGAGGGAACAGCTGATTACATAAATAACAGAAGGGTTAATTTCAGGGTTGCGAATAAAAACTCAAAGGAAATGAAGCTAACAGTTCACAACGGAGTTAAATGTATACGAGTATAATGATCGTAACCCCGTTGTACCTAACTAGCTGTGAGACTTGAAAATGATGGATAAAGTTAAATTGAATGTTTTTTCTACATTCGCTTCACACAGGAGGGCCTGAGGGTTGAGGGAGGACCCTGAATTTCCATCAGGGCCCTGGACAAACCTGCTCTGATGATGGACACTGTAACGTTGTCCAAAACTTTGGTTAAAGAAAGAAATAGCGCCACACGGTATAACACTCCAAAAATAAATAACAAAAAGTACCAAACCCTATCAATAATTTACGACAAAAAGTATAACACTCACGATTAACAGAATTTCCGCATTAGCTTAAAATAGATTTGCGTAGGTGCGCTATATTCAGGACCAAGCTTATCTACTTCTAATTGTACAGACATATTTTTTCATGAACATGTTTTCAGAAAATATTAAGAAAAATATATAAGTATCCTTCCATAATTCAAATACAAAATCTTTCTTGGGTTAAGTTGTAACCTTCCAATCTTATATCTAAAAGACATCTTAAGGGAGGTTTTTTTGCAAACTGAGCATTAGGGTATTTTATTAAGTCTTTACCATTATCAAAGGGTAAAAAGGGTAAGGAAGAGATATGAACATGTATACAACAATATTATCCCTTTGTTATAGGTGGAGAGTACACGATAGGGTTTTAGGCCACTGATAAGGATCAGTATACCAACCACGGAAACTAGACTGTTATGTATAATATTTCTGAAATCTTATCTCTTCAAAAAACTTCTCCTATTGCTGAATAATATTATGTGAGGTCGTCTGTTTCAACGCTTGCTAGATTAAAAGTAATAGTTAAAGAAATTGCTTAACTTTCATTACAAAATAATTCGATATTCAATCATCCTGTACTGAGCCACTTTTAACTTTTGCTTTTATTTTCCAAACACCAATAGTTTCTCTAGAGTTACTCCGCCATTTCGACACATTTGATAGTTCGAAATATGATGCGGTACGAAATGGCGCACTTTAACATTGATTATTAATCATGATAAATATTATAGCAAATGATAATAGTATCTTTGAATTCCTCATCAAATATGTATTGCAGCAATTATAAAAAACATTTCGACCCCGTATCCATAATATGTATTTGGGGAGATCCTCAAAAGTACACTTCAAACAGCGCATGTTACTATTTAACATCCTTGTTACTTTAACTGATGGTTAATTTTTAAGTTTTGAAAGTGGAGTCATTTTTTCTAAAAATAGAAAGCCAAAAGATTAGTTAATTTAAGATTTATTAGTTTCTTTATAATTAGAAGTTTTTTTTAAAAGATTAGAACCCATCCCTAAAAAGATTTAATTGTATAAACACCATTAAACTATTTGTCCATCATAAGCAGCAACCAACTGAAAATGATCAAAAATTATTTAACTTTTAATTAAGAATAAAAGAATTCAGATCTCAACGGAAAAAAAATATTATAGTAAAATTTAGTTTTATTTTTGCCGATTTCTGAGTCAAATTACTTACCTGCTGTATGCAATATTAAAATAACTTCAAATTCACACTTTGCAAAGACGAAATTTTAAAATAATCCAATGATATCGTTTTTTGCAAAGACGACAACTTAAAATAATCCAATGATATCGTTGTTTAATTAAAAGTGTCACCTAGTAGAATGTATATCACTCTAAAAAAAATGTTAAGTCTTTAGAAGTGGCCATCGATAGGGTATCATCTGTAAGGTCCACTTCATCCCTTTGTGATTTATTCGTTTTTCCCAGCCCGACTAAAAGGGTCCTCGCCGCTTTTCCCTTAAGCTTGTTCTGTGGATTTTTTTAATGAAAATTGTTGCAAAAACATTATTTTGAAAGTTGAATAAAAACGGATAAATTTATCTTAGACACTATCGAGGTAACGTTTAGTTAGAGATGAGTCATTCAAGTATACATAAAGAAAGCAACCAATGAAAATATGTGTTAAGAAAATAAAGATAATTTTGGTATGATACAGTTAAATATGACCGAAAGGTTTGGCAAGTTTAACCACTAACTGAGTGGTTAAACTTGCCACACTTATTTCACGATAATATAACGATAGCAGTCAAGTCCCACAAGCTCGTTTTTAAGCTGTAGCGTGTGTTCCCACAGAAATAGTTATAACTCCATCGTTGTTCTAGTGACAACCCTAAAACCTTCTATTCAAAGTTGTCCAAATAAAGAAATAAATGTCCAAAGAAATAATGTCCAAAGAAAGAAATTATTTTGTAGATATATTTTCACCCGCCTAATCGCAAGACATTTTATTAGACTCAGGTAATTTTTTATTAAATATTTTTGTATGATATGTTAGAAAAATGAGGTGTTCAAATTGTTTATATTGTATCATTGAAAAAAAGAGAGTTTTTCTTATAAAAAATTGTTTATTATACATTTATATGATAATTAAGCGTTGGTTTACGTTATCCGTGATTTTAGCACTATTTTCACATTAAAACATAACAGGTGTGTCATTTTTACAATATTGTTATGTTTGCGTTCTAAATTTTATTTGTTTTTATTTAGTAATAAATTCGAAAACAGGACCAAAAGCCTACACATAGGAGATAGAACCGATTGGTTAAGGTCCTGGAGCATTGGTTAAGGTTAAGGTCCTATCACAGTGAAATAGATAACGTTCCAATATCGGATCGATAGGCTAACTTCCGGTGATTTTATATCGATGTCCCGAGCAGGTTTCCTTTGTCAGCCAAACATCCAAACCTATATTGACAGGAAATAAATAGGCCACTTGCATGGATATCATAATGACTTGGAAAAAATCATGTGGATAGATTTCACTACTAAGATTACAAAAATATATTGTTTGTTCCTTTTTTAAATAAATAAATACGTTTTTTGTACTTGCGACGTCACTACATGAAAATTTTCCGTCTCCGATAATATTCAATAAATTTTGTATAATTCCACACTGATTTTTTTTTTCATAGAGCAACCCTTTGAATTCCGGCAATTTTTTTAATTCACTCATGGCCACACACGGCGTTAAAAGCACTAGCGTTATTGAGTGTGACCTACTTCTTTTACGTGTGACGGGTCTGTATGGGATTGTATGGTGAGCGCTATTGTGTTATAAAGTATTTTTTGATATTAACGCCGTGCGTGTCCAAGAATTTATTGTTTGTATTTTGGTTTGACGTTTTGACGTCGTCGAATTTAGTCGTTGCATGTTATAATCAATAAGATGAATCCAAGAAAAAATATTTGTGAGATGTAATATTTTTGGTACGCTATGTTATTCTCCCCTGCCATTCGCGTAGAATACGGCGGTTTTTTTAAAAATGATTTTCGAATATGTAATTATTATTTTTTCGCACCCATAAAATTATGTCTTTTCGGTTTATAAAAAATGGTCCGATTTTTCGGATTGAAATTTTCAAAACATTGCCAGGGTTTCAAAAATACGATTAAAAAAAGGAATATCTTAGAATATTTGCTTACACCGGAAAAAATTTAAAAAATTAAAATCGGTGACGCAAGCGGCCTATTAGAAGGTATTTTCTTAGAATTGACAACTTGAATTCTTAAAAATAATTATAAATTGGCACACCGACCGAATAACCGTAATAACCGAAACTTTCTGATACTACGGAGGCCGCGCTAAAATTTATCAATCGTTGACCGTGCTCGCAAATATTGTTAACTGACCATAGATGATGAATTTTTCAATATCTTATTAATATAGGGTTTTATCGATCGTCCATTTTAGATCTCTTGTGTTCAATTCCTAGATGTGACCGAATCTTTTTCTGATTTTTCTATTCTAGTCTGTTATGGTCGTTAATATTGTTTTCAGT
This sequence comes from Limnephilus auricula, assembly GCA_951813805.1. Lineage (NCBI taxonomy): Eukaryota > Metazoa > Arthropoda > Insecta > Trichoptera > Limnephilidae > Limnephilus > Limnephilus auricula. The sequence goes on along the minus strand of OX638392.1, from coordinate 39,184,844 downwards.
AATTAAATATTACAATTTCAGGATTTACTGAATAAGTTAAATTAAAAAAGGATAAATTGAAAATATTTAAACCTTATAGTAATAATTCTGCGAGAGTAGTCTTGTATTAGAGAGATGGCATGAAATCGCTTCTGCGTAGTTATCTGAAACAATGTAATGTTCTAATTACAGTCAGACTTCTATTCCGCCATCTAAAAATCATAAATAAACCCTGAGGAAGGCAGAAGCCAAAAATGTGTTTATTCATAGTGCGCCTAATATTGTTACGAATATTATATTCATATATAACAGGCATAAAATCGCTTGGCAAACGGAGTCCAGAAAAACTAGATTTCAAGCGCCAAGTGATTTTTATTTATGTTGTCAGTTATTTTATTATTTTTTTTTAAAATAATCAATAAAAACTGTTCATAAGTTGATTCCTATATTATGTGTTCAATTAATTTTTTTATGAAAAAATATTTTTTTAGTATTGGTGCACGTGCACAAGCGGAACACCCGTTCATAGTTGAAGTGGCTTTCATGAGAACGGGTCATTTCTTCGATTCGTTTTATGTAAGTCGGCTCATATGTAGAACGAGTACCGGTATCTGATTTTCTTTCTTTCATATTATTTTGTATAATTCTTCATGTTATCTTCAAGACCCGAATTAATCTATTCCTACAGCCCCTTCCTAACCTGCCTTACAATGCTGCCCAACCGGGTAGCTAAATAATTCTGCTGTCTTTACACTGTACAGACAGGAGCACTCTTGGTAGGTATCACATAAAAAAATCTGATATCACCTTAAACTTCGCCTCGATAAAGTTTCAATTTTAAGCCCTCATGAAAATAGTTTTTCTTTTCGAAATTATTTTTTACGCGTTCCTTACGAGCAAAAGTAATTAAAATATCTTAAGAAGTTAAATTATTAACAGAAAAATCACATTAATATTTAAATTGGTTTTTCCCAATTCTACGACGAAGATAGCTTATGTAAATACCGTACGTTTCCATTTCAGTTTTATTGGCCCTATAAAATCTTTCTGGGTTCTGTTTAATCTTTGGACCGTCTATGAAGTGATAAATAATTCACAAGAATGACCCTTTGTGTTAGTGAATAATTGGAGATTGTTCCTGGACGGATTGCACTTAAAATAAACAAAAAATAATGTCAAAAACTACGTTTTTTTAAATATAATAACCAAGTTAAAAGAAAACGTTACCACGGACTGAACTGAACAAAAAATTCTAAGAGTGTGATCTATTCCTTTGAGACCTTTTGACAAACAGGCTCCTGGCAGGAAAAGAAAGGTTTGTTTTTTGGTTTTAAGAAATAATTTCTAAAGTTAAATGTTTTAATTTCTAGTAAAATTTTGATGAAGTGTGTAACAACCTTACTTCGGACACACTTGACCCTCCACAATACACTTCTATCGGTTGTTCTATACAGTTGTTATAACATAAATAGTTAATTACAATTAAACATAACAGCAGCTGTTCAACTAAAAAATAAAACATTAGACAAAATTAAATTCGATTAGTGTATTTAGCGTCTTTTCTTAACATCATATTATTTATTATAACTGGCGAGTGTCCGGCATGCGTTGGAATGCCACTCACATAAAGTGTTTGTGTTTTAATTCTGTGTATTGAAGTCATTTTGGTTGTACAATTTTTTGTTTTTGTTTTTACGTCTGCTGCGTACACAGATACATCAGAGGGTTTGACCCGTGAGCATGCCACATGCAGCCTTCAGATGCATGGATTTTTCAAAATAACCCTCCCTGCTATCTCCTTCCGTTCTATGTCTCCTTTACAATCCCTTCCTCTGCCGCTCCTGTGTGTACTTTCCTATGACACCCAGATATTATGATAGGTCAAGTCTAGCAATTTGAATAAATATAAGGTCGGGGGACTTGAGGAAAATTGCGAGGGACCGCAGCCAGTGAAGGAAATTTTGTGAAGAAGGCCAATTACCAACCTGGAATGAAACACAATGATACTGATGAGATGATGTCTAGAATTTTTGGGAACCAAAAAGTTTTTGATTTGCAGTATCCACTGGAGCGATTTCGGTCCAAATTTGTACCCCTTTAATTTTTCTACGATTGATTTCGGTCCAAATATGGACCATATTTTCCTACCATTCGTAAACATTTTTTTTAATGTTTTTCAAATGTTCCCGCGTTCTGAAAATTGAACTGACGCCTGTAATAACTGATAGCTAGGTTTTATCTGACAGGCTGCCGCGACATAATGACAGAACAGACCTGTCTTCGGTTTCTTCCGGCACATTTGTGAACCGAACGTGACTATGTGAACCGAATGGCCCATAGACAACTAAAATGCTATGGGATTGTCCATAGACTACTTTTGATACATTAGAGATGGCATGAAATGAAACTGAACCGTTAAACTCAGATTTATTTATTTATTTTATTTATTTATTTATAGATAGATACAAAAGAAAGTACAAGTTACACATTAGGAAGCTTTGCCTGTCCAACTAGGAAAGTTTCCCGTTCCAGGACAGACAAATTGACAGGTCATATTATTCCTTAAGTACATAATTGCTAACAAAAATAAAAACAAAGATATAAACAAGAAAATTCTTTTTTTTTTTAAATTGAGTTGTGTTATGAAGAAATATATAAAAAACATATATACATTTTTTTTGTGACTATGCAAAAAAGTAATCTGTTAGCATATGTGCTATTCGGATTTACCGAATTAACCTGGTAACAAATAATATATTCAGACTTACAGAGTATGGGATAAGTAGGTAATATATACAATATAATATATACTTATACATTGTAATTTGATTTGAAATATTCCAACCTAAAGATGTTAATAATGGCTTATTACATTTCACAGACGGCAATGGTTAAAAAATATAATTAGAGCATCATTTAGATCTAGAGTGATTTATCTCTTCAGATGAATCGGCTGGGTGAAAAACCGTTTCGTGTAAGACGAATGATTATTGAGCAGCAGTCTCAAATTGCTCGTACTTTTAAGGGACGTTAACTGAATGTGCTTTAGGAGCTTCAGGCATGTCGTTATAGATAATTTATAAAACAGGGATAGGTAAGTAGAAGAAGCGAGTGATTTTTTTTTAATGATGCATTATTCTATAACATTAACTTTTGGTGTGTTTAAAATGTTGTAGAAAAATATTAGCCACATCAAACGAAACAAAAAAACGGTAAAATTCTGACGGCCGTGGTCGGCGTGCGCATGCGCATCCATAGAAATTTTATAAGTGTTGGCATCATAAAAATATCTCGGTCTTCGATATAAATAATTCTCCGGAATAATGCCTGATTCGGCGGGGAACACTCAGTGAAATTTTCAACGTTGATTGGAGTATTATTGGAGTTGAAACAACCCATTTGGTATTTGAAATGATGGAAGACGTGATTGCCAATCAAGTTTGAAGTGAATTAAAAGAATATTTTCATTATTTGAAACAACTGCTCCTTATTATCTTATGATACCACCCTCTTTTCTAACTTTTCTCTATTTCTGAGTTTTCCATTTATTTTTATTTTTGAATTTTAACTGTTATTTATTAATACCTATGTTTTTAGTACATCTACTTATATTCTATATAGGATGTGTGAGATTGCACTGATTGTTTAAAATTGTAATTGTTTAAAATAATAATTGCTCGTTTACTGGAATAAAGATCATTATTATTAATATTATTAAGTGGGTGGAAGCGGAGAATGCGGTACAAATAAAAAAAGTGCTTTTTTGCTATTAATAAAACGTGGCGTTTGAGAGGGCATCCGGATCAGGAAGCAATTTGTTGCAAAGAAGCTTGCACTATAATGAAAAGTGTGAACGAATGAAAATTTATGTGTTCTACTGAATGTGGTAATCCTGGTGCATAGAGTTTGGGAGTCGGGATAGGTACCGCCGCCCTGGAAACATTTATTGGAAAACCAACATTCCTGCAATAAGTCACCCAAATGGTTCCCTACGTATGGTGACATAGGTGGGGTGCCTGAATTCATATGTAGAGGTTTTTCTGGGTCTACAGCTTGGCGGGTCAGATCAGGAGAGATTGGTTAAGGGAGACCTAATCTAGACATCTCCAGCAAGACTCTCTAGACTCATCGCCTTGCACCGCAGTGGGAGGGTTTTTTTTTTTTTTTTTTTTTTTTTTTTTTATTGAAATTTTTTTGATACAATCAGGTACATAAATAATAAAAGGTATATAACATACTTAAATATAATATTGTATGAACAAAAAAATCCCACAAAGGCAAATGCCTGAGCGTGGGTATAATATTGAATTTATTATAATTTTATGGTTAATAGGAGATTTAAGAATTTAGTTTATTTTTAGGTATAAAAAGAGTAAAAGTAAAAGAGTAAGAGTGCCTTAAAACATAGAGCAAAATAACAGCATTTGTTGTTATTATTGCATTTGTAAAATTTTATGAAGAATTAATGTTAAAGGCGTAATTAAAATAAAAATAAAAACAAAAACATAGCAAGCAATATAATATTTCTACTTTAAAAGTTGTCTGATGATAAACATAATTAATGGTTTTGTTTAATCTTATAAGAAAAAGATATCTGTTTCAGTGTTTTTTAGCCAAGTTTTGATATATTTTTTATAAGATTTAAGATTTTGACATGTGGGGGCTTTAAATGATGCACGTAATGAATTATGCATTTTTGGAGCAATAAAACTAATATGCCTTTGGGCCAACCTAGTTTTACAGTGGGGTACAGCATACTCACAGGCGCCAAGTCTTAGACTGGAGCGATTTGAATTTTTTAAGAAGTATTTAGGATGCGTGTACATAAATTTAAGACACTGGAAACTAAAGGTCTGTCTAAGGTCCAAAATATCGGTTTCCTTAAATAATTGCTTGGAGGGAAAAGATTTGGTTTTTTGGTACATAATTTTAATAATTGATTTTTGGGCAATTTCTAACTGTTTTACATGACTGTTGTAAGTTCCGCCCCAGCCAATTATTCCATAGGAAAGAGATGAATGAACTAGTGCGTCATAAACTAGTTTTATGGTTTTTATATGCACCTTATTACACATTCTTTTAAAAATATAAGTTAAGTATCTCAGTTTGTTAACAGTTTTTTCTATATGGTAGGTCCATTTAAGTTGACAATCTATAGTTACACCTAAGTACTTTATATTTTTTCCTGATTTCATCTCTTCACAGTTTGAGCATGTGGTAGGGTTACAATTTACATTATGAAACTTTACATTAAGATTAGTTTTGGGAGCTGATTTCAGTGTGTTATAGAAAGGAATGCAAAGAGTTTTTTCATAATTTAAAGTAAGAAGGTTTCTATCTAGCCACTCTTTGACAATAGTAATACATTTGTTAGCCTTATTAGTTGTATCTTCCCATGTTTTTCCATGGACTAATATTGCAGTATCGTCAGCAAATGAGAATAATTTACCAGGTATAACAATGTTACATAAGTCATTTATATAGATTAAAAAGAGTAGCGGTCCTAATACAGTTCCTTGAGGAACACCGTGTTTTACTGTATCAAAGTTGCTCAAACATGTTCCAATTTTTGTACATTGTTGGCGATCCATTATGTAATTTTGTAAAAGCATGAGACATTTATTTGTAATTCCAATGTTGGATATTTTCTTTAAGAGAGTTCTGTGGTTGACTGTGTCAAAGGCTTTCTTTAAATCTAAAAAAATGGTTAGAGTTTTAATGTTTGAGTCTAGGTTAGAATAAATATTTTTGGTTAAATTAAAAATAGCATCATCAGTACCTAGTTTAGTTCTAAAGCCATATTGGTTTGCTGATAGGAGTGCATAGGATTCCAGAAAATCGATGATTCGTTTTTTTATACATTTTTCCAATATCTTAGACAGTTGAGAAGTTAATGTGATAGGTCTGTAGTTGTCTGTTTTACATCGAGATCCTGTTTTGTGTATTGGAATGATGTTAGCAAGTTTAAATATATTCGGGAAAATACTATTACTGATGCATGCGTTAAATATATGGTGAAGTGGTTTGATTATATGTTTTTTTATGGATTTAATTGTAGCATTACTTAAGTTGTCAGGACCATTTGCCGACCTAACGCTAATGTTATCAATATGATTTGAGATTTCATCTTCTGTTATTTCAATAAATTCAGATAATTCAGAGTTGGATTCATACTTCCGCCAATTTTGGATACGTTGACCTCCAGAACCCACCCCTTGTACCCTTTTCCTTCTCAGAACTTCCTCTTCATAGTTTCCTTTAAAATACCCTTTACACGGTATCCCCAAAGATGACATGAAAGGGCCAGGCCCTGAAAGAAATTATTTTTGCTCAGGGCCTCCTGTGTGGAGATGTAAACAGAACTAGGTCAAGAAAAGAGACAGTGAGACGAGGTTCGGGTTCTGGGTTCGAGTCACAGTTGCAACCGTTACCTTTTTATTTTTCTGTATCTTGTTCTTTTTCGTATTTTCGTTTTGGTTTTATTTTCTACTTCAAAAATAAATAAAATATTTTCACAAATTATGCAAACATTTGAAGCCATGGTAGGGTTATCAATACGGAATATAGAAATCAAATTTCCCCATAGACAATAATTAACCAACTAACTTCTATTTTTTATTATCGAACTTCAACCATCAACTTTTTGTCAACAAATTTAAGAACGTCAGAAAAATTTCATCGTGGTCCACCGTTTACAGGTACAGCCCATCAAAATATTATCTTCGTGTTCGTACAAGAAGAAAGAGTAATACGTAGTAATTGCTTGTAATGAATACAGTTTACCACAAAGTTCTAGTAATGAGAATATAAGGGATGTTTCACCCCGATTCGGCGAAAAAATACATTCTACTTCATAAGTCTTAGTCTCTTGTGATTTGTTGATTAATGCCGGCATTCATCTCCCCCCCCCCTCTGCATCCCCCGCCCTTCCCCTTCCACTCCCCCCTCGCAACATCAGGCCTACCCCATCTGGTGTATGGTGGGGGATGTATATTGCGGGTTTCTTGGATTTATCGCACCTTTTGTCCAACATTCTGTAAACGAAGAATATCTTAAGGAAGAGAAAAAATTGCCTGTAAATTTATCACGTCTGTTGGCTACGATTATTTTGAAAAAAGTTTTAACACACATGTGAATTAACAAATTACTAGCTACACACTCAGCAAATTCCGTGCCTTTGCAGGAAGAGCGATTGAAAAATCCTACGTCCAAAATTAACGATTGAGTACGTATAAATAAATTTGCTGTAGGTACACGGGGTGCCCGGGTCTACTCGCTAACTGCGTCATTCGGATTGGGAGAGACTGGTTGAGGGAGACCTTTTGACCTCTCCAGCATGACTCTCTCAAAATATCTCCTTGCACCGCAGGGAGAGGGAATGATTCACATGTCTGTCACTCCTAAACGGACTGACCCCCAACCCTCAAACCTTTTCCTTTCAAGAACTTCCTCTCGTTCCTTTTCTAAAAATACCCTTTACACAGCAACCCTAAAGATGACATAGACACTGAGGAAATTATTCTCCACAGAGTCTTGGGCCTAATATGAAAAATATGTATATTCATGGAACAATTATTACCTACTACCAATCTGTCATTCGATGATCGACGCCAATTGAAACGCAGAGACGTAATTAAAATGGAATGAAATAAAGCAATTACTTAGTTTATAACCACCAATTATTTAAAAAAATTAACTAATAAAAAAAAAATTATAAAATATATTAAATTATTAATGATATAATATACCGACAACGAAGAGAAGTACCAATATTTACGAAGAATACTAACTTCTAAAAACAATGGACTGCAACCGGTGAAGGTGAAGATGTTGCTTGTGTAATTTAATTTTTGTGTCATATTATGTCATATTATTTTTGAAGTATTATAAGTGTCCTAATTACACCTAGTAATTTTTGTTATTGTAATAATAAAATTTATATAGATTTTGGATTAATTGGGGCTTAGAAAGTTATTACGTTTTTATGTTGAGATTTCATTTACAAAAAGGCGCTCAAAGAGAATTTATTCGGAATTTTGTTAAAACATTGTCAAGACAGTCTAAGTCGCTGATTTCTAGTAGGATTAAAGATTATAGTTTTATATAGCCGTAATAATTTTTTTAAAGGACAGCAAAAGAAAAAAAAACGTCAAATTGTCAAGATTGAGATTTTTAAAAAATAAATCAGAAGTTTTTTGAGCCACTTTAAATTGACTAGAAATAATTAAAAAAAATATACAATTTATATTTATTTATTTGCAAAAAACCCAAAAATACTAATTTCGGTAGACTGTCTGTGATTGAGTGTATGATTTAATGAACTCTTGCTTTGAATTTAAGTGTTATTTGAAAAACTGGAACTGACTGTGAGAAGCATTCAGACAAGATTAAAATTATTTTCATTTTCGTAATTTTTTTTTAAAACATTTCATATTACATAGAATTTTGGTTGTCCAACAAGAAAATTTCTTTTTTGGACAGTCAGAATGAGCAGATTTTTTACATGTACCTAATTATTGTTTTGTCTTTTATATTGACTGTTACTTATATATAATAAAATCTTACCTTATAAAAAAAATTACAAGTTTTGATGGTTGATGCGAGAAGTTGCTTATGAATGTAAATAGTATATTTTAAAGTAATATCAACGTAAATAAGAGAAATTTAAAAAATAAAATAAAAAAACTTGTATGCTTTTCAATGATTCCATGAAATTTAAAATTTTAGTATTGGTTTGATAAATTAATGAACTAGAGAATCAAAAAAAAATTAAATGGAAAGTAGAAAATAGATAAATGGAAAGAAAAATTTAAGCAGTTTTTGAACTGACGTTTCCAGAGATCAGACAAGCGTTAAAGTAGTTACCTGCATACCCAAAATATAATGTTTTAATCGGAAAATTATTTTAATTCTATATTTGAAATATGTATTTTTTTGTTTTAAATTTATTAACAAATTTGCACTTTTATGGTAATATGTAATAAATTATAATTGTAGAATATATTACAATAATATTTGATTTTTTAACGGGCCAATTGTTAATAAAAACAAAAACTATAATGGTTTGGTACTTACTAATATCCTAATAAAATAATATTCATATTGTCTTTAAAATATATTATGAAAGATATTTGATTTATATTGGATTTCAGAAAGAATACTTCTTATTCTATCTGGAGTATTTATATTGGATTTGAGAAAGAGTGCTTCTTAAATATCATTTTGAAGTATAAAAGATTTGAAGATAAAGGTGTTTCCAGGAAACAAGAGATGTCTTGGATTATGAGCTTTTATTTCCGAATAGCAGTCAGGAATGTATGGAGAGAGGTACATCAACATTAAAGAGTGCCAAATAACGGGCAGATTCAGCGCAAACAATTTACCGACCAAATATTTGCCCTTCCGTTTTGTGCTTAGAAGGTGCAGGGGAACTTTATTAAGTCAACTTGGCCGTGGAGGAAGACTTTAGAGCGAGAGGTAGGAACAAGTTTGCAACTTAAATTTATGATGCTGAAAACTGTAGTCGCAGATTCGTGTATTTCCTTTGTAAATTTATCCTCTCACGGCTGGGCGCATCTCCTGGGAGAGATGCTACCAGTGGCTAACGTGGCACACAGATAAATAAACACATTTCTTAAATTATTTTCACTTTAAAAACGAAAAATAATTTAATGTTTTATGTTAAATTTTGGCTGCTACATTATTCTTTTCCGCCATGGCCTCTCTTTTCCTCAACAATGAACCGACTTGGGAAGAAGTTATTAGTTATATTTTGAGATATAATTAAACAACTAATTGTACTGTCATTATCGACTTTGATATAATGAATAACTAACTATTAATGCCATATCGCATGCTTAGGGTTGGTTTGTACTATGTCCACAAAAACTCGTATTGAGAAAACGACGTTTGAAGTTTAAAAAAATCATTTTTTGTTTCCTTTACTTCAAACTAATTGTTATAAATAATTATATAAAATACAAGGGCTAATCTACCTGTAAATAAAAGAACAACATAATTGATTGAATTTTTATTCGAATAAAAGCATAATCAAGAACTTATCTTAACTCAAGAACATCCTCTTTAATGTCCTTTTCTTTTTTCTTTTCTATTTTATGTGTTATATGTTACATACATATAAAAAAATAAATTATTACGGCTTACAAGGCCATTTTTTGAACTGTGGTCTCCCGCAATTAGACGACGATATTTATACGATTGAAAATGTCAATTTGAAAGAGAGTAAATTGATTTATTGTCGGTTAAACCGATTTCTCGGGAAAGTAATATATTCTCCCCCATGGGTATTTTGAAATTTGTAAATGTGTTCTTAATTTTTAATAACGACGTTACTGCTTCTAAGTCAAAATAATAAAAACTAAAACAGAACTTAAGAATAAACATTTTAAAATTTAACTTAAATTAAATTTATAAAAGAATTAAATGGTATTCTACGAATTAAACACAAAAAACAATAAATATATTATGCCATGTTCGTAATAAGCATTAACTTTGTGGCTCGCCATAATTTACAACTAACTAACTAACTAACTAACCATCACGCCGTTTCCCCGCAGGGGTAGGCAGAGAGGACGGACCGCCAAACAACTCGGTCTTGGCACACGCTCCTTGCCTCATTCACATTCATACATCTTCTCATACATACTCTTCTATTATTCTGACTCTTGACATGGCCCGACTCAAGTATCTGATTTACTTGATCGTGCCACGTCTTCCTTGGCACCAGTTGGCATAATTTACAATAAAATATATAAATTTGTTTTAGACCACTTTAATTTTAATTACACTCTACCGGTTTCGGAAGAACCCTTCCTTCGTCAGGAGAATATTAAAACTAACCTATGATACAAAATATTGATAGATATAATTTGTATCATAGGTTAGTTTTAATATAATATATATTTTATTGTAAATATATTATGATTTTTATTACTTAAACATTATAAAAATATGTGTTAATTTAGTTTTACATACGCTACTCCACCTTTTCACACGAGCATTGGTAAAAAAAGGTGTACTCGCGATACATAAAAATGTTTTATTAATAAAAATTAATTTATTTTATAACCTTTTAAATTGTAATAAATAAATAATTTAAAAAAATAATAATAATAACTACCTTGCAGGTAACTTCCGATGTGGGTCGTTAACTCATTATCTTTTCCCCAAACCACTTAGTGTCTTAGACCCCAAAAACCAAGCCGTTAAGTTAAAGAAAAGTGCAAGTCAAGTTAAAGGGATCTTTGTAAAATAAAAGAAAAAAAAAATTGTAAAACAAGACCTGATAAATTAAACAAACTTTTTAAATGTTTTTCGTTTTCATTAGCAGACAACCTAAGTGCAAGATATTTTTAAACAATAAATTGAAAAATAATCAAAATATCTACGCTACTGCATTGAATACGGGAGAGCGCCATCGGAGCGTCACGAGCCGTGTCGCCATCTAACGCAGCATCCGAGGAGAACAAAGATGTAGACCAAACTAGAGCTTATCGCTCCTCTCATCCATTGGCATCTTAGCCAGCCTGAAGTTTGCAGCACAAACGTGATCTGTACAGAATTCAACTACTTGTACAGGTATTAAACAAAGCCGAAACTCGAAGACTTCAAACGACCAGTTAGCATGCATCGGAAGTTAGAATAATTATTAATCAATTGTTTTAGTTTTAATGTGAATACCGCGCAAGAGTCCCAACTTAGCCTCTCAGAAGCTGAGCGCAATGTACAGGACCGTTTCCTAGATACTTTATTAGTACCCAACTTCTGACTCTGTACAAATCGAAAGTGCACCCCTCTCTTAAATTTGGCAGCCATTTCTAGTCTGTACCCCCAAAACACCTAAACCCATGACTCTTAACGCTCCGTTTGATAGATTCCTTAACCAGTCTTAACAAGCGGATTGCTATCTTCAGAGCACAAGCATCAGGTAGGTATGCAATAGAGATGCTTCGATGAACTAGCGTCATTGATCTCTTTGGTACCGGTGCATAGCCGGAAAACACACCAAATGCGCGCCAAACATAAGTACACGGTTGACATTTATCACGTGAGAACGGGTGGCTCCTACGATTTTCTCACCCATTTTTCCCTCTTTCCTACAAGGTCTCTTCAAGACCCATAGTTACTAACCTTCCTCTCCTCATAAAGTCCTCCTCATAAAGACACAGCTTCTTCAAAGGACGAAATTAATTTCCTCAGGGCCACCTATGTGGAGTTAATGTAAAAAAATAAAATAATACCAAGAATCTGCAGCCATTGAGACTATGGCATCCCCAATTGTGGTACGTTTTGAGGCTAAAGGTGGGATAGAGAAGGAGATGGGAAGACGAAGTTAGTGATGTATCTAGTTATTCTTCTTTTTCGAATAACTAGATACTTCAAAAGTAGCCATATAAAAAAAGTAATTACAAAGTTTCTATTAAAAATTATATTTCACATTAAAAACAATCAGTATAAACTTTTTTTGATTCAATTCTTTCTTATATTTAGACATAAATAGAGGTCTATAATCTCTACAATTTTTGTCTATATAGAATATCTTTTTTTTGTGAAACTTCTTATATTTTTTACCTATGTATCTAATTTTATTATATGCATTTATTGTTATATTTTGTTGTAGTTATATGCTATTGTTTTACTTTTATTTTCACTGTATTATGCTTTCTTTATAGTTTTAATTTAGATTTTTTTGAAATAGCTGTAATGAACTCATCTATTTAACTAAAATGTAAAAGCCCATAAGGGCGTTTAATAAACAAATAAATAAATCATTTTGCAACACGCCCATGATGTGTGTATGTTTTCTACACTTTATTTTTTCTTTATTTTATGTTTTCTGTACTTTATAATTCTTTATTTGATTAATTTGTGTTATTTCATAAATTATTTAATAAAAACAACATACCTGTATAGTATTTTTGCAGCACATTCCAGAGAGAAATATATTCTCAGTATCGCCCTAGTGTAAGAGCACTATTCAGAATAGAAACGATTCAAAACGAAACAAAATTCAAAAATAATAATTTATTAATTAGCTGTGTTAAGAGACCAAATCTCCCACCTTCTTATTCCTTCTCTTATTCACCTCCCCACTCCCTTTTGCTTCCAAACATTCTTAAATAAGAGATGCCATAGTCTAACTGCCTCCAGACCGTTACGGTATTATTAGTATTCGGTATTCGCATAAAAAAAATCAACTAATAATTCTTATGTTTCCTCCTTGCCAATGGATCACATTAAAACTAAGCTCAAACATTATTAGGGTTGCATGTTATCTTCACCAGTTACAAAGCTGTCGCAATTATCCCAATTCATTCAGGCTGTGGTGTCTGGTCGGAGGATACTAATTAACTAGGAGTGTGCACTGTGCAGTGTTCAAGCTCCTGTCAATGTGAATAGAGTGCGAAACGGATTCACTGTAAAGTGTTTTGAAAACACGTTAGGGGATTCGATTCTTTGTTGAATACAACATAATATTTTGCAAGTTAGATTTTCTATGTTTTTTTATGTGACACCTAACAAGAGCGTCCCTGTTTGTATATATGTAAATACAGGAGAACCATGTCACCATTCTATTGGGCAGCATTATGAAGTGGGTTAAGGTAGGGTCTGTAGGAAAGGATTAAAAAATGACCCATTTTTATGAAGCCAGCATCAATTGTTTGAGCATGTGCACCGGTGCATCGGGATTGATGCTATTGGCATCTTAGAGCAGCAATTAAAATTCTCGTAGGACAGACTAATGTATGCCTACATTGCGTCTGTACATTAGAGCTGGCTATCGGTCTGTTGAAAATGGATTATTAATCAGAAGGACCTACCTCCTTAGCATAGAATCAAGTAGATTTTCAAGTATTTTGTCTATTAGGTTTATTAAGTCTAGTGGCGGCAAATGCGTTTGACCAACTACCAAGGCAGGATCATGGAAGAATGGTTGAGGGAGTAGGTACTAAACTAAAACTCTCCAGCCGGAATCTTTCAACCAATGTCCTTGCACAGCAATGGGAAAAATGGATTCATACGTCCGCCACTCCTGAACACATTGATCCCCCAGATTCCTGTCCACCCTTCATACCGTTTTCCTTCCCAGAACTTCCTCTCCTTCCTTTCCCTAAAAATGCACTCCAGACAGCATCCACGAAGAATACATAGGCCTTGAGGGTTTTTTTCCTCAAAGTCTCCTGTGTGGGGCTAATTATAAAAGAAACCGGCCGGCAAATAAGTTAATTAAAACTCATGGTTTTACACAAAAAAAAAGTGTTTTATCAAAAAAATCTCAATACTCCAGAGTAGGTACTCCTTTCAGAAATTATTTTTGTGTCGTTAGTTATTTTATTTTTTATTTTTATTAAGCTTTTACATATTTATAGAGTTTCTATGATTTAGTGTAAATACATCAAGAAAAGGTTTAGATGGGTAATTCTACGACAAAAGGTTCACATCATCTTAACATAAAATACTTCGCGATTAAACGTCCAATTAATACACGTCCTGGCCTGTTTCCTTGTCGGTTTCAGTTTGACTTGCAGACAGTACATACCTTTTTGTATCAGTTGCTAAACTAAAGTATGTTTAGCACGAGTTTAAATAAATATACTTAAGTATTATTAAGGAAAAATACAACCATATTTTTTCTTCAAACTTCGCAAAATCGCTTTGTGGCGTCATTTTTAATTAAATTAAAACAAATAACTTTGTTTAAACCACTAATATAATCACAATTACCAAAAATATATTGATTATATTAGTGGTTTAAACAAAGTTATTTGTTTTAATTTAACAGCAATATTGGTTTGTTTTCAATATTTTTTTAACTTAACTTTTGTCCTGCTTTTTTGAGTCTCTACCCTAGCCAGCAAATTTCGTTCTGCTACTACAAACATAAATATAAGACGGCCATGTTCAAAATAGCTCTCAAGTCCATCTAAAGGCGTGAAGTTAGCAATACCAAACACACGAGCCGTTATGCCTTGTTCTGACTGGGAGAGTATTTTAGTCGAGTAGCTAATATATTAATAGCTAAACGTGTCCGAACACCACAATTTTAGTAGAGTAGTCAGCTCTTTAGTAGATTGAATCCATTTGGTTCTATTTTTTCGGCGAGTAGAGTCCCTCTCCACGCTTCCCTGCGCACTGACATGCGCAGTTCATTCGTAGACCCACACACGCGCAATTATGTCGTGCCGTTGGCGCGAAAATTCTACTCTAAAATTCTTTATTTTTGTGGCTATTAATTTATTTTCGTGATCATAGTTTATTTATTTTCATCTCACTAAATTATTCCTACACTTCTAAAATAATCATTACAATCAGCTGAATTAGCGTATTTACGTTATTGCGTTGCAGCCCGTCATGTCGCGACGCGTCGCTTACTATTGAACCCTACTTGTCGGAAGTGCGAACACTTTTTGGTAAGTCAAGTAGCGAGTTACTCGCCAGTCGACTTACTACTTGTCAGGTCAGAACAAGGCATTAGAGCGCCGCCATTTGTTAGTTGTTGCGACCCGACAGTGCGGTGTAGTAGTTTTGCAAGGTGATTGTGTCTCTCCCCTGGTAAGTTATAATATTCATTTAATTTGTTTTGTTTTTATTGTTTTTATTCCTTGTTGAGCGAATGAATGAAGAAAGGAGTGTAAAGAGAATTTATGACGCGATTGTGAACGGTATAAGAAGCCGAGGACGCCCAAGGAAGACGTGGCACGATCAAGTAAATCAGATACTTGAGTCGGGCCATGTCAAGAGTCAGAATAATAGAAGAGTATGTATGAGAAGATGTATGAATGTGAATGAGGCAAGGAGCGTGTGCCAAGACCGAGTTGTTTGGCGGTCCGTCCTCTCTGCCTACCCCTGCGGGGAAACGGCGTGATGGTTAGTTAGTTAGTTAGTTTATTGCCCTAATTTGATAATACTGTAATAGTGTAAGTGTGATATATAATTAAACTAAAAAAAAATATTATGACAACGTATTTCCCCTTGCAAGATAACTGCCATTTATAAAATAGGATCTTGGGTAATTCCACGGGTACTTTTATCCCTTTCACGCGACTATGTATATAAATAATGTATGTGCTTCGTTTTTCCATTTTGTCAACACGCTCGCATATAAGCAGTAAAGGTATGTTTCCTTTCTACAGAAAATATGAAGAAAGAGGGAATCTTGTTATCTTACTAAAGTGGGAGTGTATTGAAAATCTTCCTCCGCTCTTATTTTCCTGAACACTTTCCTCGTATGATGCCATTACTGTATCCGTTAGACCTGCCACCTAGGGACCTGGGAAATGGTGTGGATGATCAAGTTACGCTATCAAATTTTAGTGAGTGGGTAAAAAATGTTGTTTAATACTAATTACTGTTTAAAGTACGAATGTATTGGTCAAGTGTACATGAATCTGATGGTCGATATAACAATTTGTGACAGATTTAATGATCACTTCAGTGATTAAATGATAATGTGATGAATTAATGCGGTGGTGAAGTGATGAAGTAATGGGTTGATGAGATATAAAACCACGAAGTGATTAGGTAAACAACCGATGAAGTAATCTACTGATAAAGTAACTAATTGATAAAGTATTGAGCCATGAATCTATGTAGCAAAGGTGCTATTAAACACTAACATGGTGAAGTCAAGTGAAGTAGTGAAGTGTTGAAGTGGTGAAATGATGAAATGTTGAAGTTATAAAATAATGAAATAATCAACTGATGAAGTAATCATTTGTTCAAGTGCAGAAATTATGAAGTAATGAATCTAAGTAGACATGGTAAAGTGATAAAGGGTCAAGTCTAATTTTTGAGTTACCCTCAGGTCTTGAGCACATTTTGTCAGAAGATCAGAATATATGCGCTTTACAATAAAATCCAAATAAATTGAGTTTCTGATTTTAAAACTGGGAAAGGTCATAACACACCCTTCCTAATTTATAATTCGAAATAACCAAATAATTTTGGAAATATGAAAATTTTGAAGGCAAACATATGAAAGTTTTAAAAACGGCTCAAATTTGGTTTTTTTCTAAAAAATAAAAGTTATCAATAACGTTATCGTTACCTCACTTTTTTGTCGTTACTTATTCAAAAATAATTAATAAAAACTATTAAAAGTCTGATAATTTTTTTTTGAAATTTTTTGTTTCATAAAGATGTATATTGTTATTATTTCTCGGTTAGCTTTTAGATTTGAATGTAAAACGGGGTGTTTTATAATAGTAAGGTATAATATAATATTGCTGTAAACCAATCCCAGGATTGAAACCAGAGAGAGAGAGAATAGTAAGGGAGACACAACGATCTCTATATGATTTTTTCCTAAAAACGAACAAACTAGCCTGAGGAGTTAAGGGTCAATATTTTGTTAATATTTGAGTAGATAACATGTAACTAGCTTAGGGGCATTATTATTATTTACACTATTTTAGCAATCATTGTACTCTTCATAAATGGTCAGGCGACGTTTTACATGTTTGACATTTAGATGCCAAACAAATAATATCCTTTGAAATACCTCCAACGTATCACAGCTCCTTGCCTTTCATCGTAAAAGCTTGTCACGGTTGGTTCAAACGATTTCACAATAAATGAAAACAAACACGAAGTAACTCATAGCACATGGATGGAGAAATTTACACATATCTATCTCGAATACAGTGATTCTTCCATAGATATTTTAGCCCATAAAAAATAACAATTTAGAGATTTCATCCAATTTTATTTGTATGAAAGGTAACAAAATATTGAAAGTTTTCCATACTTGCACCTAACTTTCGCTCTATTTCTAACCAGGGAATTTCATCAGCAAAGAAAATAAAATGTCGTCTTCAAATTTTGCAAATTCACTTTGTGGCACCATTTTATTAATGAAATAATTAAAAACACTTTGTTTTTACCACGATAATATTTATATTATTATTTTTGATAATCCGGAGTTTACCAATTGAATTGTAATGATTGCAACCATTTTTACATAGGTAAAACCTGCAGAAATTTTGAAGGAAGCTTAAGGAACATTTGAGATGTCTAAATAGCAATAATTATTCGGAATTTGCTAACCATTCATTTGATATAAATACTGATTTTAAAATACACCAACGTTAGTGGTTTTCACTTAGATCTTTTAGAAATATTAGAAATTATGAAAAATGTCAATATAAATTTAAATATTATTAATAATCAAATTAATTTTGTGAATCTATCTTAAACATACTTCAATTGTAATTTTTGTCTTTGATCTTCTAAGCACCTCCCCTTTCCACCTCTCCCCCCTCCCCCTGTTGATCTTCTAAGCACCTCACCTTTCCACCTCTCTCCCCCGTACTTCCATTTCTACCCGCGCCTGTCTTTCTATATTTGATAATTTAGTTTTTAGTACATTTAATGTCCTGATGAAGAGAACATCGTTCTCGAAACATGTTGATTTTTTTTAAATAAAAATTATCGTAATAAAAACAAAGTATTTTTAATTATTTCATTAATAAAATAAAATGACATTACATATAGATATAGATATATATTTTATTAAAAAAAACTTCATTCTGATTTTGTTTTAATATAATATTATTATTTTATTTTGTTTTCTTTTACTGTGTATGTATTACCTTACTATATTTTTATATTTACTTGATATATTCTATGTATAATATGGAGCTCGTGAGACTGCACCAACCTCCCCAAGATCTGGAATAAACAAATTACTTAACAAATTGTTTCTTTTTTCATACCAACAGCAATACCGAGAGAACGTTTGAAACGTGCCGCAAACAAATTTCATATTTTTGAATGAATTTATTTTGATTCGTAATTGAGAGCTTTACTCCTTGACTATGGAGGTTGTCAAAACTAACTAAACCTTACCTAAGAGATAGCATTTGTAGTGTACATGTTAATCATGTAGTTTCAGGCATTTGAGAGTTCAGCGAACACCTTCAGTCCGCCAGCGGGGAGAAGCAGAATTACTTAGAGCCTTGTCTAGTAAGGACGTCGAGTCCAGTTTAATATTCATTGTAATATCTACAATAATTTAATAAAACAATTCATATATCAATATCCAATTCATCTAAAGTTGTATTAGTCGTTGGAAACTAACAGACACATATTATTATTATTATTTTATTTTTTTTATTCACCAGATTTACAGGAACGGGTTTAGTTTTTCCCATAGGAAAAACTAAACCCTTTCATACACTTTTCCATATAAATGATCATCTAGTAAATCCACGTTATGCAAGTGTATTATATAAGTATAATTAATACAAAACAATACAAGAACAACACGTTAATCTACCAAACTATTAAATGGGAATATAATTCACCGTCTCCAGATATTTTCATATCAGAGGGTTCGGCTCTGTGGAATTCCTAATTTGACCGATAAATCCTACTGATCCCTCAATATAAATATTTAAAAAATCTTTCGTAATTCTACATGTATTTAAAATGACTGATTTTTGCATTTTTATATTCAAATTCTTTGACAAATCTAATATGCCTAAATTTTTAATAAGAGAGCTAGGTATAATGCCAGTAGCCGAAATAACAAAAGGTAATATTTTTATAGTCTGAGAATGCCAAATTCTTTTAATTTCATTTCCTAAATCTGTATACTTTCTTATTTTTTCAGAAACAGATTTTTGAATATTACGGGAATTTGGAATAGCTACATCAATGATATAAGTTATTTTTTTAAATTTGCCATGTAAAACTATATCAGGTCTATTATGACCAATTGGTCTGTCTGTTAGTATAGTTTTATCATAGTAAATTTTAAATTATTTATTATTATTATTATTATTTTATTATAATTATTTATTATGAACTGCCGTCATAAATAAAATTAACTTTTTACACCTTCATTTCTCCATCACGTAAATGAAACATTAGTTGTTATAGAACCTATACACATACACAACCATGCGATAGAATAAGTTTGTGGATACCTCCTTCTTTCTAGACAGAGTTTCGTAATTGACAGCTTTTCCTTCCTTCACTCTTCATCGATCTTTTAATTTATTTGATCATCACTCTTAGCATGTTTTTAATTTGATAAAATAACCTGTCAAAGCTTAGATTTGTTTACAAGTTTTGCTAGAAAATATGTCAAAATTCTCTGTCAATCTATATGAAGTAAATTCACATCCCATTCAGTTACGCGAACTTCGCTGAAACAAAAATCAAAACCATTTTAATTGGAAAAGCAACAATTTTAATAATGAAAAGTATACATTTTAACAGTATCGTGCAGTCCATTGTGTTCGTAATTTATTCACTTGGTAATTGATCAACATTGAGTAATTCAACATTATTATTGCACGAAAATAAACCAACAAAAGTGGTGAAAATTCAATGAACAAAAGTGAAATGGATAGGTAGCTAGCAATTTTAATTTAAACTGGGGTAGGAAATTGTCTTTGAAGTGGTTTTAGGTTTTCCAATAACTTCGTACTCGAATTAAAAACCATTTTGTAGGTATTTAGTGCACGTAGTGAGGAGGTAAGCATATTTTTTTTTTTAAGTTTGAAAAATTCACAGTATTAACAATTATTAGGTATATTAATGAAATTAACATTGTGAAATGCATAAATATTAACACTCCTATTTAAAATGTTCAAAGCTTGCGTACATCAAGGTTTAGTTGTTTCAGGTGGAGATGCTACTAGTGAAATATCATAAATAATATGAAGCAAAATAAAATAAAAAATATGTAAGTATTTTACTACAGAGAAAGAAAAATAAGAAATAACGAAAGGAAATGATAATAAATCATAAAGCAATTACATATTTTTTATATCTATTTTTTATTTTTTCTATCTTCACAAATTCACTTTTATTTTTTTTATTTTTTATAAAATACCTGAAGTACATTAAAAAATTTACATGTACATAAAATCACCATACTAGGCGGCTGCCTGTTTCATTGTGACTAACGGAATATGGTTACTTTGTGAAGTCTAGTGTAAATATATGGATTCATTTGGATTCACGTGGGCGTCATTTTTAATTAAATGAAAACAAATCACTTCGTATACATCACTTATATCTTATCCCGAAGAAGAAATCTTTTGTTCATGCCGATAATGTTGATTATAAAGTACCGTGTTACTTTTTTTCATATATAGGTAGGCGTGTTTAGTGTGCCTGATATTATCTTACTAATATTATAAATGGGAAAGTTTGTATGGATGTATGAATGTTTGTTCCTCTATAAATCGAAATTTAATGAATGGATTTTAACGAAACTTTACAATAATATAGCTGATAAATCAGAATAACATATAGGCTATAATTTATGAAGCTAGGTATTTATTTTCAATATATTGAAAATAATAACTATAGTTCAATACAAAAGGTCAAAATTTGAGAATGACATTTTGCAAAACAATAGTTGTTAAATCAAAATTCTATTTTCGAAAATATTTAAATTACTGAATTTATTTAAAGTACTCGCCTAATACTTTGAATCGAATCAAGAATTATACATATTTTAAATAAATAGGTTAAGAATTTTAGTATAAACGTAGATGGGACCTAGGAAAAGAAAATAGATTATTCGAAGTACTAATCCTACGCAGACGAAGTCGCGGGCAGAAGCGTCTAAGATATAATGATTAAATATATTCAATTTTCGAAATTCTTTTAACAATATGAGTCGAAAAAATTCGTGCGCAAATGAGCGTAACAGTTTTATTTCATCAAGCAAACGCTTTTTCACATTGAAATGCATTGATACATAACTACTCTAGTATGGGAAGCAATACAAATATCTAGGTCAATAAAGGAAGTTAGTCCGTAACTTTAAATTTATTAATAACTAATTACCCAGGCTTCAATATGAAAATGCACTTTGCAACTTTCATAATCGAACGCTAAGACCGTTCAGTTTGAAATTGCAATATTGGCTATATGCAGGGCGAAATGTGCATTGATTAATAGCGAAGTGTCCTGGCGGCTGCAGGGTGATTTATGTCCCAGGCCGCCTCGTCAAAGGAGGGTTTACTCATTGCAGATTCTG
This sequence comes from Limnephilus auricula, assembly GCA_951813805.1. Classification (NCBI taxonomy): domain Eukaryota; kingdom Metazoa; phylum Arthropoda; class Insecta; order Trichoptera; family Limnephilidae; genus Limnephilus; species Limnephilus auricula. The sequence continues at coordinate 39,162,844 of OX638392.1, read as the reverse complement.
TTTTAAATGCCTTTGAATGCACCTTGCGAGGAGGGTGACGAGGATATGCTGTGAAGCCGGGAACAACTGCGCCCGCGGCCAGGGTCGCAGTTGGACTAGATTATCTCCAAATTATTATTAAGCCGAACAATTATTATAAAACAATATGAATTATGTGTCACATTGAAGCATTTTATGTCGACACAACATAGGTTTAAATAATAAATTGCGCTTATTAATTATGAAATATGTTTGGGCCTTTACGCAATACACAGCTACACTTACCTACACATCTACAGCTCTATACCATGAACCACTACACTTGGTAGTTAGTATTGTTTCTTGTTTCCTTCTTAGCTGCTCTTTCCTACCTACCTGTCATTTTTAATTACCCACATTATCAGTCAATACTTGATACTCACAGTATAAACATATCCGCATCAATATTCCGTAATTTGCTCTCTGCCGATGTAAATTCGCCACCATTATATGGATGCTAATTAAGGTTAATAAATAAGGGCTATCTATATTATGAAATTATTTGTGTGATAACCTTTTATTACATGTGAAGATCTTTTTAGTTATAGGAAGGAGAACAAGTTCTGGGAAAGAAAAGGGTATGAGGGGTGGGTAGGAATCTGGGGGTCGGTGTCTCCAGGAGTGATGGACGTATGAATCCATCTCTCCCACTGTAGCGCTAGGCGATGTTCCTAGAGAGGTTTACAAAAGTTGAAAATAATTTATTAAAAAAGTATTAGCCCAAGTGTCAAAATCCAGAGAAGAATTCGGGGAATATGCTTGTTTTTTCATGTGTGATTAAAATATGTGTATAAGGCCAAAATACTCGACCAAACTGAATAATGATCTGTTTAATCAAATTAAAAATAATATGGCCTACTTTAGTCCTCTGACCCAGATGTGTCGACTATCTAACAAGATAGAGTGTGCTGAAGTAGATATATATTTGTCGATAATTTGTACGGATTCAGAAAAATAGTTTTGGCGCTGTTAAAAAATATGTTAAACTAACTATATTGTGCCAATTGTCTCTCTATGCATGCCTCTCATGTTTCTTATGTCCGTTGCTTCTCATTGTAATATGTGTTACTGGAGTAAGCTTTGTATATAATTTTGTATATTTTTTATTTGTGATGTTTCTGTTTTTCTAATTGTATGTATTAGCAGAAGTCCTCGCTTTGGGAGCATAAAAAAGTGCATGGGATCTTCCACGAGTATACTTGTTTGAGATATAAAAGTTAACCTCTTTCAACATAGACGGATTGAGTATGATACCAGAGATTAGCTTAAAAAAGTGATTACTTAAAAATATTTTTATGCGGGCATCTAAGGAATTAAAATCGAGCATTCCTTTTAAGAACAAGGATGGATACAGGAATGGATGGTATGTATATTCCCTCATAAACCTTTTTTGTACTTTTCTATTTCATTTCAGAAGGGGCCCAAATAATGGAATTGGCCCAGAATGTGGGATTTGAAAAAAAGATTTGCTGCAAAAATCACGCCACGGTCTTGAATCTCATTTTGCGTGTTAATATATTTTTATTAATATGGTAGGATAGGAATGTATCTTTGGATCTTGTAAATGTAACGACACTGCACTTCTGGGTGCTGAAGGGTAATTTGTTCAGTTCCGACCGTTTGACTAGAAAAATGTTATTCTAAAATTCGATCATTTTATTCGTAAAAACGGTTAAAAACGGGACTGAAGTTCCTACGAACAAATTAACAGGGTTTCAATGTTTATTGGCGGGAACATGTAATAATAATTTGTCTGTATACGTAATTTTGTTCGTACGTATTTTTCTCCGTGTAATCAGTATAATGTAGGCCATTAAAGAAATGGTCTTTTAATAGACCATTTTACACAATTCCAAAAGGACAGCAGGAATAAAAGTACAGAAATCGCTAAACTTAACTGATTTTCCCGGTTAATTTTGAATTCCAGTCCATCTCTGTCCGTGACTTGAAATGGCTCCGTCGAGCTCTGAAAGCTCCTAAATAAGCTCTCATGCCCGCGCTACTTTCCGATACTTCGCTAAAACGTGCCTTTGCTTTTAGCAGACCCGCCGAATTCAAGTTATGCTATTTGTTTCGTAAATTGTCCTTCGGGTGAGACTGAGCTAAAAGTTGAACAAACAACGTCTCGAACGAAATGAGAGAATCCGTTAATGAAAACAATGATTTAAATTCAAATACTCGTTGGTATAATATAGTACAATAACTGTTAATTCCATAATTAACCGGCAATTATTGACAGGTCAGTCTACACCAAATTGATGCTTATTTATATTTCACTTTGAAAATAAAAGAATAAAGATGAATTCATCAGTTATAAGTTAAAGTTTTTAGGTCCGGGTCCCGTTTATATGAAATGTAAGAATTTTATTGAATGAAGTCGAAACTAATATAAACAAGTTATTATGAAAAAAACTAAGTTCTATTTTTATCTGCCGTACAAGTGTGTTTTTTTAAACTTTCTAGAGTATTTATTCTGATTTATATGGAGTTTCCTTTGACAACAACACATGTTAACAATTTTTGTTCTAGTCCATACTATAAAGGACAACACGAGATTTTACGATTTAAGAAGATCAAGAACACGAACAAAACAAGCAAAAAATTAAAACGTAAAAGAATAACATTTTACATTAAAAAAAAAAAATTTCCTGTGTGCTACGCAACTTGGGCCGTATTATAGTGGTTATGGATTCAGATTTAGTTCAAATGTCAATTAAAAAATTGGAACCAATTGTGTTAAGAATTCAAACAAAATTTAACATTTTTCTTGTCTGTAAATATAAAACAATACAAGAACAACCGACTCTATTTGTTTTAATAATATTACATTTTACTTTTTTAATGTTCAAATTATAATATTGTTACAGTGATAAACATAGTATGGCAAAAACAAATAGTAAATTACAAATTTTCAAGTATTATACGCCAATTAGGAGAGCTAGCTCTTGAGCTTGGTGTAGGAGTTATTAATTTCATAATTTTATATTAGTGTACAATAAATATAGTCTTACGTACTAGGGTTGTAACTAGATAATGTTTTTAATCTAATAAATATATAGATACATTTCCTAATGCGCTTAACAAGTTCACATATATGTACGTTGCATTTCAGTCTACAACTACACCGAGGCACTTTATTTCAGTTTTATGGTTTAATATGGTACATAAGTTATTACAGACATCTTTGTTATATTTGTTATGAAAAATTATATCGATGTTAGAGTGAGTTCAGACTTTATTTATTGAGAAAGGAATATAAACTATTTTTTTTGCATAAATTGTAAGTAGGTTTATATCGAACCCGCTTTTTAGGATTTGCATGTCATTATTTGCTTTTTCCTCTACAATTTTCCAGTCCTTACCCTTAACTATGATAATCGTGTCGTCTGCATAAGAAATAACGTTTCCACTGATGTTTTGTTTAAAAATATCGTTTACACACATGATAAAAAGCAATTAACCCAGTACAGTACCTTGAGGTATCCCAAGATCACTTGTAAGTGGAAGACTCGTGAAGTTGCGTGATTTATTTTTACAACTCGTGTTCTTTTGTGAAAATAACTTTTTAGTCAATTTAATGATCTGTCACTAAGTCCTACAACTTTTAGTTTTTGCATTAATTTAACATGAGATATGCTGACGAATATTTTTTGAAGATAAATAAATTAATATACCAACAAATTTTAATGATTTATCTAGAGTGTCTTGTATAATATGAGATAATTTAGCAATGGCATCTTTTGTGATTTTGTTTTCCATGAACCCAAACTGGTTTTCGTGAATTACGTTATTGATCTTAACGAACTGAGTTATTCTTTTATAGCAATTTTTAAAAATATTTTTGTAATATAGTAATGAATTAGGACGGTAATTGGTTGGTTCTTACGGATTGCAGGTTTTAAATAGTGCTATAATTACAGATTGCTTATAAATGGATGGAAATACTCCGCTTTGAAAACATATATTGATTATATGATTTAATGGTTTTGATATTTGTGATTTTATACATTTCAATGTTGTACTGTGATCCCGTCAAAACCAGGGGCAGAATCTCCTTTCATACTTGTAATGATTTGTTCAATTTCTTCTGGTGTTGTTGGTTGAAATAGTTAGTAATTTTTGTTAATTATTTACTGTAATGGTTGTGTCATTGGGGCTCAGGCCTTGTTGAATTTTGTTAGCGAGGTTTTTCCCTACATTAGCAAAAAAATGTAGAATACATTTGCGGCTTCTAATAGCTTATCTTTACAGCAAATTATTATATTTTTATTCGTTGTGGCTTATGTGGTTGATTTTTTTTTTTGGAAAGGATTTTTAACGATAATTTCATTTATGATGAACCAGGTCCTTTTACTATCATTTTGAGATAATCTGTTAACAGTTATTTAATAGAATCTATCGTTTGAAAATTGAACAAATCTGTCAACGACCAACGGTATAATCTTAGTATATTAAAATAAACTTGCTTTTCAAAATTTTAAAACAGCGTGTACCAGCTATATTAACAAAAGTTTTTTTTGTAAATATGAGTCGATACGTCTAGAATTTAATTTAAAAAGGACTAATTTCCGATATTCTCTGGTAATACCCTCTTAAACATGTATGTAAAACACTTAAATAATGTATAATATAATACTCGTATGTATAATATTTTACTAAATAAAAAAAAATAAAAAATATTACTTCTCATAATTCTCCTTTAACAAATAGTTGAAAAAATTTTGTAATCAGGACAAAGTAAAATAAAAGTCAGCTGGGAATCGAATCCGCAGCACCAGACAGACCGGTAATTTAATCACAGTTCCACGGATGTCGGAAGGGCCGCAACCCGCCGTTAAAATCTATGTGACTCACTAAGGACCAATTTCACCAAATTTGAGTGTGGTCTCAAACAGTAATACTCATCAAGTTAAGTAAGTTATCTATTTAACCATCCCTGAGTGCGCTATTCGGAAAGTAAGTGAAGGTTTAAACTACTTGTCACTGGTCCTTGCGAATAGCTCTTAAGATGATACCCGGTGGTGGAGAAATTTGAAAAATAGATTTTACTAAATTGTTGCTGTCACTGTTGCTCCTACTCCACCGGATATTGAGCGAAATGGACAATGCACCTCGGACTACTAATACCTAACTAAAATCGAGGTTTTGTATTCCCCACTTTTGTCCTCCAAAAGTGGACTGATTTTAATTTTTTTTTACCAAAAACAACAGAAAAAACTATTCTATGTCTGTACGTTTTGCTTTAAAAAAAAAAAACATTGTCTAGTTTGTATTCTGAACATCTTTTGACGGCGTTTAAACCAGTCAATTTTATTGATTTTTGGAAGGTCATAACTTCTATAAAAAGTGACTTATCAAAAAAACAATAAATACCGACACGCTAGTACTTGTTATCTATTTTAGGTAAAAACAATAGTTTCCCTAAGGTTAAAATCCAGAGAGATAAATAGGAAATACGTTTGTATGGAAAAATCACCGCCGGGTATCCCCTTAATTATAAACCTAAGATTACTTCAAAATGGTGCCAACACTTTTGAAAGCTAGTTCAATTTGTGCGTCATTTGAAAACTGTTTTTGCTTTGAACAGAGGTATAATAAATTTTAACTTTCTGGGTGTATGTACTTCAGAATAGAATTCAAATGTACCCGAATGCAAACTGAAATATTCAATAAATGAAATTCTTGACATTTTTTTCCCCACCGGGATTTGAAACCGTACATTTGTAATGAGCTTATCCTTGCTTTATTCATAAATGGCCTCAAACTTACTTCTCTGTTGTTCTAACTCTTGATATGACTTGGGTTTTCGTACAGGCCTATCATTCTAATACTTCAGCGAAAACCTATTATTGTATATAAAATATTATAACTTTTGGTTTTCCAAATAAAATAAAATATAAAAAGGAACATCATCAGATATTAACTTACTTTAACAACAACCTAAAACACGATAATATGTTGACTCTTTCAAAATACTAATCTATACCCACAGGTGCTACGCACTCAGGCAACAGTAGATTCCCAAGGTTTGTAAATCTACCGCTTTGGCGGCGCTAGTATGTTTTGTATGAATCTAAAAAATGTGACGGAAGGTCGCACAGATACTAATACTTTTACTGTATACAATATTCACATTATAAAAATAAACATCTTCAGTAATAACAATAATCGATGAAAAATATGTAGATTCTTGCACAAAACTAATCTGTTATCAAAGGTGCTGCGCAGCTCAGGCAGCTTGTAGATTTCCAAAGTTTGTAAGTCTACCACTCTGGCGCCACTAGTAAATTTTGTATGAATCTAAGAAATACGACGGAAGGTCGCATAGGTGCTGATTTTCACGACGCACCTATGACATTTGGGAATCATTTCGGTCTCGCTTTTGGGCAGAACGATTATCATTCGAACGGGTATTTAAAACGGAATTCAAATTATAATTCTAGTTTATCTGGTTTCCTTATAATTTTAATTTCACTTCAAAACGAGAAAACTGAGAGGTAGAGAGAGTACTGATATGAATCACACCTAGAACCAGGAATACTCCATGAAAGTCCTAGCCATTCGATTGACAAAGACATTGTTGCCAGGTGATGTAGATCCAGTCAATACCAAAGCAATTACTACAATGTTCAGATGAAAACAAGATGAGGCTCAACATTACCTTTGATTAGATGCCTTGATGGATATCTTGGTATCCCGGAAAGTACTTTTCTTTATTGGGAAGGTTGTAACACTGTCTGTGATTATCATTATATTGTCTGGTGCAGTGTTGCATTGTATGACTGTAATAATGACAGACAATCATACACCAAAAAAGATCAATGATTTGATTTGTTCAATGATAAAGAACTAATCAATGAAACAACGCTAATGATCCCAAAAAATATAAACGATTAACTTGGGGTTTAAAATTTCGCTGTAATATTATTTAATAATCGATTTCTCAGTGACATTTCATCGATCAATGCATCTGCTAAAAATTATATAACTGTCAAATTTTCTACAACACATAACTATGAAAAAAAAAATCAAAATCTCAATCTCAATACCTACTGCCCGGATCTTGAATCTCAACTGCAATAGATACACTATACAGCTCTTGATGCGGATAGCAGTCTGAATTATTTCCATGTAATATATAATATATTGAACCATGTACCTACGTGTTTCAGTGGACCACCTTTAGAAGTTCTGAAGGTCTTTCTCTGTGAAGCTTAGAGATTATTAAAACCGAAAATGCAATTATTTTATAAAATCGACACAAATGTTAATAAACCCGGAGATTTAGAGTACTTAACCATCCCTTAAAACAAATAATCAACAAAACATAACCCAATACCGTTGTTACAACTAGTTTTATCGCCGAAAACACCATAAAACCCAACATTATTTGATACCCCGAACGAAGTTGTTGAATATTTGATTATAAACTTGTGCTTTCCAAAATATTAATGGCAAAAAATAAACAGAATGAGTTTGTTCGGTGTAAATAAAGAAGTAGATATATTGAAATAGTCCCTGAGAGAAACTATTTTCCTGTGAAGCTGTATAAAAAAAAACTTTAAAGATCCCGGAAAAAACAACAAAAATGTGTGAAATCAAAAATAAAATGTCAACCAGCAATAATTTAGATTCCAATATTTATTTTATTTTTTCCGAAAATACACTTGAATCTGTTATTGGATTTACAAAAATAACCAGCGAAGAATTCGAATCTGAAAAATAATGCCAGTATTACGGATCTCAATGGATTGAAAAGAGAATCTAATTTTCCGTATGAATTCTGCCCTGATCTTTTATTTAATGTTGCCTGAATTGACCTTTCCTTGGGGGGTGCTTCTGGGGGAGGTGGTATATAGCCTTATAGGGGTAGGTGGTAGGTGCCCACCCCTTTCTATTCTCACCCCCCCAGTTCAGTCCCTTCCGCTCTATCTCCAAACAATTTCCGGAGAAATATATCGCGACAATACATTACGGCAATTACTCTCTCTTCATATTTATTCCGACCGAGTCTTGGGTTCGCAATACAGGAGGCTGTTACTTGCATACGCTTTACATATTATAATTATTAATGTCGTCTCGGGCAAAGGTTTTACCGAAAGGTAATCAATTTATTTGAATATGAAGGTCTTTATGGATACTTGATATTTGATAATATTTATGACATAAAGCGATAAAATGTAAACAATTAAAAATGCTGGTTATTTTGACGGTGCTTACTTACTGCCCTTTTAAAACTGTGTAGATACGTTTTAGAAATAATTTTTTTTGTAGTTTATATTACTGCCCTTTTAAAACTGTGTAGATACGTTTTAGAAATATTTTTTTTTGTAGTTTATCAGAAAACATACTGTTACACATATTTTTTTAAATAATAAAGTTTTTCATGGTTGCATGAGCCAGCAAAATTTCCGCAAAAAATTCATATTATGTACAGAAAAACATAGATGATTTACAAAATATTAGATGGAGTTAGTAGAAAGAGAAAATCTTAAAAAAAGAAAAATTAAATTAAAAACACCGTTAGTAACACAAACAGTATATAGGATAGATTATGTGAAATTAAATAATGTACCTATATTAAAATAATACAAACGAATAACATTTAAAATTAAAATAACACAAAGATAAACAAGATGGAAAAAAAGAACACACGGCAAGGGTACAGGGTTCGTTATTAACAATATTTTTCAATATACGTTTAGTAAATTGACTTGAAGATAAATAGAAAATATCGGCAACCAGAAACATGTTTATGTATTTGGTGCACGTTCTTTTGAGAAATGAATGTTGTGTGTAATTATTTTTAGAATATGGATTGTTGAATAGGTGGTTACATTGTGTATTTCGCATGATGAATGCATTAGTCTTTGCTGATTGCACAGATTTTCATGATTAATTTCACGAAACAAAAATGGTCCACATATATGTATATGTATATATAGGGGTACGTTAATTGTTACGCAGCAATTTTTTCACCTAACACATTTATGCTGGCATTTACTTTATTTTAATTTAATTTTACATTGTTTTTTTTTAAACTTTATTTGGATACCGCCAAAAAGCTGTATAAAAATGCTTGAAAAAATGACAGCCTTTAAGAAAAGAATAATTATTAGCAGAACTAAGAAAATCAGCTGACTTAGAATTAATAAGAATGATTGATTATGACTACACTCAACCCAAATCTCTAAGCCCACTGACCACTGGAGTGTTGTAATAATTTACTTCAAAGCCAGAATATTCATTATCTCTCAACTTTTATGATAATAAATGTAAATAAAGATATTGCGTTTTAGTTTCAAAAATCTTTCTAAACATTTGAGAAACATAACGTGTAAAATAATAAAATAAACTCCAATACAAAACATGTATTGGCGTTTTATAAACGGAACAGAAGTAACAATAAACATCTCGATTCCTTTGACTATTTCTGATTTATGTGCGAAATACGATGTTACTGGGGACAAGGTGTGACGTTAAGGACCATTCGGAGCATAACCGTTTATGCAGTCAAACGCCTTTTGTAGGTACTCTGAGAAACATAAAAGGACTCGAGAATTCAATTTTCAGCTATTTTTAATATTTTTACGAAGATTGTGTAGTAGCTATGGCGTGTCTTTGTTTTTGAAATCACCTCGCGTCGCTTCTGTGTGTTTAGAGGGAATTTGCCGATCCGGAAAGTGTTTTAGTCTATTGTTGGGGACTTGGAGCAAGATTCTCCCTATATGTTATCAAGGATAAATATATACTATACAACTAGATATTGATGAAGTAGAGTTAAATTTGATGATTCAATTTAAATATTATATGTAAAATAGGTTTTGCTTTATTTCTTTTCATTAATATCGGTAGATTTAACTATCTCCAATTGAATAAAACATCATATTTAGTTTAAAAATTATATTTAAAAAAAATATATATTCATCTATTTAAGTCATGATGGAAAAAATCGATAGTTAATATACTTTAATTAAAGAAATGCGTTAACTAATCGTGAAACTTTATATTTCTCAATCTTCTTTCCATTGTGAAGATTGTTTTTGGGATGAATTTTTGCATTTTCCCAACCATTGACATTTTGTAGCTACAGCCCTTTAACGCCTTAGATATTATACCACCATCCATGAATATATTTATGTTTAAAAGAGCAAACTATATACGAGTTCATATTGCAAAATTCTTACTCAATTAAAAATAAATTTTATTATATTTTAGTTTTTCAACTTATACCACTTTTCTACTCAACTCTACATACACATCACTCAACTTACCCAATACACCACAAACACATACATTCATTTATGCGCAAATTGATTAATATGCTCACCCCAGCGGACTTTCGGCTGCTGAGTATTTATCATAATATCTTCATCCCGACTAAAGCTCTATTTTTAACTTATTTTTCTATTTACTTCAAATCAAAATTGGATAATAATTTTTCACTTACAAAATGCATGATACTTTCATAATTTTTTATCAAAATGCACGAGGCCTCCGATCTAAAACCAGAGAATTCTATGAAAATGTCCTGATTAACAAATTCGACATAATCTTAATTAGCGAGACGTGGTTAGTTGACAGCATATCCGATGACGAGCTGTTTGATTGCCGGTATAACGTATACAGAAATGACAGAGATACTTCTCTAACGGGTAAAACCAAAGGAGGAGGCGTTGCTATAGGCATAAAAAAAGGCTATAAAGTTCGATCTCAAAAATCGTGGACTTCAGAAGCCGAGGATATCTGGATCTCACTATTGATAAGAAATTCGAAAAATCACATTTCGAATATTCACATTTGTTGCTCTTACTTACCGGGGGTTAGTCCTAAATTATCTAGTGCGCAGCGTTTCTCTATCATCAATAGTCATACAACTGCCATATCCGACTTAACTACTGAGTTTCCAAATGACATTTTTCTTATAATAGGTGACTACAATATGCCGAACGTGAGCTGGAACTCTTCGCTTCAGCCACGTAGTACCGACCTCTGTGCCTCTACCCTCCTTAGTTGCCTTTCGTTCTCCAACTTAAAACAGTATAATTCAATTTCTAATACTCATGGACGAATTCTCGATCTTGTGCTATGTAACACAACAGTCATTGTTTCCGCTGCCGACTCTCCACTAGTAATCGAAGATGCACACCATAAATCTATTATAGTTGAACTCAATATTCCCGTCCCTGCTGCCATCCTAAAACCTCAGATAGTCAAATCGTTTAATAAAGTTAACTATGAAGTAGTCAATGACGCTCTCAGAAATAGTGATTGGTCTTCTGTCGTTAATGCACAGGACGTTGACATTGCGGTACACCATTTTTATGAAATCATTGATGCCCTAATAAATGATCTGGTTCCTACGAAAGTAATTAAATCAACTAAATTTCCAACATGGTATTCGGCGGCTTTAATAAATATAACAAAAGAAAAATTAAAGTTTTTTCGTGCCTGGAAACGCTTTAAGAATCCATTGGATTATCAATCTTTTGCATTACTTCGCAAAAGACAAAAGAAGATTTCTAGTCTCACTCATAAATCCTATATTACTCAATTGGAATCCGACATACAAAATAATGTTAAAAAAATATGGGGTTACGTTAAGACGCAAAGAAAATCTCCCACTATACCGGAACACATGACCTATCAGTCCGCAACAGCGCACGATAGTAAAGAAGTTACAAACCTGTTTGCTGATTACTTCTCATCTGTCTTTACAAATGAAATTCCAACTCTTGATGCCAAAGAATAAGGAGGATCCTTTTAACAACACGTTAATATCTTCTATCAGAATAAACGAAGAAATCACCTTAAAATACCTCTCAAGCATAGACATTAAAAAAGGGTCAGGAGTCGACAGACTACCCGGAATTTTTATACGCAACTGCAGTAAATATATCTGTGTTCCAGTTTGTGCAATCTATAAAAAATCACTAACAGAAGGATCGTTTCCTCTCAAATGGAAATCAGCCGTCATTACACCAATCTTCAAGACTGGTGATAAACATGATGTTAAAAACTACCGTCCAATTTCCCAACTTCCTATTCTAAGCAAAGTTCTTGAAAAAATCGTCTTTGATCAATTATACTCGGTTATTTCCACATCGATTACACCGAATCAGCACGGATTTATGAAAGGTAGGTCTTCAACATCCAACCTCACCCTTTTCACGAACTTCTTGCATAGCAAGATGGACGATAAGGAGCAGGTTGATGTTATGTACACAGACTTCTCTAAGGCCTTTGACCTCGTGATACACTCAATTCTTTTGAAAAAACTCATTCTACTTGGTATACATGGCGACCTGTTTAGATGGATTAAGTCCTACATTAGTAATCGCAATCAGGTAATCTTAATCAACGGCGTCTTCTCAAAGTCTTTAGAGGTAATATCTTGTGTCCCGCAAGGTTCCCACCTAGGTCCGCTCTTGTTCAACATTTATATAAACGACATTGGTTCATGCTTTCAAAATTCCGAATATAAGCTGTACGCTGACGACATGAAAATATTCAAAGTTGTGCATTCTCTCTCTGACTGTGAAGCTTTACAAAGTGACCTAGAAAGGCTTTGCAAATATTGTAAAGTTAACTGTTTAGACATCAATGTTTCTAAATGTCACACTATGACTTTCACCAGAAACAAACATATAATTAAGTACTCTTATTCACTTCACAACGAACCTGTCATCTCTAAAACGGATTGTAAAGATCTTGGCGTTTATCTTGATAGCAAACTTATATTTAATAAGCATATAGACTCAATCGTTCATAGATCATATAAAATGCTTGGCTTTGTTCTTCGTATAAGTAAAGTTTTCAGTAACCCGCAGACAATAATAATGCTATATTTTGCATTAGTCAGAAGTACACTGGAATACGCATCGCCAGTATGGAACCCACAGTATAAAATATACATAGATAGCATAGAACATATTCAAAACAAATTTATAAAATATCTTACTTTCAAATTCAACAATAACTTTGAATTTACATTTCAAACTTTGCAACAAAGGCGGGCACTAGCTGATTTAACATTTATACACAGAATTTTAAATAACAAAATCGACTGTACTGAACTTCTATCCTTAATTAATTTTAATATACCTGTAAGACGTACACGCCATACAGCACTATTCCACACTCTAAATTACAAAACAAATGCAGCAACTAATTCGCCGATTAACCGTGCTCTTCATACATTCAATAATGTTTGCCTAAACTCTAATATTGACATTTTCTCAGATTCGCTGCCCAAATTTAAAAGGAGCATCATGTCAATGATATAAATGTTTAATGCGCATACATATCCCTTCACAGATCACCACTTCTCAGACATACACACACACTCACACACTACGCACATCACCCGGTAGTTACTAATTATACATTCCACTCAAGACATTACAAAGAAACATATCAAAGGTACCCACCATGAAATATTACTTAATATCTGTAAACTCTGTCATCACACTGTAATCAATGTACTGTTTGTTTCTATAAAATAAATAAATAAATAAATAAAATCAAAGGTAAATCGTCTTTTTTGTTCTATCTTATTATACTCGTATCCGTGTTTTTTCTTTCTTTACTTGTTTTTTCATGATGTTTGTTCTACTTAACCTGTCTTTATTTTTTTTTTTTTTTTATGCAGTACTGAATGTAAAACTTTTTAATATCAAAATACCTGTATTAAATTGTGACTACTACCCTACCTATGAATTGTAACTTCCTCCTGTCTTAAAATGAGTTTTGTAACTCATGGGGATTGCTGTAGCAAGAAATAAAAACAATAAAAATAAATAAAATTTACGAATCCAGCCGTGCTCATTTAGTATTTTTTCTTTGTTCTATTATGTGGCACCTCACAAAAGTGCCCCTTTCTGCACAATGTAAAGAATGGGAACTGTTTCGCCACCCGGTTGGGCAGCTTTGTGAGGCGGGTTAAGGTATTGGCTGTAGTATGTGATTTATTACTGCGGGTTTTCTTATTCATTTATTACTCGAGATCTGGATTAAATGAAAGAGGAAAAATTGATGCCAGTAGCGCCTTCCACATGCGAGCCGATATACACAAAAACGAGTCGAAGAAACAACCCGTTCTAATGAAATCAACATCCACTGTAAATGGGTGTTCCTCTCGTGTCCATCCATTTTCACATCCATTTTCACATACTGATGTATAGGGGAACAATGCTACTAGCTTCTTTAAACAAGCTCCTTTAAAATACCTGTAGATCGGACTTAGCTTGCCGACAAGTTGCCAATGGGGCATTAAACAACCGTGTATAAATAACAATACTTCCATAATATAAATAACTACATTTTAGAAGAAAATGTATTATAATTATAATTTCACCCAGATATTATAATCAGCACGGAGTAAGGGTTCTTTTATTTTGTAGTTGAAAGTACACTGCTGACTCAGCGCAGTAATATTTATTCTGGAAATAAAAATAGAGCGGGGTTTACGTCAGCCGGATAAGGTAGCCGTGACGTCACGACTTCTTGCCGACATTTTAATTCCGAGCTAAATATTTTATTCTCACGTAAACTGCAGATATGATACTGCAGAAATAATACAAAAGGTGTATCGGAACGTATCCAGCAGATTTGAAGCAGCGATTCCTGAGCTTTTTGGTTTAATTAAAGTTCGAGTAGATAATATTTCGGGTAAATATTTACAAAATAGTATATACTTTTTACTTGAAAAACACTTTTCAGTAGTTAAAAAATGATGAGAAATTAGTATTTATGCTTCTGAAAATGGAAAATAATGCATTTTAATAGTTCTTTCGTAAAAAAATTTAATTTATTTTTCGATTGGCGGCCATTGTCATTGATGACAAAGTTTTAATTTTAGTTTTTTTTCTTATGATTCTACAATAGGTTATTAGTTTGGGTTTTTTTTTTAATATATACAGGGTGTTAAGGTACGTACTTGAGTTACTTTAACCAGTGATTCCTGACATTATTTGGTGTCAAAAATGTTAATGAAATTTTGGTCTCCGGTGACTTTTTTATGACAATTTTTTTTTTTTCAAAATTTTTTTTCTTCAAAATCAAACAAAAAAAATTCTTTCACATGAACTTATTGGTCACTCAGCCGAGTTACCGCCCCACCACTTACCCCGCCCCCAACTACCCAACACCTTACTATTTTTTATGTTTTTGTAGAAAAAAAAAAAAAAAAAACATCAAATATGTCACCGGAGACAAAAATTTCATTTACATTTTTTACTCCAAATAATGTCAGGAATCACTGGTTAAAGTAACTCAAGTACGTACCTTAACATCCTGTATATATATATATATAAAAATGATTATAGATTTTCGCGGTCAAATATATTTTGTAATTTATTTGTGGGGTTTTATGCAGTGTTCCGCAACCTCCTTCTTTAGCCAACTTTTTAAACAACGTTAAAGCCTGACCAGATACGTGGCGAGCCACGGCAAGCATTCACAAGTCCCAGCGTCTGGTCAGTGCGTTTGGCTTGCCGTCGATCCGGGACGGGGTGGATATTTCGACCACCAAGCGGCAAGCTCGGCAAGCTTTTACCCGTCGCCGTTTTTGCTCCGTGCTGTTAATCGTAAATTGCGATAAAATGTAAAATATATTTTTAATGCACCAGTAAAATTTATTACGACTGGATTTACACAATAGCCCTAAATAATGTATTTTTTTAAAGATTTATTTTTTATTACAGTAATTTTTTTTAAATTATTGAATATCTCTTATTTATAATAAATAATAACTTTTTTAAGGTTATTCCCGTTAATGTAAGTTTAAAGTAATTAATAAGATGAGTGATCCTGGGTTCGAGTCCCAGTCTTAATTTGGAAGGCGGGAATGGGTACCGCCGCCCCGGGAACCATTTATTGGATAACAAACACCTCTGCCATAGGTCACCCCAAGTAGTTCACTACGTTTGGTGACTTTGGAGCAGGGGTGCCCGGGTTCGTGGGGTAAGGTTTGTCTGGGTCTTGGCGGTGGATGATATAGACACACTGATCCCCAGATTCGTACCCAACCGTCATACCTTTTTCCTTCCCAGAACTTCTTTTCCTTAAAAATACCCTCCACATAGCATCCCCAAAGATGACATAGGCCCTGCGGAAAATTATTTTCCTCAGGGCCTCCTGTGTGGACCTAATGTAAAAAAAAGGTGCGCCGTTACCTTTTCACTTTTTTATGTGTTTGATTTATTATAAAATAAAATAAAATTCTACGAAGAGATAACACGAATGAACAAAATACTAGACTTTAAAATAAATTATCTGGTACGATTCCTGTGAATTTGAATCATCCACCATCTCTTTCGGTGAACTCTTCGTTTTTTTTATTTAAAGTACAAATAAGTTAGGGCAAATGTGACAGCCGATATAGTTGCCTCGACGTCCGCCATGCTTTGGCGCTCCGAACACATTGTCGAACTTGCAAACTTGTGCACGCGTGTGGTGACCAACGTTTGCGTGCGATAGCTTGCCGAGTCTTGCGACAAGCGGCTTGTATGAGGACACAGCATTACAGTTTCCACAACCAGGACAGATGTGTAATTGATGATGGACACTGTTACGTTGTCCGAAATGTTGGATAGAGATGGAGGTAGCGCAATACGGCATAGCACCATAAAAATAAATAACAAAAATTATGAAAGAAAACTAACACGATATAAATATTTTTTTATATATCAAATTCTACACATATTGACTCTTTTTTACAAAAAAACATAAATTGATTTTGAAAGAATGTTATTTTATCTGGTAAAGTTATGTTTTGAATTTTGAAAAACTTAATTTATTTATAATAAATTAAGATTACACCGTTGGTCGTTGGCAGATTTGATCAATTTTCAACGAAATATTGTATCATACAACACACATTTCTAAAAATATGCAGTAAAATAAATCAATACATAATCTAGAAAAGCAATTTTTCAGAATTTTAATTTTAGTTAAATAAAATCATTAAAAAAAATTTTGAGAACGTGTTTTGTGACAAAAGTACATCCGTTTTTATATTTATGCAAGGTCGTACAAACTAAAATATTTCAGACTTTTTTACACGCTTATTTTGTTGAAAAATCATTATTGAAAAATCATAAATATTTCTGATCAAAAAATACATACAAGAAGTACACGATATTTAATAATTTATCATCGTGCGTTTTTAGCAATTTTATTGCATACTTTAATGTAGGTATATATTGAAGCAAGTTTTGAATGAAATAAATCGATTTTAAAATTTTTATTTAAAAAATTTGATACGGGGAATAAACGATCTTCCTCATCGGAACCTACCTGTACAGTCGCAAGCATTTTTAAACTTTTATTCTTAGCCACTGGTCAATGGCTCTTAATCGTTTACGTAATGCGTAAGTGTGCAATTCGTGATTAAATTAGAGATTTAAACCATAATTCGTCTGTTTAAGAATTTATTTTATTAGTATACGACTACAATTTTCATTCCTATCGTAAATTAAAAATTTATGAAGTTATTACAAACCTTCTCTGAAATAGGGTACAGTATTTTAATATCACGTTGAGTTTTGGCCATTGAATATATTATATCTGATGTGAAAAGTATTCTTCTGGGAAAGAAAACCTTCATTACACTCATATAGACATGCACCTCCTCAAAGTAGTCTACATCAAACATAATACTACCGGAGTTTTCATACCAAGCATTTAATCCTCCAACGATATTAAAAAGTGATGATTTTTTGTGCCCTCACCTACCTTATTGAGTAATTAAAACTTTTTTCTTTTGTAAATTAAGTAAAAGTAGCTTAAGTTAGGTATATAGGTCTAAAAGCTGGGAAAAAAACCAACTTCGGTAATTTGGACATCCTTCAATTAAAACGTCGCCAGGGGCTACACACCCCTGTTCTGTAGCCTCCAGCCACCTGACAACACCCTGACACCCCTTCTCCATCTACCTATTTACTACCCTCCCTGTATTTCCTTTCACCTCCCTCCCTCTCCCTACTTCCTTCCCTGCCCTATTTTATCCCTGTCATTTTATAACAATAAAGAATATCATAATGAAGCAAAATTTCAATCAAGATTTTTGTCAAGTTTATTAATTTTGGAATACAATTTTGGATAATAACCCGACTATGAAATTCATTTTAAGAATTTGTGATTACGGTCACCTTTGTTGCTGCGCTAAGCTGTTGGAAAAGATATTAAAATATTTAATCAGATTTGCAAAGTTAATTTTATCTGTCAGAAAGTAATTAGTTCTAAATGAGTCCAAGCTTTTCATTAAAAATATTGTTTACGGCTTTATAATTTTAAGCTGTGCTAGATTAAAATAAATATAAATAAAACAGGTAAAAATTACGAACAAAGTGTTAATTAAAGCACTATTATTATTTGCACTGACTAGCGCAGACCCGTGAACAATCACGAGATATTATAATTCTTAGATTTTCAAGCACAAAGGACAAGTATTTATAAAATATTTTTTCTCTGGATCATTATATGGATACCGGGCAAACAAATATGGTCAATTTTATTTGAATGTAATTATATATTTTTTTGTATTAGAAGGTGCTTTGAGAAGACACGATTTTGCGCGCAGAAGATACTTGAGTAAAAACACTGAATATTTTGTGATTGTGTGCGTTTTTCTGAAATGACCTGCAAAAAAGTACGTTTTCTGTATCTGTGAGTAATTAGATAGAGCCCAGGATGTTTGTACATAATATTATTTGTACAGCGCCCTTGGGGTGATTTTTTAACCTATCCAATTAGCATTATTATCATTTATCATTATCAGAAAATTACTTTTCGAATGAACACCGTTAGTAAACTTGAAAACTCATAAAAACTGAAATCAAAATCAAAAGAAAGACAAATTTCATATATAGAATTTTATTCTTTTTAACAATTAAAAATATTCTGAATATCGAATTGAATGAATTCACACAATCAGTTACACTGTTGAAAATTTCAAAGCAAAATATTGAACAATAATTTTACAAAGGAATATTATTTCACTTCACACACCGACAATTTAAATTGGTATTTTGGATGATGATAAATAAACTGTAAAGACAAAACAGAAATAGTGTCATTCTAGATACGTTTTTGATTTTCACGGCCAAAAGCATTTTCGTTGTTTGTTTTTGATCCGACATCGTCGTGATGTGACATCGTCGTGATGTGACATCGTCGGATCTGCCGGATCTGCCGGATCTGCCCTGATGATAGACACTGCGACGCTTTCCGAAACATCGGCTAAAAAAGGAGGTAGCGCAACACGGCATAACACCCCAAAAACAAACAACGAAAGTGTCATTCCATTTCATTTCACAACAGTTTTAAATTTGATGCAAGCACTGCAATATGGAAGATTATGAATCAGTGATTTTTAAATAATCTCTGAATGAATTCAGTCGAAAGATTCATTTCTTTCGAACTCACGAACGGCACCACCTGTGACCTCATCTGGTATCCGGTGGAGCCACCTGCCTGATTTTAATCAAGCAATATTATATTTACAAAAAAGCGCAATATTATGGAAAAAAATGCTTATAACTCCTAGTTGTAAAAATAATGTAAACATATTATTTCAGGCATGCGTCTTTTTCTAAATTACATTTTTTGAAACCATTTATAACTTGAGTAGTAAAAGAAATCTCTCTTTGCAGGTAACATTTTTTGATAGTAAGTTTTTCATTTTTCTTAGTCGAAAGAACTGATTTACTGATTTCTCCATCGGTGAAACTCCGTACTTTAGATATTTACTTAATTACATCGGATTTATGTTACAATTTTAAAGCTAGATTATACTACGTATCGTATCGTAGTATCGTAGTATCGTAGTATCGTAGTATCGTAGTATCGTAGTATCGTAGTATCGTAGTATCGTAGTATCGTAGTATCGTAGTATCGTAGTATCGTAGTATCGTAGTATCGTAGTATCGTAGTGTCGTAGTGTCGTAGTGTCGTAGTGTCGTAGTGTCGTAGTGTCGTAGTATCGTAGTATCGTAGTATCGTAGTATCGTAGTATCGTAGTATCGTAGTACCGTAGTATCGTAGTATCGTAGTATCGTAGTATCGTAGTGTCGTAGTGTCGTAGTGTCGTAGTATCGTAGTACCGTAGTATCGTAGTATCTTAGTATCGTAGTACCATAGTATCGTAGTATCGTAGTATCGTAGTATCGTAGTATCGTAGTATCGTAGTATCGTAGTACCGTAGTATCGTAGTATCGTAGTATCGTAGTGTCGTAGTGTCGTAGTGTTGTAGTATCGTAGTATCGTAGTATCGTAGTATCGTAATATCGTTGTATCGTAGTATCGTAATAATAATAATAATAATAATTGGATAATTTGTATAGCGCCGTTTTTGTGAGAAATCACCTCAAGGGCGCTGAGTATCGTAGTACCGTAGTATCGTAGTATCGTAGTATCGTAGTATCGTAGTATCGTAGTATCGTAGTACCGTAGTACCGTAGTATCGTAGTATCGTAGTATCGTAGTATCTTAGTATCGTAGTATCGTAGTATCGTAGTATCGTAGTACCGTAGTATCGTAGTATCGTAGTATCGTAGTATCGTAGTATCGTGGTATTGTAGTATCGTAGTATCGTAAACGTAGTACGTAGTACGAAACTACGATACTGCGATACTGCGATACTGCGATACTGCGATACTGCGATACTGCGATACTGCGATACTGCGATACTGCGATACTGCTATACTGCTATCGTAATATCGTTGTATCGTAGTATCGTAATAATAATAATAATAATAATTGGATAATTTGTATAGCGCCGTTTTTGTGAGAAATCACCTCAAGGGCGCTGAGTATCGTAGTACCGTAGTACCGTAGTATCGTAGTATCTTAGTATCGTAGTACCGTAGTATCGTAGTATCGTAGTGAGGTAGTGTCGTAGTGTCGTAGTATCGTAGTATCGTAGTATCGTAATGTCGTAGTATCGTAGTATCGTAGTATCGTAGTATCGTAGTATCGTAGTATCGTAGTACCGTAGTATCGTAGTATCGTAGTATCGTAGTATCGTAGTATCGTGGTATTGTAGTATCGTAGTATCGTAAACGTAGTACGTAGTACGAAACTACGATACTGCGATACTGCGATACTGCGATACTGCGATACTGCGATACTGCGATACTGCGAAACTGCGATACTGCTATACTGCTATACTGCGATACTGCCATACTACGATACTGCGATGCTAAGATACTATGATACTATGAAACTACGATACTACGGTACTACGATACTTCGATACTACGATATTACGATATTTACGCTGATATTATGCAACTGTGATCCTAATTCAACATTCTTATTTTTTAATTTTATTATTTTTTTATTTACCTAACTGTTTGATAATGATCAATTATGTGTGTTATTTTTATTAAATTGTAAAATTATTAACCCCACTAGGGTTCGCCTGTGTCGGGGTTATATGCAAAGCAATGTATTTTAATTGTGAAGAAACAATAAATAAATAAAATAAAATAAATAAATATTGAGGGAGGCTAGGAAAAAATATCATACACAAAACGCAAGTGAAGATTAAGTTTCATTTTACATTCAACAATTTGTTAGGTTTATATTAGGATTCATTCAACAATTTCTTACAATTAATTTATTACACATATATAAATTACGTCAATTTCAGTAGCTTTTTTCTAATTAAAATAAAATTTTAATAAAAGGAACTGTTTCTGTAAGAAAATCTGTTTGTACATACAATGGATGTTTTATTTCAATATTCGCATAGCGGATTCCGTAAATGCCACAGCCCGAGTTCCGCCGGGGCGGCGCGGAATGCAGAATTTCGTTGAAACTTAGTTTATGATTTCGACAAACTTTTAAAAATTTATTGTGAAATTAAGACGTGCCTTGTTTCTATTGTTATCGAATATAATGGGTAATACATCCCAGTTAAAAATCTCCGATTTTCATCTCATCATTCCGAACGAAGATCCAACTTTAATTGATGGGGGCTAAATTCAAAATTATCTATAACTTTGTCAAAACACTGACTTATTTTAACCGGTAACATTATCACACTTATCTAACGAAAGTAATTTTTCCATTGTTTCGTTATATTTTGATTCAAACTGATGAAAACTGTTTTTCATTTTAAAACAGAGAAGTTTGCAATGTGGAGATCCGCAAAGAATGCAAGACTGATGTAAGCGTAATGACTAACATAAACAAAGTGACCCTCAGATAGTTTGGGTATGTAGAACGAATGAAGAATGGATGGTAATAGAACATATTAGGAAAATGTAAATGATAAAAAAACGCCCGAGGAAGACATGGTTTAAGAAGATTAACTTAATCAGATACTTGAGTCGAGACATGGCAAGAATCAGAATGATAAAATAATATGTATGATACGATATATGAATGTGGCTGAGGCAAATAGTGTGTGCCAAGACCGAGTTAGTTAGTCAGTGTAATATACGGAATATTAGTCATGATCATTTTTCTGCTGTTTATGCTACGCATGGGTCACATGGTATCGGTTACGACGTGTTCCGAGCATAGCCGATCTGAGAGTACCAAGTCATTCATTTTGTAGGAGCTATACAGACAAAATCTAGTTGGCGAGTTATAAGGACGTATGTCTTCTTATACCATATTTGTATTGTGCCTAAAACAATAATAATAAAGGATTAGAGATAAACTGATATTGCAGTTATTTATTTATTCAGTCTGTTCGATAACAAATTATTGATTTAATGAAATGTATTACATTTTCAGACCATTCGATTCATACATGAAAGCCTACACAATAATATTTATTATGTGTAGGCTTTGATTTGATTCGACGAATTCGTACATACAAAACGTTCAATTAGCTTTTAGATTTCCAAGCAAAGCCTTATTATTTATTTGTGTCTGATCAGTAAAATATTTGAGTTAGTTTGTTAATTATTGGCAACTTCGGGAAAATCTACCAACTTAATATTTACCCTGTTATGAAAATGTTAATTATAGATATCACTTCATTAATACTACTAAAACGAACACATAATTAATTTGATACTCGTACATTTATTCCATTAATTATCGTAGAATTACTTTAGATTGTATATATTTATTATGTACACATACAGTTAGTTATATATTTTAACAGCTCAATTTGAATCGTAATATTTTAATTCAGAGAAAGGCAATCATATTCCGTTGTGGTAATCCATCTTGACTCGTATTTCTGTAGGATATGATAAATTGGTTACTTAACAGCACATGTCGCCTCTTTTTGCATTATAGCAATGGAAAAATCCAGATTTATTGAAATAAAACCTTTCGGAAAATGCTCCCATGAAAAATATAATTTTCATTTTTTGATAGCGCCGTTACCAAACCTTTCTTTGTACGGCCAGAACTGTCGGAGATAACATAAGGGGTATACCTTAGTATATGTTTGCGGAACTTTTTCAGGCAGCGGCGCGATCAATAGAAATATATTTTTAATAGATTCTTTTGAACACCGTTTTTTCCAAGGCAGCTAATCTTTACACCTAAAATTATATTTATTGATCAAGGACATTATTTGACATATCTGTCTGTCATTACCTGGTTTTGCCCGGATGTTGACACATTTTCCTTTTTTTATTTTATATTTTTGTTTCGTTATATATATGCAATAAATTATTATTCTTTGGTAGGTAACAAAGCTATCCTGTGCACTGCGTTGTTTTGTGCTATTTCACAATAAAATAATTAATTAATTCAAATTAATCTATAGTTCTCGAGTGGAAGATACTTTCAGTATCATCGCCCTGGTGTAACACCACCATTCAAAATTGAAACGTTGTCCTTTTCGTTGTCTCCTCTCCTTCCCCACTACCTTCCCCACTACCTTCAGCCTCACGACATACTAGAATTATGATTCTTGTGCGGTATTCATAAATTTAAAAAGAAACTGCTGCTGAAACATTTCTGCAGTTTCGATTTGCCTGAATCCAATATATAATATAGTAATGTATAATTTCTATATCTTAGGAATTTCAAAAAAATATAGTACTTTAGGATTCATAATATTATGTCTTATACTAGCTTATAAATGTGGAAATTCGAACTATGTAATTGTAAATGTTCTCCAAAATGCCCTGGAAAGAATCTCAGACTTGTTATCTCCCGAAAGAAACCATTCATCTGTTCTGTATGAAATTACTAATGTTATCCAAAATGACCCTGGTAAAATAATTACATCTTGGCGATTCTTTCAAGGAAAAAGAAACAATCCCGTCACTACAAATGCAACTACTAATGTTCTCAAAATTTGTCTTGACAGAATCGCCATTCCTTTCCATTGTAAGAATATGTACTAAAACACAATTTGGCTGTCCTGAAACGGGAATCCTTCCCAGTTGGACATACAAAGGATCATCTTGTATTGTATTGTTTGTAATATATAAATAAAAAAAATAATAAATATATTTTATCTGTAAGGTAAATAATATTATAAAGAAAACGGATTACTTTCCACGACTTTAAGATTGTTTATATAAGTTGAAACTCAGAACTCTGCTCCAAATAATCCCGAGAAGAAGTATTAAATTCCAATCGCCGATTGTAAATTCGACTTAACGACATTTTTAAAGAATACTTGTGCAAGTTTTCCATCAGAAAGAAAAGCACACTGCACAGCGGATGAACCGAAGAAACGGGATTCTGTGTTTAATGGACCGAAAATTCTTGGATACATTCCCGGAACCCCATCAAAAGGTGAAAATCAACAATCCCGCTTAACATTTATGAATGCAAAGTGATTTCACAAAAGTTACCTGCTACTGGTGACTAGAGTTGTATTTTTCTGATGCAGAGACGTAAAGCTTATTTTTATTGAAAAAAAACTTGCTCTAGAAGTTCGGTGTAACGTTGAAAAATTCATACGAGTGTACGATAGTGATGGAATAATCGAGCTTTAGAATTGGTCTCTTGGACACGATAATAAATTATTTTTAGTCTGAGATAATTATTTTGATCAGTTTGAATCAAATTTTTCAAGTAGATCTGATTGAAACGTTCCAACTATTGATTTTGTTTTACATTAGCTCTACACAATAGACCCTAAGGAACATTATTTCCCTCAGGGCCCGTGTCATCTTAGGGTATGTTGGGTGAAGGGTCTTTTTAAGGAAAGGAAACAAAGAAAGTTTTGGGAAGGAAAGAGGTATGAGGGATGGTTAGCTATTGGAAGTCAGTGTGTTTAGCAGCGATGGAAGTATGAATCCATCTCCCCAACTGCAGTGTAAGACAAGAAGTCGAGAGAAATCAGCTGGAATGGTCAAATACCTTAACACACCTCACCCGATGTTAAATCGCCAAACGTAGCAAAGTACTTGGGATGACCTATGGCAGAGGTGTGTTGGTTATTCAATGAATGGTACCCATACCCGCCTCCCAAATTGGTAATATAGGCGGCGGGGATATGATCGATTAAATCTTGATTAAAATTGATCCGTTCCGATTACATCTAATTGAAACATTACGATTAGATCCAATTGAATAAATCATTGCATCGTTAACTACAATACATTTATTATTCAAGGAGAATATAAAGCAACGTACTATGCTAAAACAATTACTATCAGAATGCAGGACTACTCGATCTAAAATTATTTTTAATTGCAATAATAATATTAGGACTGAGTCATTTAGATACTCGCTTATACCTAGATTACATGCAGTTGGCAATGCTTACTCAGAAGTAGTAAATGTGTTTAACTGCACGAAATATAGTTATAAGCAGGCTATAATAACATACCTCAATCACAAAAATCATTGTTAGGCATGATATCATCCTTCTCATTGGCTTCTAGTTCTAATTTTACTAGAGAATCTAAAGCACTTACTTCAGATATCATAACTATCAGACAGAAGAGTATTGGCTAAAAAATGTATTATCTCATTCAAAAATATTATTTTTTATCCAAAATTTTATATTAAATCTCTGACAGCCCTGATAACAGAGTTAACTCCCAGTAGGTACTTGCCCAGCAATTTCAAACAAAAAAAAATTTCAAGGTTACAATAATCCCAATAAAAAAATTACTGTAAACATTTCAATTCCTAGAATTTAACGAATGTAAATATAACTATGTATGTATGAATAGATATACCTGATGTTATTTTTTGAGATATTTCGATATTATTTCAAAGTTCGTATTTTCTTCATAATCTGTTTCTCTCCTGTGTATAATTGTAAACTTCTGTATCACTTGAATGTAAAAGCCTTTTATGGCGTTTAAATAAATAAATAAAAAAAATAACAAACAAAGTCTCCGCGGCATATCTCCGATGAGTTTGCTTAGAGATTTGTCTAGTACATTGTCGGTGTAAATGCGATTATGGTAAACAGGCGGGTTGAAAGTTTCCACAACATCTTATTCTTGCTGTTTCCCTGATACCCTATTCTCATAGCTGCAGTTTGACACGGAGAATACTTAATTCATGTTTCATCCGCCTTATCATAATATTATTTTAAATATAGATTTTATTGTGTGGTGTAACCATATAACTTCTTTAACTATTACCGGGAAAAATTTATAATTATTATAATTTAAGTAAAGCAGTGGTACAGAAATTAAATTTTTTAGTAATAACCTAACATTACTCATAATGTACTCACCATAACACGGGCATGTGCCTAGTATGGCGGCCATAAATTCCACAATTGTTATATATTTACTATTCAAAGAATAAAGAAACATTAAAAAAAAAAAAAAATGCTTGTCTATCAAAGTAAAAAAATTAACCCGTAATAAAAAAAACCATCTCTTGAGCCGGCTAGTAGCCGATTTCAGAGAAATGTGTGAGTGCACGTGTGTGTGCGTGATTACCACCGACAGTTAGTAGATTGCATTGTCGCCAATAATGAGTGTATCTGCAGAGTTTAAGCTCGATCAGATATCGGAAAGTGGATTAATTTCCAAAACCACGATTTGCATTTATTCATTCATTTACGAAAACGTAGTCGAAATTCAAATAGAATGCATTAAAAAACCTGCTTTCAGAATAGTTGGTGGATCAAAAATATATTTTGAGGGAAAAAATGCGATACTGGATCTAGAAGTATCGAAATTATATGTCCACGATACTGGATCTAGAAGTACAGAAATTAATTAAAAAACACATATTTATTATCATACAGTAATATGCACTTACCTATTTATAAACATACATTTTTATTAGGTATGTCAATCCCGGGATTTTTTTTCAGAATCGGGAATATGAATTCCGGTATCCCGGTGCTCGCACCGGGAATTAGATTGGTATGAAAATAGGTTTGTAAAGATTGTTATACTTTCTCATGTAGGTACATATAAATATCAACAATATCTAAAACTAGCTGAACAAAAAAAAAATATCCACAAAACCCTAAAAAAATGTTCGGATTCCATGCTGTAGGTGGAATTGATTTTAATTTCTAATGGTATGTTTCTTTCAGAATTATAGATAATGATTCTTTGAAATGAAATGATGAATTTTGAATTTAGAAATTTGGTGATCTTTTTTAATGATATTTTGTAAATATCTGGCTGTTCTTATATTTGAAGAGATATCGATCATGATAAATATCTCTACCGAGCTTTTCTTATAAATATAGAATTAATTTCAATGCCTAATTCCAACACAGAGAACGATATTTTTTTCTTCGGTTGATTTAAGACGCCAGCAACCATTGAGATTATTGTATTTTTGTTCAAACGCCCAAAATTCGACGAGTAAGATAATGTCTTAATTGAAGAGCAAAACTAGAGTCATAATTCTTCATCGTGAAAGAAATCGTTGTTACATCGTTGCGTCACTTCTCAGCTAGCTAAAATTCAGAAGTGAAAACTCTTCTGACTAAACAATCCCGAGTGCACAAGATCAAACACTAAATGTAATTCATACTTCAATAAAACTTTTCTTAATTCTAATACATAGCGCAATAAAAATAACCCCCCACAATTTTTGTATGACCAGTATCCGATTCCCAAGATCTCAAGAATATTATGCAATAGGGACTTACTGCCAATAAAAAAGATTGTCCCATGGCTTAAACCATGTATGTGAACCTAAAAAAATCTCGTTATCCCGGGAACAAGTCAAACGCAGCACCGGGATTACAGCGCCGATTAATATCCGGGATTCCAAATTCCATTGAAAGCTCTAGTTATTATGCTTCGTCTACAAGTCTAGACTCTGTACAAAGGTTATATTCTGAGAAAATTCTAGTAAATCTCTGTAGCTCAGTCTACTAATCTGCATTCTCACTGTTAAATTCTAAGAAACGTTATTTGCTAAGAGAAAAATACTTTTCTTTTTCTGAGCTATGTAAGTATTAACCGACGTAATTCCTTTATAAGTTTAAGTCCAATCCTAACAGTCTGGTAAGTTCGAAGAATTGGCCACCGCGCCATACGCCATCTTAAAATAAATATAGATACTATGCAAATGATACGCATATAAATAGGTATCTGTTAATCGCAATATACCGCAGTAAATGGCTGGTCACTTCGCACCACGGACAACATACAAACAAACCACTCCATCTATGAAGTTGTGGGAAGTTAAGTAATATTTATCGCAGTGTCAGTCTCAAAATTGATATAAATAATAGAATCGACGGTGATTTCTTCCCTGGAAAGAATATTTATGCATCTCACACGCTCCCTCGTGCTTGAGTTAGATCCATCGAGATCACAGGAGAGATGGACAGATAGAAAGGTTTTGTGGGAGTGTCTGTGTGCCCGAAGTAAGATTATTTTAACTTACTTCAAAGGAAATGATTTTTTATTTATTTATTTATGTAAATTTTAATTTTACTATTGCATTCCAACGATATGTCTGGGAGCGTTTCGAGGGTGGACAGGGGGAGGGGGAGGGGGATGGGGGGTGGTAGCGCGGTTCTTGGAAATTCAGATGCGATGAATCTTTATAATATTAAAGCGCAGTTTCGTAATGCTTCACATGAAGTACGTTTTACTATAATAAACTTAGAAATAGCGATATTTATTTTTTTAACATTAACTCGAGACTCTAAAAAAAATAATTTCCTTTGAGACCAATGTCATCTTTGGGAAGTGTGAGGGTTTTTTTGTGGAAAGGAAGGGGTGAATCTGTAGGAGTGAATTTATATGAATTTTGTAGGAGTAAGAAAACACAGACCCCAGCAAATCGTTGAACTCAAGAAGGAGTCCTGGAATCCTTTTTCATGTAACTATGTACAAATGTTGTAATATTCTTCAAATTATTAATGAAGCAATTTAAAAAACACCCAGCTAACTACAAAAATATCTTTTATCCCAGATCAAACATGTAACACGAAATGGAAATTTAGTTTATCTTATGACATACTGGCTGATACCCGGCATGCGTTGGGATACCACTTAAATAAATAAATTGTTTCTCCCTGTGTGTCCTTTCACATTCATCCCCGTTCCCCTTCCGACTCTCCTTCCCCTCACGCATTCCCATTCCACCTTCCCCCCTCCCTCAAGACCCCTCCCTTACACTCCCCTCCGTAATTCGCCTCCTCCCCTCTCACACTCCCCACCCCGTCCAGCCATTTTTCCCTACCGCCAAACTCCATATATATCTATATATATATATGGAGTTTGTACTTCGCCGGCACGTTCACAACAATTAAAAAAAAAATTATCGCAATCCGATGAATAGTATGGCAAATCATTTCACAATGCCAGAGCTCACTATTCTATAACCATATCGTTCATGCGCACATCAAATCCCCAAAGTTTCATAGCAATCGGGTGAACGGTATGGTAGCGCATAACATAACCAACAAACAAACAAACAAATAAACAATCATCATTTTTATATATTAGACTTTAATTAGGTATAAATTATAATAGATATACGAGTATTTTGAAAACATGATCCAAGAATATTTTTAGTAAGGTAGTACATTTAAATTAAATGTAATTGCTTTTAATATCCTTTCTTAAAAGGGTAGGTAGTATGCGGATTTATTGAAATTGTTTAATTTTCGGGATGTTAATAACTTTTATTTATAAAAAAACTATATATTTTTTTAATAATTTTTTTTTAAATATAAATAGTTGCTGCTGTAAAGAACCCTAGATATTTTTTTGTGTTTATCCGCAAAGAAAGGTGCAAACTTTCAGCTTCAAAAATCCTGCAGTATGTTTAGCAAATAAATATTCTTCTAAATCGATCACACTTCTAAGGATTTTGAGTTCGGTGGTCGAGATCTTCCTGTCGCCTTTATTGAAAGTCTCTCAGTGTGTCCGGTGGGTGGTGGCTGGCGACGCCTCAGTATCCCAGCACCTCAGCACCTCACCATTCCAGAACCCGGCACCTCAGTTGACCGGCGCTGTTCACACTTGTCGCCCTGAATAACGTATGAGGGCACTGACGACACTCCTCTATTACACACACTTCCCAACTGCCCCGATATCTTTTGCCGCCTTGGCAAGGAGCATAGAAGTACCTACTGCTAGCAAAATGAAATCACTGTGTGCAAAATGGGAATTAATACATTTTTATTTTAGCTTAGAACATTATTTATTTTTTACGAAACTGTCGGCCTATTTAATAATGCTCTACTATAAAAGCTCTACTATCAAAAAAAGTAAAATTGTTTCAACGTGTTTTTTGTTTGTTTACCATTGAGGCTTCTGACTCACACAATGGTGTGATTTTTTACTTTCAGATGTTTTAAATTACATATTCTGCAAACGTATATCTTAGTTGAAGCTATTCAATTCCTTTTTAGGTCATCAATATTGTCACTCTCTGTTGTTCATATGCATTTATTAAAAAATGTTTGAAATCTTTACTGTGTTCAGATTTTAAGAATTTGAAAAAAAAAAAATAGATGACTTTCAGCATAAAAACCCACAGTCAAAATCCGTGATGTAGGAATAAATTTGACGAATTACCAAAGGTAATAAAAATATAAGAAGTTGTAAATAAATTTAAACTTAAATTTCGTAAATACTTGATTGATTCCTACTATTTTTTTAATAATTTATTTATACGAATTATATTAGGACCTGGGCAACAATGTCACTATTTAAAAAAAGAGCAAATAAATAAATAATTATAGGAAAATCGGAGAGGTCCATCATGAATGATTGAGGTCATTATAAATGATTCTCATTTCCGACCTCTTCAGATTATTTTTAGTGAACCATGGTGCTTTAAACGGATACTTTTGAAGCTTTCTAAGCGAACAGACGTTTTGGTAGATATAGTAAATAATTAATAGTTTTAGTAAAACTCTTAAGAGGTAAGTGGTTAAAACTAAAGCGGTTAAACTTTTTATAGTTTTTCATTATTAAGTGAATTGTTTATTACACGAGGTATAGAATTTTCGACCACTATATACTAGGCTCATGGCTGTGTTGGGACGGCTGGTTTTGTTTTGCAGTGCATTTAAAACAACGCAAGAAAATAAATTATATAGTTTAAATACATCAAGAAAATTCAGTAAAAATAACGAAACGTTAAAGTGAGATAGATACAAATTATTATATGATTAAAATACCAAAAACGATAACTAAGGGAAATATTTTTAGACGTGGATTAACCAACTAAGACAGTTTTTTAGGGTGAAGAACGAAGTTAGTTATTATTTTGTTTAAGTCTTGTACCCATATTAGAGTACCTACCTAAAAAACAAACAACAAAAAAAACAGCAACAAAATTATAAAATTATGTATGTACCTAAGTATTCCAAACGTAGTAAGTCTACAATGTACGTAATATCGGGATTATTGAAAAAAATATCCACTGGAATTATTACGCACCACAAAAAACCTTACCTATCTTAGTTTAACCAAGTTAACCCAAGTTTTTTTTTATTTATTTTTTATTTATTGTTATTAAGTTTATTTTGTAGAACTCCCTTTTAATTTTTTAAATTTCTTTTATATATTCAATAATATTATTATTCAATGTATAAAAACAGTTTATTATAAACAAGTTCTGCTTCGTATTTATTATTAAGCGTTACAGCTGTTTCGCCCTCTGAAGGCATTGTCAAACTGGTGTCAGAACCACTTACAGACGATGAATTTATACTATATCTAGATATTTACGATGACTAATTTCTAATTTCTTAGTAAAATGACTAAAGCTATTAATGGTTATTATTTCCCTTATTATAAATTCCTGTCTGTAAGTGGTTCTGACACCAGTTTGACAATGCCTACAGAGGGCGAAACAGCTGTAACGCTTAATAATAAATACGAAGCAGAACTTGTTTATAATAAACTGTTTTTATACATTGAATAATATTATTGAATATATAAAAGAAAAAAAAAAAAAAAACCCAAGTTTTATTTATCAAATACGAAATTTGTTAAGAACACTCTTAAAGCCTTTCAAATTCACAACTGTTTTAACCGCTTGGGCACATAAGCTTGTTTTCACGACAATTTAACGTAGGTGGGAATACGTAAGGGGTAACCTACATAGGAATGACGTATGCCCCGGACCTGAGTTATTTTACGGGCATAGCTTTTCATAATATCAGTATGTGTAACTATTTACATGGGCAATTACGTCCATATGTTATTCCATTTGCATTTAATTCTGGCAACGTTATTTTGATATGTGAACTCCATGCCTGTTAATTTCGACCTGACACCGAGATGCATATAACAATGCACGAACAAAGCGCAGGAGAAATTTTGAGAAATACAGTACATCGCAAGTAATGCAAATCATGTCTTCTGCAATGAACACACTAGATTCAAGTACTCTAGTATGGTGTAGGTGCCATCCTACTGGAGTACTTCCTCCCCAATGTGGACGACAGTTACTTGAGTTGCGTGGTGCTGGCACGTTGCCTAGGATGGATTGATTCACTTCCATTATTTGTTCCTCTTCTAAGAAGATATTTTGTTTGCCAATCCTCAACCTTAAAGTTCGCAACGGGAAGTTATAATGAATACCCGATACATTATTGCATTGTTCAAGTTATATTGCCAGCCCGAATAAATTGCACGCAGTTAGCTTGAATTTACGAACATGGGAAACGCATTAAAAATAATGAGGCTTATTGTTTCGATACGAAATACCCTTCACCCAAAATCTTAACCTTTCTACAATTTACAAAGTCGAAGTAAGAAACAAGTACTACCCTTTTTTTTAAATAAAGAAATCCTAACTTCGCTAACATTAATAAAGTTTTTCGACGAGTTAAAATAATCTCACGAGCATATTTGGAAAAAGTTTTTCTTGTTTTTTGTATTACTTGAAATCTAGTTTAAATATTTTTTGGTTGAAGCAAAATAAACTGAAATGAAAGTGGTTTGGAGGTAACGACTTTTTGTTTCGAAGCATGTAGATATTAAAATAATAAATAAAATCGTCCAAAAAGTTCCCTAACTTGTTTTGTTTTTCCCTTTAGCTTATGATTTGCCTAACATGATGATATCATGTGGATGAATGTTGGAGCTCTGATTTCGACAAAAAAAAACCAGACAACTAAATCTCTAAATTAACAATATAAACATGCCTTTTGGGTTCGGTCTCGGGACTAGAAAATATAATTGAACGTTTCTTTGAGATTTGTAATGGTTTTCTGTTTATTATTACTTAGGTAGTTTGGTAGATACCTATAAAGTAATAGCATTTAATTATTACGAGTTATATATACATAATACCTGAATAAGTACATTAAAGTTAATACATAAAATGTATAAAATAAAGAAAATGTGTAAATTTCGGAGGCTGGTATAGGTACAGCTGCCCTACATTTATCACGTACCTAACACCCCTGCCGTAGGTCCCCCCCCGTTGTTTTGGTGACTTATCAGGGTAGCCCGGTTTCATGGGGTGAGGTTTGTCTAGTTTTTGGTGGTACTTTCCCACCTCCAGCATGGCGGGTCGGATCGGCAGAGACTGGTTGAGGGAGACTGTTTTACCTCTTCAGCCGGACTCTCTCGACCCGTAGTATTGTATCGCAATAAGGGAAATAGATTCATACGGCCGTCACTGATGGACACATTGACCCCTCACCACACCTCTCCCTCATACTTTTCCCTTTCCAGAACTTTTCTCCTTCCTTTCCCTAAAAAGACCCACCACATAACAGCCCTGAAAGATGTCATAGGCCCTGGGGGGAATTTAAAAAAAATGTTGTAATTAATGAAGATAATATAAGCGAAACTCAATCGAAAATCTGATACAGAAAAATCAGAATAAAATACGGTCACATTTGGGACCTGTTTTGGTCCTAGATGTGACTGTGTCTTTTTATGATTTTTCTGTTTCAGATTTTCGATTGAGTTTCGCTAATATTGTCTTTATTAATTAAAATATTATAATTTGAGGTTTTATTCATTAAGTTAAAAATAAATAAATAAAATATATTTTTCATTTGCTGAATTGATTAGAGTCCCGGTAAGACGTGATCTGGGTTCGAGTCCCGGTTGCGACTATTATATTTTATTATTTTTCTGTGTCTTGTTCATTTTCATATTTTAATTTGGATTATTATTGTTGTCTTCTTTTTCAATGATAAAAAATATATATTTATACATTTTTGTGATATTTCTAGGAAAACGTTGATTACTTATTTTTTTAAAAACCGTCGTCAACGTATGAAATTTAAAAAAAACATGTATCACGCAAACGAATGGGGTCGCTAAAAACAAGCTTTGTTGGAATTAATTAGTCAAACTTTTGTGTTTGCGGTATGTAGCATTTATGTTCCGGGAAATTGCAGTTTCCATTGAATTTATAATGCGTTTTTTTCCGCCGCCACTTCGCGTTCAGAGACAAATGGAAAATTTTATTATTGTTCCTTCATGATAAACGTGCCGACTGCACCCTTTGAGCCAGCGATGGTTGCTTTTTATTTTTCCCAATAAATTTCGGTTGCAAATTTGAAACACGCAGCCAACGATGAATATCAAAGTGGAATCTGGTTATTTTAAAATGCACTTCTTTCACAAATATTACCAATCAGAATTCTCCCTGAATTCAATTTTGGTACGTGGAAATTTTGTTTGAGTATTTGCTGAATACCAGTGATACATTTTATTAACCCCTGAAGGCTATTTCAACGTAGGATTGAACAATGCAGGTTGAACTACCGATTGTACATTGTCAACATACCAATTAGAAGTTTTGTAATACAACAACTTATTTTCTCAGGAATTGTCAAAGGAACGCTGTGATTTTCGAATAACGTATGAACTAAACATATTGGGTTGTGCAACAAACAAAAAAATTTATCGGTTTTCATTCAGGTCAAAAATTTCTTCGACAAAGTTCATCCAGGTGTCTCTATCTTTTTTGTTCTGTGATATCGGCCATTTCATGATGCCTTTATTCAATGGTATAGCAGAGAATCTTAATACAAATATCGTAAGTTCAAGAAGTAATCGAACTGAATAAATCAATTGTTGATGAATCTTAATAATCCGATATAATTAATTGGATTGTCATTGTAATTAAATTAAAATTGTTGAATAGAGCATTGATCATAAGATCTGATAAATAAGAGTTGTCAGTGTGCGAAAGATTAGAGATGCTTAGAATAGCGAATAATAATATTGGATAATATGTAGATTGCACTGAACAACCAAAAACATTTATAACTTACAACACTGGATAAGTAACCTAGCGACAGCTGATATAACAAAAGACAACGATCGGAACGCCCTTCTGTTGTGCGCGTCTCCTTGGTTGGTTGTGTTTTATTATCTACTCATTTATCCTTCTGAATAGTTCCTGATAATTAACTTCATTATCAAATGTAAAAATATCATTTAAATAAAAAAGTGAAATCAATGATGTTGTATCATTAAACCAACACCCATGTCGTAGGTCACCCAAAATGGTTCGCTAAGTTTGGTGACTTAGCAGTCAGGGGTGAGCAGGGGTAGCAATCTAGGTCTTGTTGGCGGTTACATCTGCCCATCTATTGCGTGGTAAGCCGGATTGAGAAAGACTGGTTAATTTTTATTCTCCAGCCGGACTTTCTCGACCCACGCCGTAGGTCACCCGAAGTGGCTTACTACGTTTGGTGACTTAGTAGAGGTTCTCGGGTTCATGGGGTGAGGTTTGTCTAAGTCTTGGTGGCACATGCGTTTGACTACCTACTGCTTGGTGGGCCAGAACTGAACAGACTGGTTTACCTTTTTACCTCTCCAGCCGGATCAGACCCATTTCCTTGTACCGCAGTGAGAGGGGTGGATTCATTCGTCTTTCACTGTTGGACACATTGACCCTCAGATTCCTGCCTACAACCACACAGCATCCTCAAAGATGACATAGGCCCCGAGAGAAATTATTTTCCTTAGGGCCTCATGTCGCTTGCTGAGAGTTGGTTTGTACTATGTCCCAAAAACTCGTATTGAGAAATCGAGGTTTGAAGTTTTAAAAAATTCTATTTTTGTTCCCTTTACTTCAAACTAATTGTTATAAATAATAATAAAAAATACAAGGGTTAAAATACCTAAAAGTAAAAGAACTACGTAATTGGTTGAATTTTTATTTGAATAAAAGCATAATCAAGAACGTAAAAGGACACTTTTTTAAAATAAAATGGCACAAAATTTAGTGTTGGTTTTTACCATGACCTATTTATTTAATATTGGTGTATACTATATCCATACTCTGGGCGGAGATAAACCAAACCAACAGTATTTTCATCCTATGGCACATCAAACAATAATAATTTTACATTCACATACATGGTTTTAATAAATAATAATAAAATAAAAATATTATAAACCCTTCATTAGAAATTACAAAATTTATTATTGTCGTAAGAATAAATAAACTGTATCGAATAATTAAACTTTAGTAATTTTTACATACACGTACATAAAGTTTAAATAAATAATAGTTAACAATTAGTATTGGCCAATGGACATAGTACACTCCAATCTCATTTTTTGTAATAATTACTGTGGAGGTAGAACAAAAAGTGATGTTCAAAATGTAAGTTCCCACAGAATTTTTTTTTTTTTTTTGTGTGGATATAGTAGATAAAAATATGATTAATATTACTGCATTGACAGTTTTAAAAAAATACATAAATGGACATAGTACAAACCAACCGTCAGCAAGCGATGTATAGAACTAATATTTTTTTTAAATCGCCTCACCCCGCAATGGGTATAAACCCACCCCTTCAACTGCGTCCAACTGCTCCAACTGCTCCAACTGCTCCTACCCATCTCTCCAATATCCCTCAAAGTGTAAACGTACGTCACTTCAGGATAAACTTACCTGAAGATTCTTATCCACCGCTCATACCATTTTCCTTCCCAGAACTTTATCTCTATCCTTTTCTTTCATTACAAAGTAAAATGAAAATGGGGAAATACATACATTTAATTTGAATCGAAAACTGGATTGACTGTCAGATACTAATTTGAACAAGATTTTCGCCCACTATTCCCGATTTATTGAATAGTTGTTTTGTTAGAACAAGCCCATGTCAGGCTGCTTTATAGGTTGTAAATGTCGCGTGTTGTTGGGGTGTTCCATAAATTACGTAGAGTGGGAAACTACCCTTATACCTCAGCAGACCGCCCCATTCGGACCAGTGCGGTTCACCCTGTAGGATTCCACTGTAATGGATACGTCATGTTTTTGTTTTATTGCAGGAACAAATGAAGGCTAAATCATACTAAATACAAAAAGTTAATGGCTTGAGGTAGGGGGGGGGTTCAAATATGCTTCTTTCGGGGTTATTTTTATTTATGTGTAACTTATTAATCTTACGTGACAAAAATGCTTAATAATTCGTCGAACGCAATTAATATTATGCTATGTATATTATTTTAAAATATTACCTGATCATACCAGTCTTATTAAAATTATTCGCAATTATTAGAAGTTCAGTTTTTGAAACAGTTAGGGCACCCGCAGACGAGCGACTTTAGTTTCGAAGACAGTTGCGTCGCAACCATTGCGGGCATAAAAATTCATTACGATACGTTATACATTATTGTACCATATATTACCTCAACTAGAGCCACTTTGTAATTATATCTGACTTTCTATGACTTTCACCAGAAACAAACATATAATTAAGTACTCTTATTCACTTCACAACGAACCTGTCATCTCTAAAACGGATTGTTAAGATCTTGGCGTTTATCTTGATAGCAAACTTATATTTAATAAGCATATAGACTCAATCGTTCATAGATCATATAAAATGCTTGGCTTTGTTCTTCGTATAAGTAAAGTTTTCAGTAACCCGCAGACAATAATAATGCTATATTTTGCATTAGTCAGAAGTACACTGGAATACGCATCGCCAATATGGAACCCACAGTATAAAATATACATATATAGCATAGAACATATTCAAAACAAATTTATAAAATATCTTACTTTCAAATTCAACAATAACTTTGAATTTACATTTCAAACTTTGCAACAAAGGCGGGCACTAGCTGATTTAACATTTATACACAGAATTTTAAATAACAAAATCGACTCTACTGAACTTCTATCCTTAATTAATTTTAATATACCTGTAAGACGTACACGCCATACAGCACTATTCCACACTCTAAATTACAAAACAAATGCAGCAACTAATTCGCCAATTAACCGTGCTCTTCATACATTCAATAATGTTTGCCTAAACTCTAATATTGACATTTTCTCAGATTCGCTGCCCAAATTTAAAAGGAGCATCATGTCAATGATATAACTGTTTAATGCGCATACATATCCCTTCACAGATCACCACTTCTCACACATACACACACACTCACACACTACGCACATCACCCGGTAGTTACTAATTATACATTCCACTCAAGACATTACAAAGAAACATATCAAAGGTACCCACCATGAAATATCACTTAATATCTGTAAACTCTGTCATCACACTGTAATCAATGTACTGTTTGTTTCTATAAAATAAATAAATAAAAAATAAATAAAATAAATAAAAAAATATCCCTACTTATAAATTGGCTCTATGATATGCGAATATATCGATGTTCCTGAAGAATAATGTCGGATATGTAAAAAAATTAATATCTTTTTGTCGACTTATTTATTGGCTTATTTTGTTGGTTTAAAACTGTGCTAAATTTTAAATGAAATGAAAAAATTATAACAACACTATATTTCTTGATCTCAAAAATAGTAAAAATGCAGAAACGAAACTCTAAACACTGACATTGTTCCTCGGGACCATAGACATGAATGTGAATTTGTGTGTACATGCGTATGCATATAAGTGTATGTGTATGTAAATGTGCATGTATGTATTTACTAATAATTGAGTTTGGTCTTCTTAGTATTTATATACTTGTAATTTAAACTTACTTATCGTTGCAAAAGATTGATGTGATGAATGGTGTTCTCAACTATAATTGGAAATATCGCTACAACCGTATTAAAAATGATAATTAGTGTAATAATACTAATAATTATGTAATGCATTCTATTAGCCAGCCAATACATAAAATAAATAAAAAAAACAATTACAAATGGAGACACTACAATATTTAAATATTTTAACTGTCCCGTTCGCTGAAACTAAATACTCTTGCCTGCTATCGCCCTTAAAATTGTATTATGTCCATCATGTTTTCACCATCTTCGTGTTTATTGACTGTTGGTTGTTGTTAGTGTTAAATCATAATTTTAACGATTTCATCATTATTCTTGTTTAGTTAATTCGACTTTGATTTGACTTTTATAAAGATTACTAATGAGTAAAGACCATTTTAGAAATTCAAGGTTTAAAAGGCATATAATGAATTCATTGAAATATACAATAAATTTTACGAAAATACAAATGTGTCAGGAGAAAACAGACTCGCTGAAGACCGAAGTAATTGAAGTACTGCAAGATAAGGGAGCTTTATGTCGTATTTTAAAACATACGAGAGAAAAGGGGATTTAAAAACTAAAAAATAACACTTTTTAAGTTGTTAATCCATACCCAATCAAAGTTATCATTTTTTATTCAAACACCCTTCTTTCAATGGAAAATTTATTTACAAACAAAATATGTAAAACTCGATAATTTCTCAAAGGATTATAGCAGCACTCAATCGTAGGATACGAACTAAGCATTTGCCTTCGTGTTTTATTATTTCACCAATAAAAATAATAAAGTTTGATATACAATCTGAACTCCAATTGAATCTAAAGAACTTCGCGTTGTTTATAAAGAAATGGGGTGGTTTCTCCCTCTGGTCAGGCTGTATTACACTGGGGAGGCTAGTTATTATTTCCTGCATAGTATTGCTTATCGAGCCATTGGTCATGGTTCATGTTGATTTTTTTGGGCGATTACTAAATGTTTGCTGAATTTTTACCGCAGTTAAAAGCTGAGAATGAAATAAATTTTGCAGTGCTTTTTTTAACGTAGCTATTATTTAACCGTAATGTAATTCCATTTCAAACATTTGATATTGCTGTGCTTATTGTATGGAATCTGGATGAAGTATTAAATAATTTATTTCGTATTTTCAATTTGTTTGGTTTCGTTAAAATTAGATTGTTTTATGACACATTGTCAGCAGTTACGTCTAATTACAAATGAATGTATAAGCTAAATATTAGGTAGTTAAAATATGAATAATTATTTCACATGTATGTTTTTCGTGGCATAATTTTTTTGATTTTATAAACAAATTTATTTAATTTATTTACTAACTGAAATAAAAAAAAAGAAAGAAAACATTTTCAAGAATCAAATTTTACTTTGGGTTAGAATATACATAATTTATTTTTTTAAAGAATATCTAATATTTCCGGGTCAATAACCTGATAATATTAGCGATCTAATATTGTCGACTAATGAGAGAATATTAGCGATCCTTAATAAAAATTTAAAGCGGAAAAAAGATTCGGTCGCATCTTGAAAATAAACCCAGGACCTCAACTTTATCGGGGCTTTGCTTTGCCACTGAACTAATTTGATCCTGTCTCCTTCGGTCATATTTAAATGTATCTTTTTTTAGGTAAATACCGCTCTGTCCCAACTGCTCCCTTTTGGATCTTGTGGAATGGGATCCCCGGTTGGGGTATGTTGTAAGGCTGATGGTAGTGGGGATGGGAATGAGATGGGGAAGAGGAAAGTCGAGAAAGTACCTGACTTTTTACTGGTCACAAACACGGCTAAAGCCATTTCAAGCAACGTTTCAATTCTGAAGTGGTTTTACACCAGGGCGATACCGAGAGGATCATCCACTCTGGAACGTTCCGCATATATACTATATATTTTAACAATTTAATTGTGAAATAAAACAAATAAAAATTTTAAAGTTTTTTTTATTCCAGAAAAAAAGAAAATAACATTTTCACTTAACTAGAATTTGCATAACATTATATTATCATACAACATATTATCATACAATATATTACAATACTATTCATTCACTTTCAATATTATTCATTTTCACTACATTGTTTTTTGTAAATAAAAATGAATAATTTTTTTTTAAATTTACAGACACTTTTTTCGTTTATAATATCAACTGGAAGGCAATTATATAAATTGTCATAATTGATAGATTGCTTACCGATTGAGAGCCTTACCCCTCGACCACGGAGGCCGTCATACTTTGACTAAGGAATACCAACATTATCTTCATTCCTTGACGCATACCAGGAAAATCAGACGTCCTCGGTTCAAGTGCGACTGAATCTACCTCTGATTTTCTGTTTCAAAATTTGGATTGAGAATTTAATGCTGAAAAATTACTAGTCGTTGTTTTTAGTTCTGAAATATTATAATTTGAGTTTATTTTAATTTAATTATTCCAAAAAAATAAAACAATATATTCGACCACATAAAAAATATCTAAACGTGAGTTTTTATCTGTCAGTCAAAAGATAAAAAGTGTTCTTGCCAATCCATTTTTTTCGAATTTAGACTCATTCATTTAGTATTCCGGAAACGTATCCCCTTTCCTATCCCCTAACTTCCCCTTGTCCCTTCCCCTTCCCTACTGGGGGTACTCACGTGTACGTGGATGGAGACACTGACCAGACTGGGAACTGGCTTTATTTATTGCATCTGAGATAAAATGCTAACAAAATTTGGAGCTTTATTCTCTAGTAGGTACCTAAAAGACTGGATTTCCATACGAAAAACATTTTGAATCCTGTTGTTCCTGCCAAAAAGTATTTTTTTGTGAATTATAATACATATCAGAATTACATAGATGTTATGTTACGTTGTTTTTGTAATAGATTTTTTTTTTTGTGAATACATCACAAAAGTCCAAGCTGTTCCCAGCCGTCTGGAGCCAGTGAGACTATGGCATCCCCAATTGAGGTATGGGTTATTGAGAGTGACCGAATAACTCAATAATTTTCAACTTTATCACTTCTTTAAAAAAGTCGTTAAAAGAAATGAAAAAAAAACTAGGTTAAATAGGTTACGATAGGTTAGATTTGGACTATTTTTTTTCATTACATTTAATGAGTTTTCAGATGGGAGCTTAAATGCCCCTCTGTTAAGTTATCATGAAACCGTTATTGAAAGTGGGCAGATTAAGAATATGAAGAAGGTGGAAAAGGGCCTAGTTGTTCAGATCTGGTCACCAAAAACGAATAAAGCTATTTCAAGCAACGCTTTGTTCTGAATTGTGGTCTTTCACCAGGGCGATACTAAGAGTATCTATTTTTTACCCTAGAACGAGCTTCATGTACTATTATACTATTATAATGAATTAATTGTAAAAGAAAAATAAAATTATTAAACTAAATTATTTCCGTAGGCTGGGATTTGAACCCGGATTCTTAGTTTAGAGTCTTACCCCACGACAATGGAGGCTGTCAAATTTCTTGGTGTACCTACGTTTATATATAACAAATTAATAATGATATCCGTGGATAGACAAAAAGGTTTCAATGGGCGAGTTCGTTAGGTCGTTTGTCCCGGTAAGTTCAGGGATCCTGAGTTCGAATCCCAGTTTCGACTTTTACCTTTTTTAAAAATTTATTTATTGATTTATTAGGATTGCCTTCTTCTTCAACTATAAATTTGTTTTCAACCACAATGGCATCTTAAACAAAACTTTTAACATTTTTGAAAAAATGTGGCACAATCTAAAAAAGTTTAATTTTATGAAATCAAGCATTTAATTAGAAAACCCAAAGCAACTACGGAGCTTGTACAAAATATGTCATACACAGAGCCCATAAACAAATATTGTTAATGTGTCAATAAACACAAACTCACTTTATGGCATCATTTTAATTCTTAACCCGGAGTCATGGGGGTGGAAATATAATACAAGTACGTGGGAGTTGGGTCATCATGACCCACTTATTTAACACCAGTTATTTAAATTTATTTATGTTTTTTTGCTCAAAGCTATATTGAACTTTATTAAGGAATTAAAACATGAAGTAATATCGACAAATTTATTTTTTTATACATATAACATTCCACTTTAAAAAGTTAAGAAAATTAGTTTCCTCTAGCTTAACCATACTGAACACTTATATTTTATCATTCTTTTAATTTAAATGGCACTTTTTGGAACTTAACAAACTAATATTAATAAAAAGTTAATTCGAATCATCATTATGCAAAATCAGCATTACGAATGCAGTCGGCGAAAAGGGGTCAGCGGGGAAGGGTCATATTCACCTTTTTAAGCTTTCAGTACGTCTAACTCCCATGTTGATCACCGTCCGACTGATTTCTCATTAAAAGCGTTTAAAGGAAGAAAGCGGCAACATCGCACGTGTGGTTACAAAACCACAAGCAATTTAAAACATGGCGGGTCATTTTTACCCATCCGTCATGACGCCGGGTTAAATGAAATTTGATTAAATTAGTGGTGTGTACAAAATTATCTGTTTTCTTTTAATTGTTATGTTTAAATGCTCTAAGCAGAGAAAACCATGAACTTTTTTATAATATCCAAGTAAATATTTAATTTATTCATATAATCCAGTTTATCTCAGTATGATTTATGACAAACTAGATAATGTTTAAACG
Organism: Limnephilus auricula; assembly: GCA_951813805.1. Classification (NCBI taxonomy): domain Eukaryota; kingdom Metazoa; phylum Arthropoda; class Insecta; order Trichoptera; family Limnephilidae; genus Limnephilus; species Limnephilus auricula. The sequence goes on along the minus strand of OX638392.1, from coordinate 39,118,890 downwards.
TTTCTGAAGATAGCGTCCACAACGAGCTATGAAAAGTTTGTTCCGCGTTTTAATATCCGCCTGATTAATTATTTCCTACGGAAAATATTTTTGAGACTACGAAATTTGAGCTCATAATTTTAATAACTTTCAGTTTTAATTACTACGAAATTTATTGTATTCAAACTTCTAATATAATTTAAAATCGACGTAAATGAAACGGTGTCCCTTCGCCTGCTTTTAAAAGTTTTTTGTACTGTTAAAATAACACCAGCTGCGAGGTGGGCTGGATCGGAAGAGGCCGGATGAGGGAGACCCTTTGACCTCTCCAGTCAGGTGTGGGGGGGTTTGGATTCATACGTCACTCATAAATACACTGACCGATCAGATTCCTACCCAACCGTCATACCCTTTACATTCCCAAAACTTCCTCTCCTCCTTTCCCTTTAAAAGACCCACCGCACAGCACTCCCAAAGATTACATAGAAAATATTTTCCCAATCTAACTATTCAAAAAACTTTTTTTCTATTTGGATTTTTTTACGTCCAATCGGAGATTTATTTTGTCCATTTGGACAATTTTTTCGAATGGGTCAATGAATGATATTTGTCAAAATAATTTAATATAATAATAATCCTACCGAATATATACGAAACATGTCAATTTTTCTGTTTTAGAACTAGAGAGATACCTAGTTGGACATTCAAAGTATCATTAAACTGTAAAGGTGTTTTTATGACAAATAAATAAATCAATAAAAAATAAATAAATAAAATTCTTTCACCTCATAAATAGGATATGGGTCAAATAAAATATGGATTAAACACGTATTATTATATTCTATCCATATAAAAATGCAGGTTTAAAATTTATATTTGCATTTACCTGTTTTAAGATACGTAGGTAGTAGATAATGTAATGAAAAATAAGATTAAAAATGTGTAGGCACTAGATTTTTTCAAATAAATCTTAATGTGGGCGGTGAGCGAAATACGGTTGAGAACCTGTGATATACACGATTCACTGTTAATCGTGTAGATTTTTTTTCGAAAAATAATACAAGATTCTGATCAGTCAGAAGTCAGGCGTTAGAATCTTCTTTATTTATTTTTTTCTGCAATTTTCAGTTTGAATGTTATTATTTTTTAAATTTTGATTACCGCTGAGAGCCTCTACTGCTCCGAACTACAGAGCCCGTGGGACCATGGCATCCCCAATTAGGATATGTTGATAGGCTGAAGGGAGGAGGGATGGGAAAAAGTTGCGGCAGAGAGCGGTATTCGGTCTGGTTACCAAACGCCCCTAAAGCCATTATAAACAACGTTTAAATTCTGAATAGTGGCGCTGTTTTTTTTCAAAGTTCTTCTTTATAATGATGCAACCCTCAGAAACATTAATATTTTAACAGTTTAAGGATAAATGTGGCTTCCAAGATAATAAACCACCGTAAAAACGTAGATGGATAGCTCAAAAGCTCACTAAAAGGTTTAAAGCTTAAGTCACAAGAGACCTTAAAATATTTAAGTATGCCGAGGTTTATTAAGAGGAAAAATAATAACCATAATTATTCTTCCCGGGACACAAATTCGAGGAAAATGCTACGTTGATGCCTGAGGCATCCTATTCCAACTGCCTTGGGAGAATCAAATTATTGGTCTCTATAGGCCCTCAAAGTAGGAACAGATCTGCCTGAGGCCGGAAGGGTCCTTAATCTGCCACTACTTGCAAGTGCTTTCGCAAGTCGTCTTATGGTATTTCAAATTTAACAGAGAAAATTTGATTGAAGGATTTTTTTCAGGATGAATAATTGTAAATAATAATTAATATAATATTACATTATAACGGTCACTTGTTGAAAATTCTCCAGTCCTAAAGAATCATTAAATTCTCAAGTCTTTCAAAATAAATATTAACTCACCTTTGGCATTAATCTTCTTTTAACCGCTTGGACACATAAGCTTGTTTTCACGATAATTTAACGTAGGTAGACATAGGAATGACGTATGTCCCGTACCTGAGTTATTGTGAATACCAACAGTGATGGGGGGCAGTAAATGTAAAATCATGCAATGTCCAGTGTTTTCAATATAATGTCCTCCACGTGCAAATTGATATCTTCTCCAAGCATAAACTTTCTTATTAAAGTGTGTTTATCAGAAGTGACCGACCAGGTAAGTATGTTTCTGTATACATTTGTAAATAATAAACTTAGCCTGAGTATTATATTATAAATTGTACAGCGCCCTTGAGCTGATTTCTCACAAAAACGGCGCTCTACAAATTATCGAATTATTATTAGATATTATTATTATTATATAAATATGAGTAAGTACCTATGTTACTTGTAATTCTGTAACTTTAATTCAGAGTTGTAAATATAAATGTAAGTCACTAGTTTTAAGTAAGTAGTTATAAGGCTTAGTAGTAAGTCACTTGTTATAGTTATGAATCTTAGTTTATCTGCCCTTGAGGTGATTTTTTACAAAAACGGCGCTGTATAGGTCATCCAAATACTATTATTATTATCTCGCACGATGAATGTTGTTATTTCCTTATTTTTAAATATATGTTTTCTATGTACATTGCTTGCTCCTTGCTGCGTGTAGTGTATATAAAAGTATACGTAGTATCAACGTCTTTCAACAGATGTTGTTAATATAGGTATTTATAAGTAGTATTGAGGTGTCTCAGCAGATGTCATTAAAGTTGTACTCTTGCCGTTCATGCCTGATGCCCTAACGGTTATGAAAATAGTCGTAAATATATCCGATCGACAGCTGAACACCTTCAGTCAAGAGTTCTCCTGCTCCAGAGTATCTATTAGAACGGATGTTTAGTATACTTAGATATTTATTGTAAACAAGACGAAAAATAAAAACGATTCGTTACCAAATATTATTGAAACTTCCAATTTAGAAATGGGGAAGAGGTAGGTTGAGGAGTTTCTGGCTATCAATATCCGATCACTAAATACGACTATAACCATTTCAAGTAACTTTTATTTTCTTAATTGCTAGTCTGAGATTCTGAGAGTAATTACCACTTTTGTTTGAAATTCTTGGGACATGAACTCAATTCTACCAGCTGAAAGGTCAGAAGTAGATACTTACCCCTGTCCAGAATGTTATAAGTTAATAATTTACTTATTAACAATTTACTCCGAAAATAACATAACAACGTAATTTTTTATCCACTACTTATAATATGCATTGTGTCCTGGGAGTAATTCCACACGAAGGAAGAACAAAAGGGAAGATAACATTTTCGAAATTCCATTCCATCAAACAATTCACCCTTTTTGTTAAAAACCTATATTAAAGCGTTGGAATTTCGAAAAAAAAATCGATTGAATCTTTACTTATACATTCGTGTAGATTCACCTTACTTACATTCAAGTTACTGGACTTTACCCTCGGACACCTTGAAATTTCGAATGAAAATGTCATGAATTTTCGCTTGAAATTAATTGAATATCAAATAATATTAAATTGATGTCACCCCATTTAGCAGAATCGCTTCAGCTCAACACTCAAATAATGTAATTAGAAATTGGAGTGCTAATAAATTGAATGATCAATAATAGTAGTTAGCTGAGCTCTCGTAATCTTCAAATTGTGAACTTGCCAGACTCAGACCGGCTCCCAGGCCGATTGAAACTTTAACTTCGTCGTTCGGTTTTCGCTGTAGTTAGTAGTTAAAGTAGATGGTATATTCTACCCGGAATCTAGTACCCGAGCATCAGTGGCGGTTAGCAGGGTTCAAAAGTGGGGAGGCACAAACATTTTTTTTTAAGTAAGCATTATGTTTACCTTCACCTACCTGTACATAAAAAAATAAGGGAACTATAACAATAAGTGAATCGGAGAAAATGTCAATAGTTGCCTTAACTCTAACATCGAAACTTTCTCCGATTCCAAATTTAAAAGAGCCTCCTGTCAAAGATACAAACTGTTCAATGGGCATACGTATCCCTTCACACATAGACACATACCTAAACACTACGCACATCACCCGAAATTACTAAATATACTATACATATCACAAATAAGACATAACAAAGAAACTCATCATGGGAGGTACCCTAACTAACTAACTAACTAACTAACCATCACGCCGTTTCCCCGCAGGGGTAGGCAGAGAGGATGGACCGCCAAATACCTCGGTCTTGGCACACACTCTTTGCCTCATTCACATTCATACATCGTCTCATACATACTCTTCTATTTTTCTGACTCTTGACATGGCCCGACTCAAGTATCTGATTCACTTGATCGTGCCATGTCTTTCTCGGACGTCCCCTACTTCTTATACCATTCACACTTGCATCATATATTCTCCTTGCGCTCCTTTCTTTGTTCATTCGCTCTACATGCCCAAACCATATGAGGGTTCCTTTCTTAATTTTACTCATTACGCTTACATCAGCCTTGCATTCTTTTCGAATCTCCACATTTCTCACACGATCATACATGGTTTTACCACACATACGCCTCAGGGATCTCATTTCAACGGCATGCAGTTTACTAGGTACCAACCATGAAATATTATTGAATACCTGTAAACTGTCTCATCAATGTAACCAATGTACTGTTTTTTTCTATAATATATAATAAATACATAAAAATATGTCAAACTGTATTAATAATGTGCGAACACAAAATAGGCCGTCAACTGAAAATTCACACTCCTGAATTAATCAAACTAGCCGTACATATTAGACGCACGCCCAAGGTTCTCAGATATATAATTATATACGGTCGCTACTGTGTGTTTTAGGTATGATGCTATCGTGCGGTATTTTCCGTGTATATAATATAATCGAATAATATTTTGTTAAGTGTATAACGTTAGTTCGCTTTGATAAGTGTATTAGGAGTCTATATATTATATTTGCATACTCATATTATGCAAATACTCTTATAAGATAAGAGCATTCGTCAAATTCTAATTGGAGAATGGATTACGGTAATGTACCCAACTGATATAGAAATGAACCACTGAACGGATAATACACAATAGAAATGCCTTACATGTAAATTTTAATGGAAACCAATGCCACTGACAATACATTATAGTTAGCCCATTTAGCACACGCTCTGTCTCTCTTACTTATGAAATACAAAGTGATTTTGTGAAAAACAATCCCACATCACATTTCTTGTAATCTTCTTTATTGTATGGACTAAACGTAGTCACATATATAAAATATATATTTACCCAGCGCCAATTAAATAATAATACATTATTATATTAGTTTCTAATCCATTATTCAATTATTCAATTATTTAGTTTTGTTGTTATTCCTCCAAAATTCCTAACTGTAGCCAAAAAATAGCAATATGGAGGGGAGGGAAACCCCTGCCGAGGGAGAAGGAAGTGGTAAATGAAATGGATGATGATGGATACAATTTCTGAAAATTATGAAAATAGCCAGCGGGACTACGGCATCCCCAATAGGATATTTTTTAAGACTGAAGATAGTAAGGAGGGGAAGGAGATGAAGAGAGAAAGATTGGGAAGTATCTGACTATTCAGATATCGTCACCAAACACATTAAAAGCTAACGAATGACATCTCTACTAGACTTTGTCAGGATGGTTAAGGTTAGCAGTGAAATAAGTTAAGAACCTTAACTTATTTCAATACAAAAAAAAATTATTTATTTTTGGTAGTGAAAATGTAAAATTTTATGTTTTTGCTTTTTCACAACGGCGCACAGGTCTCCATTGTATTCATACTCAATTGTCAATTATTCTTCATAAGCATTGCATTTCTGGGCTTATAACACACAGGAATCAAAATTAGGATGGGCATATGCTGAGGCGCGGCCGCGCAGAATGTGCAAAGCGAATCAGATTTTGTAGTGTAAGGACGTGTATGAAACGACATATTCTGCGTAGCAGACACGTGCCACGCAGAAACGCGTCTGTTCTGTTTGCTTTGCTCTGCGTCGAGTTTCAGATACTGCGCTACACGTACGAAGGCGGACCATATTTCCTATGAGAATCTCGCCTTTTCAGTTATTTGCCCTCTGAAAGACTATAAATCAATAGTGAATTATTAATTACAAAGTCAGGCTCGGATATCGACATTCTCATAAACGACTATTTACCAAGCAGCTATAAGTTGGACTTGTCCGGTGTTGTGACGTCCTATTTTGAAATATTTTACTTTATTTTATATTTGTCATTTTTACTCAACTTCAATCAATTATTTTCGCCTATGGACTGCTTTACTTTGAATTCTGTCCTGCATTTTTTTCAACTTTCTACATTGTCTTTGGATCATTTTTTCTGTGATTTTATCGACTGTCAAAATGTGTCAATTAATTGATTAAATTCTGTTAATTCATTTTAATCACAATTTGGAAGGCGGTATGGGCACCACCACCCCGGGAACCATTTATTGGGTAGCCAACACCTCTGCCATAGGTCATACCAAGTGTTTAGCTACGTTTGGTGACTTGGCAGGGGTACTCGGGTTCAAGGGGGGTGAGATTTTTCCGGATCTGGCAGTGTATACATCATTTCTTCAAACTTCGCAAAATCACTTTGTGGCGTCATTTTGAATTAAATTAAAACAAATAACTTTTTTTAAACCACTAATATAATCACAATTACCTACATATTTCAAAACCGATGGTTTCTTCGTCAGGGTAGTAATGACATAAACTACTTGTGTATACATCACTTATAAGTAGTTTATCTAAACTGTTAAAGCATTATGGTCAGTGGTTAAGTGGGCATCGCGTTTGAGTCCCACCCAGACGTTCCGTGTTCGATCCCTCGGCTGGCTAATCCTCCATCACAACACAAGCAACATCTTCCGCTTAATGTGTTGGTAGTAGGAGATTTTCAAATGTTGTTGGGTTATTCGTAACCCGGGAATGTTTGTCTTTTTAAAAAAAAAAAAAAATTATGAATATACAAAGTATAGGAACGCAAGTGTTTCATTACAAACAGAACCTACATCTTATTATGCAAACAATCTTGGTTTTGGAAACAACAACAACAGAGGAGGCTGGCCTTATAATCGAATACCTTCTCCAGAGACGAGACCAGGGACCACACAGAACTAAGATGTGTTTCCTGCGTCTCAGCATATCCTGGTCACCGATGATATCTGCGTTGTCCGTCCTGCGGTGACATTTCTGATCTGCTGCACAATCTGCGCGACCTGCGTCTTAGCATAAGCCTAGCCTTACTTTTACCACAAATAATTATAACAATAAGTCATTGGTATGAAACAGTTTTATTACGTATAATATCAATGACAGAATTTTATTCATAAAATTATAATGATCGTAATGACTAAGTTCATACATCATAGAGAGTCACAAATTTGGTTAAATTCCTTTTAAAATCATCCTAATGCGCTGTGAAATATTACATGGTATTATTATTCGAAACTACATAAAATATTATAATGATGTAAAATGTATAATACAAGTAGCATTTTTCTTTCATATAAAATCACTTGGAGACATTATTTGTAAATTTCATTTACATCTATTATTTATTATATCACAAGAAATACTCGAAAGAGATATTAACTCCTTACAAATCAAAGTTAGTATTTAGCATCATTCATAAACTATTTATTTTAAAGTTTGCTTTTGAACAGAAAACGTAATTTTATTGTTAGTAACTTTGTAAGTAATATCACTTAATCTATGTGTCAATAAATTAATGTTTTTACTTTTGATGATTAATGATTTTTTTTTCAACTTCTTAAACAGATATTTCTTGAATTTGTACCCTTTTTTTCTGGGGGCGAAGTGTTCCAGTTCCATCCCCTGTATTAATCTAAACAAAAAGAAAAACCAAATTAGTCAAGAGTAAATTACAATTACAATAAGTACACACTCAATCAAAGCGGATATGGGTACCACCTTGGATAACCAACACCCCTACCATTAGTTACCCCAAGTGAATTGGTACGTTTTGTGACTTAGCAGGGGTGCCCGGGAACCTACTGCGTAGCGAGCCGGAACGAGAGAGGCTGGTGAAGGGAGACCATTTGACCTCTCCAGCCGGAATTTCTTGACGCATTGCCTTGCACTGCAGTGGGAGGGATGGATTTGGGCATCACTACTGGACACACTCACACCCAGATTCCTAACCACCATTCATATCCTTTTCCTTCCCAGAAATTCCTCTCTTTCTTTACCTTAAATAAACGGCTCCACACAGCATCCCCAAAAATAGGCTGTGAGGGAAGCTATTTTACTCCGGTCCTCCTCTGCGAAGTAAATGTAAAAAAATACCCCACCTAGTTATTACATTTTCATCCTAGAGGTAAAAATGAATTATGTAAAACGATCTGAAAAGTACTAAAATATTCATTTTTCTATTTTTCGTCCGTCATAACACAGGCACATCCCTAACATGGCGGGCAAAAAATGCTCATTATATAATTCAAAATTTTGGTTGAACAATTATGGGGGATATTTAATTATTCAGCAATTCTTCAATAAATTTCAGTATAATAACTGTGTGCCAAAAAATAAATCAAAATAATTTGTCAAATGAAAGCGATAATGTTATAACCGATAAAATATTGGACACGAAAAACGTAACAGAATGTATGTATTTAATGAATGTGAATTTTAAACCAGTAATCTAAATTAAGGACCAATTTTAGTATTTTTTAACTTTAAGGTACAATTAATTATCTCCACACAGAAAGCTCTACGGGAAAAAATCCCTCAGGGCCTGTGTCATCTTTGCTTATGCTGTGTGGATGGTCTTTTCAGGAATGAACGAGAAGAAGTTCTGGGAAGTAAACAGCGTAGAGGGATAGGTAGAAATCTGCGAGTCAATTTTTTTAGAGGTGGCGAACGTATGAATCCATCCCTATCGCTACGATATAAGGCGATGGGTCGAGAGAGCTGGAGAGGTCAAAAGGTCTCCCTCAACCAGTCTCTCCCGGCCCGCCCCGCTACGCAGTAGGTGAGTGAGCAAAAGAATTCGACACCAAAACTTAGACAAACCTCACCCCATGAACTCGAGAAAACCCTGCTACGTCACCAAACGACAACACGAATATAAAATATTTTGATACCTATATTTATAACTAAAAACTTCCATAGCAAATAAATAATATAGTAATTTACAGAACCACCCAGCTACCAAAACGTTTAGAGTTCGTTTCTCGGAAAAAAAAAAATTTCTGTAAAAGATTTGTTTTTTCCTCTTACTTTTTTAATTTTATTTATTTATTGAATCATTTACAGAGTATTTACAATTTGTTATTACATTAAAGAAATGGCCGTTAGAATGTGCACAGATATTAACACTCCAATTTAAAATGTTCACAGCATACGTAATCAAATTGTAGTTATTATTAGATTCTAGTAGTAAAAAAACAGAAATAATAGTAATGAAAAAGAAATATAGAACATGAGATATAAAACATAGTAAGTGTACATTACCTACAGAGAAAATAAGAAAGAAAGAAAAAATAAATAAAACAATTACGTAACTGTTCTCCATGACATCATGGTAGAAGATTGTTTGGTTTTTTAATTATGCGAGATTTTTTTGTTTTTTTAATTTTTCTTTATTTATTAAACTGCTAGTTACATGTTTTGAGAATTTTACGACCACCACGCTACGCGCATGCCCGTGTTGTGGTGGTCAGTTATCTATAGAGTGCATTAACTTATGAACTATAAAAGAATGTGAAATAATATAAAGTTATATAAATTAACACAATATGAAAAAATATTTAAGAAAACAAAATAAGAATATAAAAGAGTATGAATGAATAAAGTAAATTACAAAAAGTGTAGAACATAAAAAGTATATATAAATATAATAAATATGAAAGAATATTAAAAAGTATGCAATTAAAAAATATATAAAATCAAAATAGGATAATAATAATAATTTTTAACGCACCAGATTTTCATTCCCATAGGAAATACTAAACCCTTTCATACACTTTTCCATATAAATGATCATCTAGTAAATCCACGTTATGCAAGTGTATTATATAAGTATAATTAAAACAAAACAATACAAGAACAACATGTTAATCTACCAAAATATTAAATGGGAATATAATTCACCGACTCCAGATATTTTCATATCAGATGGTTCGGCTCGGTGGAATTCCTAATTTGACCGATAAATCCTACAGATCCCTCAATATAAATATTTCAAAAATCTTTCGTAATCCTACATGTATTTAAAATGAATGAATTTTTTATTTTTATAAACAAATTCTTTGACAAATCTAATATGCCTAAATTTTTAATGAGAGAGCTAGGTATAATGCCAGTAGCCGAAACAACAAATGGTAATATTTTTATAGTCTGAGAATGCCAAATTCTTTTAATTTCATTTCCTAAATCTGTATACTTTCTTATTTTTTCAGAAACAGATTTTTCAATATTACAGGAATTTGGAATAGCTACATTAATGAATAAGTTATTTTTTTAAATTTTGTCATGTAAAACTATATCGGGTCTATTGTGACTAATTGGTATGTCTGTTAGTATAGTTTCATCATAGTAAATTTTAAAGAAATTATTTTCTAAAAATGAATTTGGTTTGTATTCATAATATGGTACTATATTATGACAGTCAATCAAGTTATGTTTAATTACCAAACTTTGGTGAATTCGTTATGTTTATTTACCAAACTTTGGTGAATTAACACAAGCATAAACTTTCTTTCTTATTAAAGTGTGTTTATCGGAAGTGACCGACCAGGTAAGTATGTTTCTGTATACAATTGTAAATAATAAACTTAAATATAGCCTAAGAATTATATTTTAAATTGTACAGCGCCCTTGAGGTGATTTCTCACAAAAACGGCGCTATACAAATTATCCAATTATTATTATTATTATTATTATAATAATTAACTCACTCTATTTAATTATTAATTAAATAGAGTGAGCAGAAAAGGAAGGATTATTATTACTAGCGTTGGTCACACGGTCACGGTCACGTATATCCTGTCATATTAGATAGTATTTTACAGACGATACATTTGTGACAGTGGATTGAAGTATGCAATATCTTAAGATGGAATATATTACGACTCCTTAAATTACATCTATTGGAAATTTTCATACGAATATTGCTCAGATAATGTGTGGGAATGGGTGAGGGGTTTAATGTTGTTTAAATTGTAATAATTAATAAAATAAATGATTAACGTGGATAATATGTCCGACCGTCGTGGCCGAGTGTGTGACGACCGTCCGTGGCCGAGTGGTAAGACACTTGACTCCCAATCGGAAGGTTGCGGGTTCTAACCCGGCGTGCGCAAATAAATTTTATTTGATTAATTTGTGTTATTTCACAATTAATTAATAAAAATAATGTATACTACATTTGCGGCACGTTCCAGAGTGGAAGATACTCTCAGTATCGCCCTGGTGTAAGACCACCATTCAGAATTGAAACGTTGCTTAATAATGGCTTAAGCCGTGTTTAGTGACTAGATCTGAATAGCCAGGTACTTTCCCACCTTCCTCTTCCCCATCTCCTTCCCTTCCCCACATACCTTCAGCCTCACAACATACTCCAATTGGGGATGCCATAGTCTCACTGGCTCCAGAAGGGAGCAGTTGGGACTCTTGTGAAGTTTATCTATAAAAAAAAAAAAAACGATAACTCAAAATTTGCTTATTAAATTAGTTCATGCCACAGGATTAGCATGAAGTTATACGGTGAATTGAAAGTCTGGTCGATGAAGCAATAAGCTGCATTATCGGCCATCCACTCGGTGGATGAATCCAGGGGCGCGCGGGAAAATTTACCGGAAGTGGGCTAACGATCGGACGTCCCGGCGCCCGTTTCCGCGGCGCCCCGCGCACTGCCTATTACTTCGGCGGCCGGAAATCATTTCATTGCTTTAGGATTTATTTTTTTTCACGGTTAATTTTGGTGTTAATGGTATATATCATGTTGTAAAGATTTGTATATGATAAACTTACGGTCTACATAAACGAATTCTAACATAAGGTAGGAAAATAATTTCCATCAAGGCCTTTGTTATCTTAGGGGATCCTGTGTGGAGGAAAGAAAGGAGAGGAGAGAGTTCTGGGAAGGAAAGGGGCTTGAGGGGTGGGTAGGAATCTGGGGGTCGCGTGTGTCCATGAGTGACAGACGAATTTTAGGAGCAAGGCGATCTACAATACTAGGTAATGGGTTAGAGAGTCCGGTTAGACAGATCAAAAGGCCTCCCTCAACCAGTCCATGTCAATCCGGCCCACAACGCAGGTGGGCAGCTGCATCCACCGTCAAGACCCAAGACAAACCTCATCCCATGAAACCCAAACGTAGAAAACCATTTGCTTTGATATTTTTTATTTTTAAATTTTTTTTATGGCATCCCCAATTGGGGTATGTTGTGAGGCTGAAGGTAAGTGGGTAAGGAAAGGAGATAAGGAGGAGCAAGGTGGGGTAGTACCTTGCTTTTCAGATCTAGTCACTAAACACGGCTAAAGCCATTATTAAGCAAAGTTTCAATTCTGAATGGTGGCCTTACACCAGGGCGATACTCACAGTATCTTCCACACTGGAACGTGCCGCAAATATAGTATATTATTTTAATTAACTAATTGTGAAGTAACACAAATTAATCAAATAAAATTTATTTACGCACGCCGGGTTCGAACCCGCGACCTTCCGATTGTGAGTCAAAAGTCTTACCACTCGACCACGGACGGTCGTCATATGACAGAGGTTTTCGTTAGCCAAAAAAATGGTTCCCGGGGCAGCGGTACCCATCTCATCTCCCTCCTCCCTTCCCCTCCAAATTGCTATAAATTTATTACAAATTGGAACTGAACTATTCAATTACTTCTTCCTGATAAAAGAATGTATACAAATATACATTACTCGAATTAAAGTAGTAGAATTGTCACCTATTGTTACATTAAAATAAAAATTACTCAAAACACCACTGGGTTTTAAAAACACGAAATGTTATGATAGCCTGACCATCAACTAAGTTTACAATTTTTCAAAACCAATACTACAGATGTTTTTGTGGAACTAGATAAATAAAATTTAGATAATATTGTCTTCAAACCCAGACAAAATACCATGCTATCTTCCTGTCTTCTCATAATAACAATAGAATTCGGTACAGCGTATGATATTGTAAATATGAGACTGAGTACGTCATAGCAGAATATATTACGTTTGTGGAACATACTCCGACATCGAAGCGGTGACACGGTTGAAACTCCAGCAAAAGTTTAACAACTCCGCGATGAAATATGTTACTGAAATGTGACAGCTTTTATGCGGATTATTATATTACACAGGGTGCTTCGTTTTAACCGCAACATTGTAGCATGCAAACTGCTTAAATAAATAAGCTCACAAAATAATAAACTGAACTATCTTCATTTTTGTTACACTTCTCTTTTAAATTAAAAGCTGTCGAATAATGTGGCTTGTTGAGGTACTTTGATTATATTTTATATCGCTTAATATAAATTTTTAGCAAGAAGGAAATATGGATATACTATATGTTTCTTAATAAAAATACCATACAATGACACCCGTAATTAGGAAATGTTGCTAGGAGAAGAAAATGGTTGGTGCAGGAAAGGGGGGTATCATTTCTATGGACTTGGTTTGAACGTAGATTTGGCGCTGTAGATTTTTTGTGGCAATTTCTGGTGAATAAGTTACACGATACAATAAATAAACACTGCACTTCAGGGACAAAACTCGGAATCATGATTGTGAATCGGAAATGTGATTTATATTTATGAGTGATGTCGGTTTTAGTAGGTACCTGACAGATGATGTAGTAGTGTATTTTGTATTATAAACACACCGCTTGTATTTATTTTTATTGATTTTATGTTTGATTTGTAGAACGCCATTTGATTGTACGAAAATTTTTTGAAAATTTTATTAATTTTGATTTACATTAACTGACAAAATAAAAACTCATATTTAGTGGCAGGTATTGGGTGAATAGTGAACTATATCATCGACCTATATCAATGGTCATAGTGCACAACGTATTTTGAACTTTTTTAACATTATCTCCACACAGAAGGCTCTAAGGTAAAATAATTTCCAAACGCGGCTATGCCGTCTTTGGCAATTACTATGTGGTGGGTCTTTTTAAGGAAATTAAGTTCTGGAAAGGAAAAGTTATGAAAGATGTGTAAGAATCTGGGGGTTACTGAATCCATCCGTCCCTCCCAATGCGGTGCAAGGCGGTGGGTTAAGAGAGTACAGCTGAAAAGGTCAAAGGGTATAAAAACTGTCCTCTTCCGGCGTGCAACAAAGCCGATGGGTAGATGTACTCGTCACCAAGACCTGAACAAATTTTACCCCATGGACACAGGCACACTTCCAAAGTCACCAAACGTGGCGAATCATTTAGAATGATCTTTGGCGGAGGCGTTGGCTAATCGAATTTTTTGGTATACATACGAAGTTGCGTATACCAACAAATTATTCTTACAGGTTCTCGCTAATAAACATCGAAACCCTGTTAATTTTTTTGTAAGAACTTCAGTCCCGTTTTTAACCATTTTTACGAATAAAATGATCATATTTTAGAATAACATTGTTCTCCGTGTGGGCTTAAGGTCGTACAAACGAATGTCCTCAAACATCATATACATAGAGAAAATAATGCCTTTCTTTTTTAATTACATTACAGTTAATATAGGTCTTCTCGTTCTTATTATAAGGGCGTACACGGTTTAATCACATATAGGTGAGCCACAGGAGATTTATTTTCTGATGAAATTACATTCAATCTACTTTTGTCCTTATTCTACAAGTCCCATGCCCGACCACCACACATGATGGTTAATATTAGAATTTAATTGTGAACTGCTCGCTACCAATAGATTTCTTTAATTATTCTGGTTGGTTAAAACATTCTGAATATTTCGTAACACATAATTCTATTCAGGAGGTCGTTTAATCACCCTGTACACGGTGATGATAGGTACATAATATAATCCCCGTGGAAAACCTTTCAGTTTGAAGTAAATATTTGAATTATTTAACTATTGAATATGTCGTCGTGTTCGAATGGCTGATTTTATGGGCATATTTCGGTGGTGGATTGGGCGATAAAAGTTCGGTAAAGAAATTTTTAAATGAATCCGAAAAATTCAATATTTTTGTAAAGTTTCCGTGTGACCTGAAACCGAATTTTTATGCACTTACAATATGCGGCTGGTTTGAATGGACTATGATACGAGGCTGCTTTTTTTTGCTTCGAACTTTCAATTTGTATGTGGATTATAGGATAGATGGGGAAGGATGAAGGAATTTTAAAATATCAAAAGAATTCTGCCTGTTTTCGATGAAGTTGAGAGGAATTAAGGGATCATTTTCAATTTAGATCGTTCAGAAAAAGTTTTCGTTACGAGTTTTTTTTCAGGATGCAAATTGGAAAGAGAGTTATTTTTTCATTGAATTTCTTTGCTTTTTATTGAACCTATACAAATTAATAACAGAAAAACCCTCCATAAATTTTTTATCTTCGATATTAATGAACTTATATGACTAATCACATTTAGTATTTTAGAATGAAAAAATGTAATACATTGTTGCAAAATGGTATTTTCCTAAATGGAAAAAAACATTGGTAAACTGTATTGTAAGTTATTTAAATATATCTGAAATCTCTAAATACGCCAGTTTCTCTGAAATTGGATACGCAAAATCAAGGTTTGAGAACGTAAACGGTACTACATTAATTCTAATGTCACATGAAAGTTAAACAAAACGGTGTAAATGTACGTAACATAACCACAACCCTAAACCTGAAAAGCTTTTAACATTTGCGAAAAGTGTGTCGGCAAAATTATAGTTTTTTTTTAGAAATCAAGTATCAAAAAATTATTTTAGAGCAATTTTCTCTGAGTGCATATTTAGAAAAAAATATCACGACAGTGCTGAAATAGCTTTGTTGTGTCTCTAAATATGTAAAAAATATTCATCACACAACTTTTTCGTGACTCTCATATCCAATTTATAAATGTCCGATCACAATTTTTTTTTCAAAGATTCCGAAAGTCGACGAAAATTTAATAGATCTTAAAAAAAAATACAAAAAATGACATATTCGAATTTAAGTGTCTTTAATTTTAGAAAATCCAAAATCGCAATTATATGGAATATTCATAATTTTTAATATATTTTTACTTTATATATTAGGACAGTTGTGACCATTATCTTTTATTATTTTTGTGTATCTTGTTTATTTTCATATTATAAAAAATCAGATTTTTATTGTTATCTTCTTCTTCAATCATAAACACTATTTTATATTACTCTATAGTCATATAAATTCTTTTGTTTTCTTTAATATTCTTTAATATAATATTATTTTATATATATACGTATAAATATATATATATTTTTTTTTACGTTTTCTCACATTCTTTAAATTTCATATGTTAATGTACTGTATAGAAAATCGACCACCACAACACGGGCATGTACCTAGCATGGTTGTCGAAAAATCCTCAATTCATGTAACAAATAATTCAATGAATAAAGAAAACTTAAAAAAAAAACATACTTAATAAATTCATATATGACAGTGTTAGGATTATTTATGTCATTGACCAATGAAGAAAATGATTAAAACCATAATAGAAAAAAGAAAAATACACAACAATTTACCTGATACAATCAAACAAAATTTTCTACGAATCAGAAGAATTTTGGCATATTTTCTATTATCATTGTGTACCACACTTTCTTATATCTGATTTGAAAACTACCAAAACGCGGCTTCCTTATGTATATTTTTCGCGCTATTTTTAAAACGAAAACTTCTAGAACTAAGAATCGAGTGTGGAACCATTTATTTGTGAATCAACCTCAAATTGTTAACCATAAATCGTCAACTAGTTGTGAAATGGTTTTCAAGTTAGCCGTAAAAATCTTTGCCAATTTCCCGTAGGAAACTTCGATACGGATAGAATTTACTCCATAAATCAGGCGTGATAAAAATCTCGTATACCAAATACTCATTCGACATGGGTTTCGGGAAAATTTAACCGCTATACCTAGGTAAACGATTTCATATTCTGTTCATAAAACGTATGTTATTTAAATGTGTAAGTTTGATACGGAAATAAACGAACATTAATATATTACAACTAAACATCTCATTTTCCCCGATAAATTCACAGAATAGATTAACGGCAGGTATCATGAAACATATTATGCATAAAATACTTAAAAATTGACTAGCTGCACAAGTTTTGTATAAGCAAACCTTTATTTCAATCCTGGCTCAGCGTTAAGCTCAACGCCAGTTAAAAAAGTATTTGAATTAACACTATTTATAATAGATTCTTTCCTAGGGGTATTTTGGAATTTTTAAATGTATTCTTAAATGTTTAATTATGACGTTACTGCTATGAATATTGTTTAGGTTTTGTGAATATACCAATAAGAGATTTATTTTATTTATTATACAATACCTCTCTAATTGAGAAAATCTCGTGTTTAGAGAGGGAGCACTATCAGAGTTGACAGTACTATACATATTTAACAGTTGTTACAATTGGCATGCATGTAGAACCACTATTTTATACATAATATAAACATAAGTTGGCATTTGTTTTTGTACATAATAGAAATATAAGATGGCACATCGTAACAGATACTTAATTCTAATTAATAGTAAAATGTTTTTTAAGTTTTTGTTAAAAAATTTCATAATTTGGATTTGATCCTCTCGGATTGGATTTCTTTAGGGAGTTCGTTAAAGCATTTTATGGCTGAGTACGTGTAATGATGTTGGGCTGTTGTAGTATTAAGTTTAGGGATTATTATACTTTTGAAATTAGCTGTCATTTTGTGGTTATCCATTTTATAATAGGGATTATTATTTGTCTTAAGGTTCTCGGCCTGGTGCTACAAGACTTTTTTGTTAGTTTATCTTTGTCGATTTGAAGTAATGCGTTTTTTTGATAAATTTTATTTAGTGGTAATACTTATTTTAGTGAACAGATTATTTTCCTTACTTTATTAATTAATAATCTATTCACTTCTTCTTAGTATATTCAAAAAACCTAAACAAGATTCATCGCAGTAGCGTCATTATTAAACAATTAAGAAAAAATTTACAAATTTTAAAATAACGCTGGGGGAGAATCTATTATTTTCACAGGAAGTCGGTTTAATCAATAATAAATCAATTAAATCGCTTTCCAAATTGATATTTTAAATCGTATAAATAACATCGTCTAATTGTGGAACACAACAGTTTGAAAATGGCCTTGTAAGACGAAACAGCTGTCACAATAATAAAACCAAAACTCTTGCAGAACTTAATAATAAACATTTTTAAATTTTATATAAAAATGGCCTTGTAAGCCGAAACAGCTGTCACAATAATAAAACTAAGACCCTTGCAGAACTTAATAATAAAAAAATTAAAATTTAAAATAATTTTTTTAAAAAGTAAATGGACTTTTACTAATACACAAAAACAATAAATACGCTTTTGAATTTTTAATAAATTTTTGAAAATGGCTCAACATACGTTTTTCTGTCTAAAATTACTGTAATATATATTTTTTTAAACATTTACATATCTTAATAGGAAAATGTATTATAAACGTTACCTAAAATTATTTTTTTTATCGATTTATGTAAAAATTCCCGATGTTGAACTTTTTTTTTTCAAAATTTGTTCAAAGATTCCGATCGCCATTAAATGTTTAATTAAATTTTGGTTAATGAGAATTATTATGGGGTACATGTTAATTATTTTGTGGTAAACTTTTAGATTTGAATAAATTGCGTGGTATGTTTTTTGTTTTTAAAACCGTTTGGATTTTATTACAAACCATGATAGTAAGGGAGAAACAACGGAGTCTATGAGATATATATGAGAACACCGAACAAAATAGCCTGTTTGTGCTCATTTGTATTCACATCCAAATCATTACACACACAAATACAACAATAAAATACTCAATATTAAATAGAGAAGTTCTTCACTAAGGGTGCGTTTTCACTTTATAGGTGATCGCTGAGTTTTGTTTGGAGTAACCAATGGTTAATATGATTTATCGGGTTCTTAAAAAGTTTACGTCTTGTAAAATAAAATTTGCAGCCTACTTTCATATGCGAGCATAAAAAAATAACAACAGGTGTATAGACAATAAAACAGTTTTATGAATTTTCGTTATGAAAGCTATAACCATTTTATAAGGTCTATCAAACATGCCAATTAACATCACAATTCACACAATGACAGAATTACTCAAATATCCAGATAAAATTGTTGAATATTTGTTGAATTGTCGTGGAATATTAATGTCTATGGTCGAGGTGGAGAATAATACAATTCAAATAATATGATTATAAAACCGATTTATTATTGATTGTCACGTTTTCACTGTGGTTCACAGTATTCTCAAAGATAACACGTAAAAACTTGATGCTGTAGCCGTACAAAACCATTCTGGTTTAGATTAAAAAAGGTGGTTTAAATTTCAAATTTTAAGTATTTTCGATTATTAGCTTTTTTGACAAAAAATAATACCTAGTGCTGTACATCATATATAACTAACTAACCGTAACGCCGCGCCGTTTCCTCGCAGGTGTATGCAGAGAGGACGGATCGCCAAACAACTCGATCTTGGAACACACCTCTTGACTCATCACATTCTTACATCTTTTCATACATCCTGTGTTGTTATTCTGAATCTTGAAATGGCCCGACTCAAGTTTTAGGTTCACTTAATCGTGCCACGAATATATAATAATTTGCATTATTTATGTACCTCTTCGGTCTGTCTTGACACAAGAATTTCCCAATGAGACAGGCGTAGAACAATCCATTATAATATATATTATTATTAAACTAGCGTCTGTACGGTTGAAATTTAAGAACCCCACTTCGCGTACAACTCCGACGCCCCGCCTTATGTGAACTTTGTTACCAAGCTACTGAAGTGTCGCCCGCCGTCCGCTGCTGGTTATTTTTTATTATGATAAAAAAAAATAATTACCGAAACTTAAATAAATAAAAATAAAAACTTTTTAAAAGACCTTTTAAAATATTTCTATTGCAAAACATTGTGCCAACTAAATTAATATAATATCACAAATTTATCCTCTCAAGGAAAAAAAAAATCTGAGAGAAAAAACAAAAAACCCTTTAGTTTTTCATCGCTACCCATGATGGTTCTGACAGTATATTGTCTCACTTTTCTCAATAAGTCCCTAAAAAATAAATGAACGTTGCGTTTTTTTGCGTTTTCTAAAGACGAAATGTCAAAATGGTTTATTATATTATGTTCCTACTCACAACCCTTAAATGGCAATACTCAATTTGGCCAAAACCAATTTAGGAGGCGGGTACATGTACTGCCACCCCGGGAACTATTTATTGGATAACGAACGCTCCTGCATTAGGTCACCTCAACAGGTTCGCTAGGACTTGGCGGCGGATGCGTCTGCCCACTTACTGTATCACCTTGCAACACAGTGGGAGGGATAGACTCTTACGTTCATTACTCTTGGACACACAGACCTCCAGATTCCTATCCACCCCTCATATATTTTTCCTTCCCAGAATTTCCTCTCTTCCCATTCCTAAAAAAGATTCCCGAACGACAATCATGGTCCTGAGTGGAATTATTTTCTTCAAGGCCTTCTGTGTGGAGCTAATGTAAAAAAAGGTAAACACCCTTTCAGATCTTACCCAGAGCCTTTCATAATAATTATTAACCTACCTGATTTTGGTTTGGCGGTACCTTTGGTCGATACAAAGGGGGTGGTTCTTGAGTTGGGGTCGTTGACATCAAAGTATTCTCTGATGACCTTTCCCGCAAGTGGATGCTGGCTGAAAAAAATACTATTTTTAAAATCACGGCGAATTGTTTTATGTAAGAAATCTGTAATCGAAACCAATGGAACAAAGGCATCTGGATTTATGAAATATTTTGAGGCTAAAACATTTGGGAGCTGAAGGAAAAATATAGAAGAGACTAAGCAGAAAGTCACTAGGCTGCTCACAAAGGAACCAAAGATCGATCTTAGGTGTGTTGCTTTATTATAGCAAGATACTCAAAAACGCATTATTATTTTGAAAATTATTTGAATTAGCTATTATACTT
The DNA here is from genome assembly GCA_951813805.1 of Limnephilus auricula. Classification (NCBI taxonomy): domain Eukaryota; kingdom Metazoa; phylum Arthropoda; class Insecta; order Trichoptera; family Limnephilidae; genus Limnephilus; species Limnephilus auricula. The sequence goes on along the minus strand of OX638392.1, from coordinate 39,097,807 downwards.
GTAGATATATAAATTGGCTTATATCCGATGGTATGGCTAGATTCCAACTTGTTTTTTCGAAACGCACATCGGGTACCTATGCTGGCCGTTACCGGCCCACTGACAGCCGCCTGCATGAGTCTGCAATTGTTTATTGTTCTATTGCCACGCAAGTATCATCATATTAACGTTTACACCGTAACAAGATACTCAAAATATTGTGATCATGACTCAATCATAAAATAACAACCTACCCCGAGTGCCTGTGCTACCTTTAGAGAATATTATTTATTATTATTTAGGGATGGTCCGATGCTCTGTAGGGAACCCGCCTGCAGAGCGCGGGTATAAACTGTGCGACCTAAAGTTTAAGTTTAGACTTACGGAATTCAATACTTCGTTTGTGTGAAAGCAATATGAAACCAATACATTACAATAACGACCACTAAGGATATCCACGTACCGAGAGAAATATAACCACCGTGAGTACCCTTTGTTACATTACTTTATCATCTGGTTCTGCGGAATATACTGTATCGAGATCCACAGGCATTGCGCGATTAGAGTAAACAATCGTACCTTCTAAACCATGTACGCGTAGCGTACACCGTTTATGTAATGTCTGCTCTATCACATTCAAATATTGGTAAAGTATTGGGCTCTTCCAATTAATAATTAGGTTCTCAATTACAAGTTGGTTAATTATTTATCGGCTATTTGGTTATTTATATTATACTCTAATCACGTCCGAACCCGACTACCTAGAAATTATATCTGAAGCTTGCTCTAACAGACGGCATCTTACTACTCTCCAGCTTTCATCGTAAGCGTTCGTGTGCATGACACTAACGGCGCTAGTTGGTACTGTTCTAACTCTTACTGCTTCAGAGGACATCTGTTAGGATGTGGCAGAAGCTCTAACCTGTAGACATCTATTAACAGTAACTGAAACGACGGTTCTATCCAATACACTACAATTAAGGAAACTTGGTTATAAGTGTTATTATGAGGTAACCCTTCAGCTATTCGAGCGAAGCTCTCTTCAAGGAAATTAAAATTAACAACAAAATGAAGACAGTCGAACACAAACACCGGATCATACGTAAAGGGTAGAAATTACCTTTTTGTTTCAGCAAGCAATACAAAGACGAATCAAAAAATTTTCTCATACCTCAGTTCAAAAAAATATATTAAAATTGCGTTACAACTGAAACTATGCGAATTATCGTCCATCGGTCCAAAAATAACCAAATGATTATTAGATTTAGGCAGGACGGATTCGAAATATTATTAAAAAAATGTTGAGTTTTATCTTTTATTTTAGTTGTATATTTTTCCCATTACCTTAATTTTTTTTTTATATTATATTTATATTTTTCCCATTATCTTAATTTTTTTTTAGTTCTTTACAATTTGATTGATGAAACAACAAAACATCATATTTATCATGATTAGATATGAAATTAAACTTTTTTTTTTTTTCACTTTGTTCCACTTGTTTATTTACACCAGGACCGGTTTCGTCCTACTACGGACATTTTCAGACTGGTAGTTGAATTTCTTATGCTACGGAATTTATACAAACTTAGGGGCGCACAACCCCTGCCTAAGCTTGTGCCCCTGCCTAAGTTTGTATAAATTCCGTAGCATAAGAAATTCAACTACCAGTCTGAAAATGTCCGTAGTAGGACGAAACCGGTCCTGGTGTAAATAAACAAGTGGAACAAAGTGAAAAAAAAAAAAATTGTTTAATTTCATATCTAATACAATGGAATTCCACCATGAATTAACAGTTAAAAAACTAGACTCATTTATCATGATTAGTTTCTTAGAGGAGGCACTGTCTAAATGACTGGACCATAATGTATGCAAGCCTGTGCAGCTTATCCTCTACGTATTTTTTGCTTTTCATATTATTATAATATCATTATGAATACATCCAATATCCATGTATACAACATTATTGGACCTAATCTATAGCCTATGAATTTATAAAATCAAATACAAAAATTATACTTCTCATTAAGATGACACTGAGTGTCTTCTACTCTAGAATGACGTACATATTTATGCCATATTTAGGAAATTTTACATTTTAAAATAGTTTTTTCTAATCTTTAAGCTCTGTATCCAGGGAAAAGCAGCTTACTACTTTATAAAAGTAGTCAAAAAAAGAGATAACCTTTCGCAAAAATATCTTTAAATAAGTTAATTTCAGACAAAAATAATTTAAAACAATAAATCAAATTCAATTAATTTGAAGGGGATCGTTTATGGAACAAGAGTGTCACTTACTGTCAGAGGCATTGGAGGCACTCGAGGGTGGCGGGGAGCTGCAGCCCGCCCTGGCCCGAGCCGCCCCAGCCCCCTCCTGCCGCCCCCGCCCACGCTGGTAGTAGATGCCGGCAAAGATGATCATGTTCAGTACGAGCAGGAAGCAGCCGATGCCAACAGTGATGCCGAGGGCTGCGGTATAGCTGGGGAACATACATGTATTTAGAAGTTTATGAAGATGTCATTTTCCGACACCCATTTCTTCGTTCATCACATTTTACTTCACTCAAATAACTCAGATACGGGGCATACGTCATTCCTATGTCTACCTACGCTAAATTATCGTTAACATAAATAAATTTTAATTTGCGTCTTTTTCGGGCGTCCACGGCTTTTTCTACCATACACTAAATTAATTATCATGAATTATACCACATTTTTAATACGTGCATTGTTATCGTACCATTTCACGGGTTGGTATTTCGTATCAGTCAGTATTTACTGAACAGTATACTGACAACTGCCGTCAGTATTTGCAAGCCATTACACGATCTCAGTATACTGACTCAAATGTAATTTTCCTGGAATAATGGATTTTATTCATGCAGTTTGATGTTTCCCAAGGGTTCAACTACATTACAGGGGAAAAGAACATATTGGAATCACGTTAAATAAATTTGTAAGAAGTGGCAAGGAAAATGAAAGGCATAAATTTGTTGTTACTAGTCACATCATTAGATGACGTTAGGCAAGAACGCCGCGAAATAACTCTACATTAAACCTCACCCCATGAACTCGGGCACCCCTGCTATGTCACCAAACGTAGCGAACCACTTGTGGTGGCCTATGGAAGAGTGTTGGTTATCCATATAAATAGTTCCCGGGTTTCGGTAACCATTCTTGCCTTCCAAATTGAATAATTATTCAATACATAAAAAAAAAACTAAAATTAATATGGATTTCCACAAATTAAACTTTATATTATTAATAAGTATTATCCATGTGACGCAAGGTTAAGGGAGTACCGTGATATAAAAATAAAGGACTTGAACTTGGAGGAAGTTTGAAAATAAATAAATATATTGTGCCGTAGATCATATTTTGTGCTAATCTTAGTGTTTCACTAGACTATGACCGAGACCACAAAAAATCGGTCGTAAGAATTAGAAATGAGCGGGGTTCGTCCGATCCGATAGTCTGATCAGACAATCGGAAATCAAAATCAGACACGTGTGCTCAGTCTTACACTAACCGATTTTTGCCGTGCGGCCTCGCCGACCTGTTGTAGTTAGTTGTTAGGTCTCGGCCTGTGAGTGGGTAACTTTTGCGGCAGCGACAGCAGGCGCAAAATATCAATCGTATGTTGACATATATGTTGACCGGTCAGTGGTTGAGTGGGCATAGCGTTTGGGTCCCACCCAGGCGTTCCGTGTTCGATTCCTCGGCTGGCTAAGTCCTCCATCACAACACAAGCAACATCTTCCGCTTAGTGCGGTGGTAGTAGGAGATTTTCAAACGTTGTTGGGTTATTCGTAACCCGGGAATGTTTGTCTTTCTTTAAAAAAAAAAAAAAATTAAAATATGGAAACGCCCATTGCGGCCTCACTGCGGAAGGCGCGACAAGCGACTGGTATGGGCGATTTTACGAACTATCACTCTCTACATGAAGGGTTGATGAGGATAAATCGCTAAAGTAGATTTGCTTTCGACTTCTGTCGTGCGACAACTTGTTGATGAACATGAATAAATTTTCCGTTTATAACTTTTCATTATTCTACAAGCAATTAATGAACTAAGTATAAATGATGTAAATAAATAAATAAGTAGAAAGGATGAAAGTAGACTGAATGCTGTAGAAATGAGATCCTTGAGGCGTATGTGTGGTAAAACCATGTATGATCGTGTGAGGAATGTGGAGATCCGAAAAGAATGCAAGGCTGATGTGAGCGTAGTAAGTAAGATTAAGAAAGGGACGCTTAGGTGGTTTGGGCATGTTGAGCGAATGAATGAAGAAAGGAGTGTAAAGAGAATTTATGACGCGAATGTGAACGGTAGAAGAAGCCGAGGACGCCCAAGGAAGACGTGGCACGACCAAGTAAATCAGATACTTGAGTCAGGCCATGTCAAGAGTCAGAATAATAGAAGAGTATGTATGAGAAGATGTATGAATGTGAATGAGGCAAGGAGTGTGTGCCAAGACCGAGTTGTTTGGCGGTCTGTCCTCTCTGCCTACCCCTGCGGGGAAACGGCGTGATGGTTAGTTAGTTAGTTAGTTAAGTATAAATGTCACGAATTATTTCAACACTAGCACTAGCACGTCTGTTCTGCAAAAAACATATTTAAACAAAAAGAAACTGTGAAAATAGAGTGGCTGTGCGAAGAATCGCAATGACACGAAGCAACGCGACGGGGTGACAAGTGGCACGGCAAAAATCGACTAGTACAAATCCCGCATAACATTCCGACTCAAAGCCAAAACAACAATTGTTTGGTGGGATTACTACATTACAAGTATCTGTGCAGTAACGATAATAATTAAGCCAGGCAGTTTATTTGTGCTACCTTCAAAGTAAATTATAACTGACCCTTCCTGTTGGTGCAACAAAAACCAATCTGCTGCGGTTTCAGAAGCGATAAATAATGCACCGCCCAATTCCGCCTTTGATATTAATAAACACCGAGTTCCGTCCAGGAACCAAACTAACTTTACAACCCTGTTTCAGCGCCGAAACACCTCAGTGAATCTCGGCTCTCCTCATCAACCCTTCATGTAGCGAGTGGTAGTAACAGGGAGAGGAGAGAATATAGGGTAGCAGAGGGAATAGAGGGAAACAAAGGGAAGTAAAGAGAAGCAGAGGGTTGCGGGGTAGTAGTGCCTGCAATGAAAGTTCACCCCTGCGATGCAAGTGTAATATCCTGTTCGGAAGCGGAAGAACAAGGACTAAACAAATGTTACTAGTGGAACACTTCATGAAACTAGGAAGCCAGCCTGCATAGAGCGAAAACATATATAAGAGGTGGGCTGAATTACCAGAGCAATGCTGTTGTTATTGAGTTCAAATTAATTATATACAGGGGTGTTGTGAGGTATTCAAAAGTTTCTTTATCTACAAGTTGCATTATATTCAAAAGGTTTAGTTTAAAGGATTTTACTGTTTCTTACAGGTAACCAAGAGGATACATTTTTTTTACAAAAGTAAATAATAACGTTGCATAATACTACAAAAAATAAACATATTTATCTGCCACCAAGACCCAGACAAATCTCACCCCATAAACCCGAGCACTCCTCCTACTAAGTCTTCAAAATGTAGCACACCACTAAGGCAGGGGTATCGGTTATCTAATAAAGGTTCCCGGGATGGCGGTACCCACATGCGCCTTTCAAATTGAAACTTACTTACGGAATAGTGTCGCACATTGGATTTATTGATTTTGGGAAAAACGAGCAAAAAACTATTTTTATTGCTGTTTAACACCATAAAAATTTATTTATTTTTGTAAGGAAATATAAACGTTCGAGAATCGTCAAAAGACGCAAGTAGAAATTATGCAGCGGTGAAACACTGAATTGAAAATATCACAATCCCCTATTGAAAACAAATTTATTTTTAAGCCTGCAGATTGTTCTTGGTTCCCCTGCAGCCATGGTGGCTGTGGTTACATAATACCCAATTACTGATGTTCACAGGGTGTATCAGGGGAAACAACGAATCATGTCATTCGCCGGCTATATTATTTTATATAGGTACAGGGGGTGCGGAAAACAAACCAGGCGGAATACAACTGGGGTGGAGAAAGCTTTGCAAAAAGGTAATATTATCTTTTTAGGTCAGGAACGATACATGGTGTAATCGGCCTCTGAACTGAAAATTCTGGTTTTTATTTTGTTATTAAAGAAGAAGTTAATTTTAAATTATTAGCGTTATTTAATGTATAACGAATTAACAACATTCATTTAGGTACGTAGGGTGTGCGTTGTTGTGCATATTATTCACAAAAAAAGTACTTTATTACTGACGCCAAAACAGTTTTGTTAAAAGTGTTATTTATACCTGTAGTAGAAGTGTAAATACTTGATCTTAATCAACATAATTCTATCAAAACGTGCATTCAATCGATTTTCTTACACGGTTAAAAATGAAACACTATTCTTAATTAAGATGTGAATAAATAAAAGAACCAAATTAATATAATATTAGTCTATAATTTAGTTACCACATTACTTTAGTTATCTACGTGCTCTTCGGGTAACATGGTCTAATTTCCAAGTTGTGCCAAGGAGACCGAAGGTAGACTTGCGGAGTCTTTAGAGATTTGCAGACAAAACAACGTTTATCCTTCGGAGTATAATTATAGGTCCTTACATATGAAATTGGCGTTTCGTATGGGAAACATAAACATAAAGTCGATTTTTTTAAATATAATATATGTATTTAATCAAAGTATGTACCATTGCTATCTATGCACTTTTGCCATCTCATAGGTAGTTCATCGATCTCTTTACTAAAAAAACCATTCGGACGGGAATCAATAAAATCTTTGAAAGCGATTTGGACGGCCCCATCGGAGTTGAATTTTTTCCCTTGCAAGAAGTTATCCAAATTTCTAAAAAAATGGTAATCTGTTGGGGCAAGGTCCGGAGAGTACGGTGGATGTCTTAGACATTCCAATTGAAGCTCCTCTAATTTGGTAGCCATCTGTTGTGCAGTGTGTGGTCTAGTGTTATCATGAAGCAGCAGTAGCCTAGAGCGATTAACCAGCCCTAACAGTCACTAAGAATTACGAATTAGGACTTTTCTACAATAAAGTCTTTCAATAAGCATCCTATAATACTGGACCCAGTTTTTCCAAATAACGATTGTATCTGGTGAGGTTGTGTTAGAAAGGGGATATTACATTAATAAATAAGAAATGTGTAGATACTTCTTGATTTTATTATCAGGTATCTAAACATAGACTCTTTGTTTATGACATTCTCTGTTTAAGTTTAACATTTACTTTGTGTACTCTTGTTCACAGTCTACTTATAGTATAGACTAAATTTTAAATCATAATATATCACCCAAGAGACTATCGGACCAGAACAAACCTATCAAGTAGTGTGAGATCGGAAAACCAGAGGAAAGCTTCTCAAAGACAACAACACACAAGACTCTTAGACAACGTCAAACAAAACTTACTAAAGGGACCGGCGAGCTGAGAATGCATCTCGAAAACATCCATATTCAACATAATACAGTGATCTCAAGGTGCTTTTAATTATGACCCTGGAGAAACTGCAACTGGCTGAATATGTATGATATTATAAAGTTTTTGAATGACTACAGTGTAATTGGTTTTTTGGTTAAATTGGTAGAGATATTATTAAATAAGGTTTAATAATATCTCTACCAATGGCGGGAAGTAGTAATCTTAGTCGTATTTACATTTTCACAAAAGTATAAAAACCGTTACATTGCAAAAGCGATAAAGTAAATTACAAAAAAGTAGTTGGCGTAATAAATATATTAGATTTTTTAAACGTAAAGCACATAACTGAACATTTTTAGAAGTTAAAACCAATTTATTATCAATACTGCAATGGATAATTATTTCAATCATATATTCCTGAAGCTTTCTACAGTCTTCTAATGACCCTTTTCTCAAGAAGAGTTTAATGTTATCAGTGAATAGTAAAAAATGTACGAATTAGATATTTTTTCGAGTTCGAGTTCTACTTTGGACCCATGTGGTACACCAAAATTTTAGTAGTATTTTATTTACTAATAGTACTTTTTACTCCAATTCCAATCCACAAATAAAAATAACTCAACGCAGTGTTTTTACATGTTGAGTGAGAGAGTGCTTTCTATGAAAATGTTGATTATTGTTTGTTGGTAGTTTCATTAAAAAAAACTAATATCCCTTCTAGACAGCACAAGTATAACCTAAAAACAATTTTTTATTGGATTAACTTTTTTATTACTTTTGAAGGTTATACCCGTCAATGTAATATATCGTTGATAATGTAGGTAGTACGACTAAATCTAAACGAAACATGAAACCGAACAAGACACAGAAAAATAAAAAGGAAACGGTTGCACCGGAGACTGGAACCCAGTTGGCCATTGGGCTCTACATATATTGTTTTCGGATCTCATATTTCAATTTCAGACATAAAAATATTATCCTCAACTAATTTTCCCCATAATTTTGGCAGGTTTCTATTTGAATGATTAAAGTTCCTTAACGAATTTATTTGTAACCTAGATAGTGTCTTGGATAAACACACCCGATTTTATGTATGTGTTGACTTTTTCTTAAAACGTATGACTACTTTTATTGTAATAACTTTTTAATTATTGTTTTTTTATAATTTTTTTCCGTTTTTTTTATCGACTATATAAATGAATAATAATTGTACATACAAATTACAATGGAGAATTTAAGTATAAGTGATATATTTCTTAGTCCTCATCACTAGGAAGTAATTTATTCCAGAATATATCGACTGCTCCAAGGAAGACTGCAGTAACTCACTATTTGATGTTTTTGAGTTAGTTACATTTTCGGGTTTCATAAATAATTATCTACCTCCCAAGAAGACATTCTGTACTCTAGCATTAATACACCCCGAGAAAAAACCATTTCAAAATAGTCGTAAGTCACGAAGTCATTAGTTTTCCATGTACTAAAGAAGTAAGTTAGAAGAGTTACTGCCCTTTTCTTCGGAAATTTTTGTTTTGTCTACGGTCGTAAGTCAGACTTACTTCTTTTATCCACGGAGAAATATCGATATTATCATTTAAATTGCGTTTGTCTGTTGATTTTACAGTCATTGCGGTTTGTCTATTACAGTGATAAAATGGAAAATATTTATTTACTTATTGGTAAGAGACAAACAGCTTATAAATAAAATATAAATATATACATTGTTAAATGAAGTCAAGCCAAAAAAGTCTCCTATGTTAAAATTGATTGGAGTTTTATTACATATTAAAATTAGTTTTGGGTGAGAAGGAGAGGAAGAGGAATATAGGATAAGGATAGGAGATGCTCCGGATACATTCCACACTTTTGTATATTTTTCGATTGTACGTGTTACTTCTAATCGATATTTATGAAGTGTATCGTTAAATATGACTATTTTTTGAAATTTTGTGTTATATTGTGCACATACAAGGGGAATTGGTGATTTTTTTTCTAAAGTTAGTTCTGTATCGTGTTGATCTTGTCGGAATATGAATATTTATTAAGTTGGTTAGTTCTGGCGAGTCCAGGCCATTATTAAGAATTTTAAATAATAAGATTTGGTCAAAAATTAAACGTCGTGTATGAAGGGAGTTGAAGTTATGGTAATTAATAGATTCGGTGTAATTTGAGAAGTTTAAGTTTTGTTTATTTATGTGTTTAAATTTTTTTTAATTCTTTTGATTCTTTCAATGTGAGCTTGGTAAAAAGGAGTCCAGAGGCCCTAGCATGCTCGCTCTTTAACGATGGATAGGATAACTATCGGTAACTTCTCATCGTTCCCTAGGACAACTGCACATCGCTAACGTACAAACAACAGTTGATGTCGAATACGTTAAGGACACTTAGTCATTGTGAACTGTCACTTTTTCGTTGGCGATCTGTAGGCATAGTAGGGAACGATGAGAAGTTACCGATAGTTATCCTACCGATCGTTATCGAGCGAGTATGCTAGGGCCTCAGATCGTGTGCAGTGTTCTAAGTGGGGTGTTAAACATGATAATATGTAGAAGCATATTATTAGTAGGTAGAGCATTATCATCTACAATGCAGTCTGTTAAGTCTAAACATACGAGTATGTCAGACATAACCAAATTTTTTATTTAATATCATTTTCTAAAGCCTCAAAAAATTGGCTTTTTAATTCTTTTTCTTTACATGTTGGTTCATATTATAATATATTATTAAAGAGTCTGATGACTTATTGGGTCCTTCATCAGCAAGATTTTAGTGGAGTGAATTCTGATGACTATTGGAAGCCTGATGAATGTAGTAATTCAAGATCTATGGAATTGAGTGTTTGTTGACTAACTTCTCCTGATTGTATGTTGCTTCTTAATTAGGAAAGAGGATTGTTCTATCGTTCTACTAAAACAACTGATAATATGGATATTCCAAGCACTGTATATATTTCATAAAAATGATAACATTTTCAAATACTTCAAACAATTATTTCAATGTTTTAATCAACCTACTTTTTTTAAAAGCTCAGCAAATTTAAAACTGCGGATTAAATACAACCACATTCGGGAAAATGGGATCAGGTAGCACATCAAACTGCCACTTTAAATGCAAGAACATTTTGCGCGAAGAATCGCGAAAAAAATGTTCTGGAAATTAGGATGTCATGCCATGCAGTCGAATTTTATTTGTCAATTCTTTGGAATTAGTGCCGAAAAAAATTCCTGCTGCAAAGCGTAACAACTCCAGGTGTGGAATTTGGTGAGAATATTATTTAAATATGAATCAGAGTAAAGGCAACATGTTTGCCAAACAATGTTTTTGCAAACATTAGGGATCTCTGATAGAATGATAACCACTGCAAGTGGAAAAATTAACGAAGGAGGTGCACTAATGCTTGATCAGTCTGGAAACATCTCACAAGACCTAATAAAATTCTCCCTGATATCAATGATTCGGTACACAAACACATCTGAGCCTTTCCTGTAGTGGAGTCACACTGCACCAGGAAATCATCCAAGTAGCTTTATCTAGAAAGAGATCTGAGTATTTCCAAAACGTACAGGCTGTACTGGCAGAAAGAAAGTAGCATTGAAACATCTGCTACACTGAGAATGATATAATACAAATATATAATGATATAATACACTCGGATGTTTTTAATTTCCATTATATTATAATTACGCTTTTCACAAGCCTAAAATAGACCAGTATGAGGTGTGTGAGAAATTTAAAATAGCCACAGAAGAAGAAAAATACTATTGAAAGATGTATGAAACGCGTCAGAAAAATAAAGTTCAGGCCATAACCGTCATTTTAGAAAAACGGACAAGAGGCAGGTGACTGGACAGATTAGTAGAACCCGTTGCTTAGTATAATAAAAAACAAAACATCGATATACTTAAACATAAATATCTGCCAGCATTATGCAACAGCGTACTCCAAAGTCTTACCATAATTTCTATCTTTCACTAAATTCTTCCATTGAAGAAACATTGGAGATTCTAATGCCACAGATGGGGTATTTGATGATTCAGAAAGCGAATGAAAATTGATAATGTTCTTTTTATTCTTTTATTTTATGTAATTACTTAAGAATCTCTTCTATTTCATTTGGGTAATAGAGTAAGTTATAAATAAGTTTTTTTTAAATATATTATTTTTTCAGTTGATCGAACTAAAAATGTTTTTTATGTTGCTTTAAAACACTGAAACACCGTAACTATGTAATGATAAACTCAACTGTGTATTTTTAATGTGTATAAATTATGTTTTATAGTGTTAAAATAAAGCAGCTCGTTGCTACTTCTATAAATTCTTTAAATTTTCCCTGTAAAAAAGAAGTAACTCAACATACTACATACTGATATTGTATAAACCCCGAGGAAAACAGCAGTAAGTCCTAAAACCCTAAAAATTTGTGTGAATTAGAAGAAAATCCTAAGAAAATATTATTCAGTTAGAAAGAGTATTAACCAACGATATTTATTCAATTTAAATGAAATTCAAAACCCTCATGTTAGATTATGCAATATTTTTTGAACATTAAAATCGCTCTCCTGCAAAATGATAAAAAGTGAGTTACTGCAGTCTTCCTTGGAGCAGTCGATATGCAGGGGTAGCGCACTCCAATACATTCCGAATTTCAAAGTAATATAAAAATTATTTACACAAACAACAAAAAAAGATTATACATATTTACATTGCATACAATCATTTATGCAAGTATCTAGGTACATCATAATATTTTGTTTATTCCCATGTTTCAGTAGAGTCGCTAGTAAAAAAATAACTTGGCCATATGGAGCCATCCGTCCATTCTCGTTGCACGCACGTATGTGATTTGTAAAATTCAATCCACTGCGCGGCAGTCACTTGCGTGTGCGATTGACAGATACCCTGAATTAAAACTAAAATTTCACTGAATACGTCGATCAATCTTCATCGAGAAATGAAAAAAAAATGCTAAAACACATTGTTAAATAAAAATTCAAAGGTGTTAAAATGTTTTGACCTGATTTGTTGCGCAGTATACGGGTTACATAAAACGTTCAAAGCCAGATAAAATTCTAAAAGGATTTTTGCAAAATTTATTTTGCTCGTGTAAATTTTTTTTTTAAAGAAATACAAACATTCTTGGGTTACGAATAAACCAACAACATTTGAAAATATCCTACTACACTAAGCGGAAGATGTTGCTTGTGTTGTGATGGAGGACTTAGCCAGCCGAGGAATCGAACAGAGAACGCTTGGGTGGGACCCAAACGCGATGCCCGCTCAACCACTGACCGGTCAAATGTATTCATTTAACAATTAATATAAAAAAATAAACAAGTAATTTCACCCTACGTAACTTATAACTAACTAACCATAATGCTGTTTCCCGCAGGGGTGCGCAGGATAGACCGCCAAACAACTCGACCTTGGCACACACCCTCTGCTTCATTCACCTTTCTTACATCGCATCGTCTCTTACGTACTATTCTGTTATTCTGACTCTTGACATGGCCCGACTCAAGTATCTGATTCATTTGGTAGTGCCATGTCTTCCTCGGGTGTCCCCGACTTCTTCTACCATTCACATTTGCGTCGTACATTCTCCTTACATTCCTTTCATCGTAAATTCGTTCATCTCATTTCTCCAACATTCAGTCTACTTTGATCCTTCCTCTGCCAGTTCAATGCCTCACTGCCATACATTAGTATCAAGTATCAGCACTCCATTGCGGACTGCTATCTTTGCTTATTTAGACAGTTTTTAGTTAGCTCCAACTGCATTCAGCCCTCCATTAATAGAGTTACGTGCAATTACCCTTCTTTTAGCTTTCCCATCTCTCGTAAACATACTTCTCAGATAGACAAACTTATCTACCTGCTCCAAGTATTCATCATTCGCAACCATTTTGCACACTGTTTTCGTACTCTAAGAGAGAGATCTTCTAAAATATTACATATAATATTACATATCTTAACCTAAAGCCTTACGTGAGCATTTCCAGCCATACGGGAAGATTTTTCACGTACGTGGAAGTGACATTCAATATTCTAACATTCCCATTTTGTCATAAAACTGCCAAGAAAGCGTTCCGAGCATCGCGGTCTATTATTATTCCAAAAGCAACCCTTAAATAAAGCCATTAGTCATTCATACGGACAGGAGATTGCTCTCTCCGTGCTGCAGAAGAATGCAATGCGCGGTACACGGATTTTGCATTGTTTTGGCTTGTTTTCCCGCTTGCCACATACCGTCGCTGCATGTTTACTGGTTTGTTCCTCGGGCAATAGGAACAGGGAAGAGAGAACAGTGCCCGGGGGATATGGCGGAACGTGCTACACCGGGCAGGGGCTGGAACGCGCCGAACGAAACAACGAACAGCGGGTAACGAATGGTTCCGGCAGCGCAGCAACAGTACCGTCGCGAAAATAAACATGTTTCCACGTGTTCGATTGTTATTAGTGTTATTTGTGAATAATAAACTTTACTTTCGAAAAGGTAATATATGGAATGTTTTCAGATATGCAAAACAGGATTGTTTGTTTGTTATATTCTATCCTCTCCTCTTAGAAAAAAACAACGTGTTGGTTCAATGCCGAAGTAAAGCAAATTTTATCTTCATTAGGTTTCATTTTCAGATTTTTATTGTAAAATTGTAAAAGCAATTTCCAGAAAAGTGGGTCTATATATATAATTTTTTTTATGTGATGACAGAACTAGATTCTCAATCGTCTGGATCGTCTGGATCTATTGGGGACCCGATCGTCTGGATCCAGTGAGATTATTGCAACACCAATTAGGGAGGTAATAAGGAAAGTAATTAGTCGGTAAAGAGGAAGTTGGGGAATACTTGGCTATTCAGATCTGGTCACGAAACATGACTAAAGTCATTCCAAGCAACCTTTCAATTCTGAATAGTGGTCTTACACAAGGACGATACTGAGAGTATCTTCCAAATATTCTCAATTAATTAAAATATTACAATTCGAGATTTTACTCATTAAGGATCATCTTCTACCAATACAAGTAAAGAGGGGATTATACTTTAGTTTAATTCATTCCCATCTTAATTACCTCATAGAAATATGGGGAAACACAAATATCACATTCTTAAACGAAATTCAAATAATTCAGAATAAAGTTATAAAAAAAACTTTTTAACTATAGACCAGATACCCCCACCAAAAGAGTATACAAAGAAACTAACTTAATGAAAATCAGAAAACTGTACGAATACAACATATGCTTATTAATCTACAAAATTAAAAATGGCTTTATACACACAAATACTACATTTATGAAAACATCACAAGTACATGAACACCACACAAGACAACGTAATAAATTATACACAAATTCAACAAAGACAGAGTGTGGCAAAAGAAACATAGGCTATGAGGGTATAAACATATATAATCTCCTTCCTGATAGCCTGACAACCGAAAATAAATTAAGTATATTTAAAAAAAAAACTGTTTGCTCTCAAAATTAATGAGCAAAACCAACATGTTCTCACTTAAAAAAATGTATTACTTGGTGTTAGGTAGTAAACCATCATTATTAATATTATTTGTATCAATGTATTAAGTTAACAAAGCGAAATATGTATATTTCTTTTAACTTAAAAAAAAAAAAAAAAAAAGGACATTGCATAGGGACACATTAGCTCATTTGGTAGAGCTGCGCCCCAGAAAGGCGAAGGTTCTGCGCTTGAGTACCAGATGTGATCTATTTCTGATTTTTCTGTTTCAGATTTTCGACTGAGTTTTGCTTATATTGTCTTCAATAATTAAAATATTACAATTATTAGATTGAGATAAGTATTCAGTTTATGCTTTGTATTAAATTTTGTGATTTTCAGTTAGTTGTCTCTCGACTCCAGTCTTCATTAAATTTTGAAATTTGCCTATTTAAATCAAACTAATATTTAAATTCACCTTTCATTTCTCCAAAATTTTAAATGATGGCCTAGAACATCCTTGAAGGGTGAAAGCCAGAAATTATAGGAAAAATATATTTTTCTGATATCTTGCTGATAAACTGAATTGTAAGTTGTTTAATATATTTCTTTATAAATTTGTTGTATTGAATATTTTCTCTTGTAAGTATATTGAATACCTGCATTATTAATATTGTTTTGTTTTCAGTATTTAATGAGAGATTTTTATCGAATCGTTTTTTTCAGAATATTAAAATCAGTATTTGCAAAGTTATCCAATCGGTACCTTCAATTATTATTATGACAGTGTCGTCAGCAGAGGATATTATTTTTCCATGTTGTATGAGTATGTCATTTAGATAGATGATAAACAGTAACGGTCCCAAGACTGTACCTTGAGGTGTGCCGAAGTGACTTGTGTTTTGTTGACTAAGTACATAGTTGATTTTTACGTCTTGAGGACGTTATAAAAGGTAGATTTTTATCCATTCTAGAGCTGTACCATCTAATCCAAAGTTTGAAAATCAATGTGCGGCCCGCGGGTGATATTTCGAACATCCATATGGCCCCCGACAACAAAATGGTTCACCACTTCTATCCCAGACCATGGAGGCCATATATTTAGTATTTTTATTAAATATTATCTCTGCACATTCTTAAAAAAATGATATATTTTTTGTTTATGCGTTTTTCAGGTGTAATGCATGCAGTGCACACTTAAATTGTCATCCTAAAAATATGTCACCACACGTCAAATATGGAGGGAGCTCGGCCACAGAAAGTTCTGGAGAATTATTTTTTTTTCACTCTGATGTTTTGATTTAAGTACATTTGTTGAGCGCCTTATAAACTAATTAGTTTTTATACCATTATTTTTATTGTACGAAACAATAAACATTCGTAGATGACAATAATGTTTGTTCACCTAATATTAAACATATTTCCGAAGCTTTTTAGGGTATACGAAACCCCTCTCAAGACATCAAACAAAATATTATCATGATATTATCGCAAATTTTCAACATGATCTTGATTAATAAGATAGGATGGAGTAAAGGTGTCATAGTTATGGTGGGTAGAATCTTCACCTAATTTGGAGTCACAAAGTTCATGAAAGTTGTAAAAAGGTCAAAGGTCCCCACCCTCCTCTTCTGGTAACTTCCGTCAAATTTCCAATTACACGAGTACCTATTCAGGCGCTAGGTACGTATTTACCCACTTTATTTACTTGGGAGGATCTTAAATTTCGCACAGATCCGAATTGTAAAGGAATTTAATATATTAAAGGAATCTTCTCCTTCTATATCTTTTCCCAATTGCTGAGCATCACGATTCCCACTCTAATTTTTATGGTGGACAAGATTCCTCTACTCCTCGCGGTTCTGCACTGTGTGCAAAGTCAAGGAAATCGACATATAGGACGTCATTGATACTTGCATGTCACAAGCAGGTCATTCCAGCGGATTGGCGACCTTCCCCTGTATCTTACGCTTTGCCAGCGACTAAGAATCAGTTATTTCATAGAATTTGAACAATTGGAGTTCTTTAATATACAAGTGGACACTGTTAAACAACCTGCCCATATTAATTTAATAACAGAACTTCAAAAAAACTCTCACACAACTTGAAATTGAACTTTGAATTTTTGATGTTTTGTCAATTCTGTGAAACAACCAATTGTAAAAGTTTTTCTAATTTGGAGTCCTCAAAATATGTTTTAGGCAGTCATTTTCTAGCCTGTTTTGGATGTCTAGCTCTTCCAGAATGGATACATTGCATCTAGTTATCCATAGAATTCTGGGCACTTTTTTCAAGCACCATATTTTGAGGACTTTGATTTATGTGTGTGATGACAAACTAGTCTCGGTAGGAATACACTGGGACTAAGTCTCCAATAATAAATATTGTGGAAAAGTAAAAATTTTCGGAACAAGGTTTGGAAAAAATATAGACTGAGGTTGAACTAAAACTCGGAATAAACAAAATAAATTAAAAGTTATAATTAATTTATTTTTATCTGAAATCTAGGTATTAATTTTGATTAAATGATTAAATATCATACGAGTAGCTATTAAAATAGTTAACCATGCGTACTACAGTAACAATGTCAACTCTACATTATTAATAAATAATATAATTAAATGAAATAACTTTGTTTACAATTCCGTCATCAAAGAGGGCACTAAAAACTATTAAGCTCTTTGCGTAATTTTATTGATTTACCTACTAATAAATTTGATTGATTAAAAGTTTTTTTTTAAATCGTCTAACTTATCAAATAAGATTATTAAATTGACACGGCTCATCATAGGATATGTACTGAAAAAAATCCACGAATATTTTACGAAGTTCGCTATAAAAGGTCTTTAATATACCTAACCTACCTACAATAAATTGAAATCAGCAGAGGAAAAAAATCTTAATGGGATGATAGTAAATGGACCATTATTTTTTTATCTTCATTTTTTTTATACGCAATAAACTCGAATTAATTGATCCATTCGAAAATAAAGTCAACCAATTTATTAGTGAAAGTTTACCATTCGAGCTTATTTCAGCTTACAAACTTCAAAGAGAGAAATTTTTTCTCAGGCAATAACTTTTCCAATTGGGGAGAGTGTGAAAACAGAGTGGCAAAATGGTATCGAAAATTTGAACTTTTTCACCGTTCTAATAAATACTATACGACATACATAATAAATATATAATTTTTGATAAGAAAAACTCTCATTTTAACTTTTTGAAGGTAGCCCCATCATATAAATATATATAAATATATTTCATTGAAGAAGAAGAAGAAGAAGAAGATAACAATAATAATCTAAATTTAAAAAATTAAAATGAACAAGACACACAAAAATAATAAAAGATAACCGTCGCAACCGGGACTCCGATATCTCGTTTTATTTTTCAATCACCAGATTTACAGGAACGGGTTTAGTTTTTCCCATAGGAAAAACTAAACCCTTTCATACACTTTTCCATATAAATGATCATCTAGTAAATCCACGTTATGCAAGTGTATTATATAAGTATAATTAATACAAAACAATACAAGAACAACACGTTAATCTACCAAACTATTAAATGGGAATATAATTCACCGTCTCCAGATATTTTCATATCAGAGGGTTCGGCTCTGTGGAATTCCTAATTTGACCGATAAATCCTACTGATC
This sequence comes from Limnephilus auricula, assembly GCA_951813805.1. Classification (NCBI taxonomy): domain Eukaryota; kingdom Metazoa; phylum Arthropoda; class Insecta; order Trichoptera; family Limnephilidae; genus Limnephilus; species Limnephilus auricula. Next base: position 39,079,249 of record OX638392.1, on the reverse strand, counting down.
CCTCAATATAAATATTTAAAAAATCTTTCGTAATTCTACATGTATTTAAAATGACTGATTTTTGCATTTTTATATACAAATTCTTTGACAAATCTAATATGCCTAAATTTTTAATAAGAGAGCTAGGTATAATGCCAGTAGCCGAAATAACAAAAGGTAATATTTTTATAGTCTGAGAATGCCAAATTCTTTTAATTTCATTTCCTAAATCTGTATACTTTCTTATTTTTTCAGAAACAGATTTTTGAATATTACAGGAATTTGGAATAGCTACATCAATAATATAAGTTATTTTTTTAAATTTTGTCATGTAAAACTATATCAGGTCTATTAGTCTGTCTGTTAGTATAGTTTTATCATAGTAAATTTTAAAGAAATTATTTTCTAAAAATGAATTTGGTTCGTATTCATAATATGGTACTATATTATGACAGTCAATCAAGTTATGTTTAATTACCAAACTTTGGTGAATTATTTTTAAAACCTGATTGTGCCTAAATGTATACTCAGACGGCGCTAATATAGAACATCCTGATATAGTGTGTTCTATAGAACATCCTGATATAATGTGTTCATTATTTATTTTGACCAAATTCATTTTTATTATTATTATTCCTCATTTGATGATGACAGGCGGGTATGGGTACCGCCGCCTGGAGAACCATTTATTAGATAATTAACACCCTGCCTGACCTTTGGCTATATTCTAATATTTATTATTTCTCATTATATTCATTATGCACCGCCCCGGCAAGGTTAAGGTCTTGGGATCGATTCCTAGAGGAGACCATATCTTTTTCTAATTTTTCTGTTTCAAATTTTCGACTGATAATTGTTAATATTATCTTTATTAACTAAATAATGTTTGTTGGTTAAAGCGTGAGTAAGACTACGTTTTTTGTTTTTTTTTTTTTTTAACCAAAAATACATATTAAGTACATTTTTTTAGGTATATGCCACCTCACTAGGCTGAGCCTGTTCCGAGGTGGCAGTAATTAAATATTTTTTATATCATGTTCTTAAAAGAAAGAATAAAATTAATTATTAATTAATAAATAGAATTTGGAAAAATAAACATAAAATGAAAATTAATAAGAGAAATAGAAAAGAAAAAATGGAGAAGAGATGATATAAAGAAATTAAATTATTTGAAAAGAAGAGAAATAAAATTTAATACAGGTAGCTATTATATTGTAAAAGTTATAAATCTCCTCATATTATTTACATACAGATAACCATTGGTGAACATCATAAATAATATTTTAAATAAAACAATTACTTTGTTTATAACCACGATTTATATATTAATGCAACACAAGCGTCATCTAAAATTAAAATTAAAATTATGAAATTAATATTTTAATAAATGATACAAAAGAAAATATCAATAAAAACGATATATGCCTTTAAACATAAAGTATAAAAAATAAATGTTGTATTTACGAAGTTATTGTTTTATTATAAACTAGCTGACCTGGCAAACTTCGTACCGCCTCAGAATCAATCAATGTTGTGTTTAATTTATTAGCTGTTCGAATTGATTCAAATTATGTCGACCAACGCACAGTGTGTGAAAAGCATTTCCAAACAAAATATATGAATATTTTTATTTTCTTCATAATTATTTTTCCCGTAATTTTTTCCGATTTTTTAATAGTTATTCTGTTAACCGGGACGGAGACAAATCCAACAAATCAAAGATCATAAAAATCGGTCCAGCCGTTCTTGAGTTATAAATGGTGTAACTAACCCGACTTTGTTTTATATATCAAGATTTAAAAAAAAAAACTATATATATGAAAATTAATAAACCGTGGTAATAAACTTTTTTTATCATTGAAAAATAAGATAACAATAATAACCTAATTTTTTAAAATATGAAAATGAACAAGACACAGAAAAATAATAAAAGATAATGGTCGCAACTGGGACACAATCTCATAATAGATCGCAGTGGCCCAATTGGTAGAGGTGTATGTCCCGGTAAGACGTAAGGTTCTGGGTTCGTGTCCCAGTTGCGACCATTATCTTTTATTATTTTTCTGTGTCTTGTTCATTTTCACATTTAAATTTTTTTGATTATTATTGTTATCTTCTTCTTTAATGATATATTACATTGATGGGAATAACAAAAGAGAGTTTTTCTTATAAAAAAAAAATTTTTTTTTTTCAATAAATACGTCAAACCACGAAGTGCCTGCTTTCTACAAAAACAAATTATATTTTTGTAACTATACATACATAAGAAGTATCTAGTAACTTTATTATTCCTAATATGTACTAGTATATAGGCTAGCTCCCCAGTTAGACACGAGAATATTTCTCTACTAACTGGGTATTTAAAATGTTTAATGAATGTTATGTAACAAATTATTATTCTGTACACTTAATTTGAAATTTACAATAAGTAAAAATTATAAATAATTAATTAAAATATTTTGGGGCTTATTTTATGGCACCATTTAAATTAATTTTTTTAAACAATAAACATGGTTGAAACTGAGTAATTTTATTTCTTCAAACTTCGCAAAATCACTTTGTGGCGTCATTTTGAATTTAATTAAAAAAATAACTTTGTTTAATTTAATTACTAAACACAGAATGAAATTATTATTAAATAATTTAATTACTAAAAAAAATTTAATTATTAATAAATAATTTGTAATGAAATTATTATTAAATAATTTCATTACTACCCTGACGAAGAAACCATCGGTTTCGAAACATGTAGGTGATTGTGATTATATAATAGTGGTTACAAAGTTATTCGTTTAATTTAATAAGTAATTTTCGCTGAATTTCCGTCGACCGAACAAAGCCTTCAACTGAAATATCGTATTTTTTTGTTGTTTTCGTTGGTGAGGGAGAGCCCACAGGACAAATTAATGGTTCCCTCAGCCTAAAAGCTTTCAGGTAATTATTACATGGCACTTACAGCCTCACTAACCGAAGACTACTGCGAGCTGCAAGCACCTAAAAATCCTGACAAGAAAGAAGCCTCCCTTTCATTTAAAATCATTACAAATCAAGTGGTTAGATGGAAATAAAAATGAAAAGTGTTGCGCAAACGCCCAATTATATCGATGTTATGTATGTAAAAATTGATTTTCTTTGGATTTCACTAGTCATTTCATGAAAGCGAATCTTCAATTTTAATATTTATTGAATTATACATATTTTAACGGAAATGTATGTAAACCGTCATGGTATTCAATTTCTAGGAAATGTATGTAGTTCCTAAAATCGCCCGGAAATGTGTGAAATAAATTATATTAGACATATTTCCTAGGAAATCTATACATCTCCTAAATAGCAATCGGAAATGTAAAACATTTAATAATACTATAACTATAAAGGGGCAATTTCTTTTGTATCACAAATCATGTATCACAAAATATAACACCTTTCTCTCATCAATGTCTGGTTTTTTATTAATATTTCATAAACGTATTTTTTTATTGTCTCGCAGAAATTTAAAAATCACAGCTCCGGGACAAATTTTAATAAAATTCAGTATATTTATGGTCCCAGGGAGACCTCACTTTCTATAGTTGTGCACTTCATTTTTTTTATTTAAAAAATGTGAGGCAAACTTTTCCGAGTTACGAATAACGTGACAATATTTGGAAATCTCTTACCGCCACCACAGTGAGTGAAAAATGTTGCTTCTGTCGTGGTAGAGATCTTAGCCAGCCGGGGAATAACTACTAACCTTTTAATATTTTTATTGATTATTAGTTTTTTGGTATTACTGGAAATTATTATCCACGAATACTGTCAATATCTATAAAATGTAAGTTCTAAAAAAGAGATAGATAAATAATAAATAAAAATTACAAACAATTCTCACCTGTAATAATGCTTGTTCGCCAGTTTCATCAGTAATTCTGCCTCGCGCTCCGCCTGTGTGGCCCCAGCTCCATCACGTCGTGAGGGGGGCTCCCGATCTTCCCCGCCCTTAGCCTGGTCCTCCGCCTCGTCCTGCTCGTCTTCGCCGCCCACCGAAAGATCCTCGGCTGCGGGCTGACACGAGGTGGGCAAGGGACGGCGGGCGGCGCTCACGCGGTCTCCGTACAGCTGGGTGAAGGATTCTGGCCTAACTGGACCTGGGAACAAAACAAATAATGATGTACAACAAATGAGCTAGAAATATTGCTAAGCGTGGAGTCGGTCCCGTTGCGTACACGTACCGAACTCGCATGCAGCGCGTAGCTAATAGCGTGGCACTACAGCTATATTCATTATAGTGTTAAGGGACGTACTTGGCTTAACTTAACCAGTGTTTCTTAACAGTAATTGAAATCAGAAAACATATGTGGACTATATATAATCAAATGCAGCAATATCGAAAATGCTTTATTTTGAGATAACCAAAAGAAACCTTTAATTTCAGTAATTCTCGTGCGTTTAAAAGAAAATAATTTTATTCAATAAGGGAAACTTGGGCACATAAAGTACAGTTGACATAATATGAGAACGGGTAATTTATATGACTCGTTTTTGAATTCAACAGCTTGGCTGTAGAAAGATTTTATGTGTTTCCTTCCTTCGATTTGTCAAATAGGAGAAAATTAAAAAAAACCTACTTTTTTGGTCTACTGTTCACAGAACTAATAGTATATATATAAAAAGATCAAACTATTCTTAAAAAACTGTATGCAATAAAACCATGTAACCTTAATCCTGTAAATCAAACCATCAAATATTGTATAATGTCTTCCTTAATCTAGTCCTTAAGATATTATATTAATTATGGACTAAAAATTGTATATTCTTACATAACTCCTACACCAAGCTCGAGAGCCAGTTCTCTTAATTGGTGTAGAAACCAAAAAAATGATGTTTTCACCTTTTTGTTATACCTTTTTATTATATTTTTGTTTTTATTTAGTTATTCTATTGTTAAACAATGATTAAAATGTAAAATTGTTGTGTGTAAGAGGTGAAATAAATTGAAATAAATAAATAAATATAAGAGTTAGCTTTATTACCTCACTTCAACTGAAATTTTTATGATTTTGAGCGGATAAAATGTATATAATTTTTTTAAGTGGCTGATTATTTGACCTGTGTACATAAATGCTTTGAACGAGATATTCAAAACATTACAATAAATGATGAATTAATTATTACGCAACAGCTTACTTTTACAGAGATTTAACAGCTTACGATAAATGATTTTAGCTTTATGACCTACTTTCGAAATTACTGAATTTAACGGATTTTTTTCTAAAACGACGCTAAGGTTTTATTAGAAAATGAATATTATTCAAATTTAATAATATTATAATAAAATTCTCAGTGTAAAGTGTTTTAGTTTTTTTATTAGAAAGACAACGGTTTCGGCGTTCAAGTGCATTTTTTTTCGCCATGTTCAATAGGGTGGAGTGAAATTTTTTTTTTCACCTGACGGTAATGTAATAGTCAAAATTTGATGCCTTTTAGGTTTAATTTAAGCCATGTAAAATATTATTCAATTTTGTTTAGGGTAACTGCCTCCGCAACTGCATTGAATTTATGAAAATAGTCGGTTTTACACTCTAATTGGAAGTCATGTTTATGTACGATATTTTTGGATAAACATACTAATTTTTATCAAGAAAGTTTACTTGGTATAAAATAGATTCGACACAAAATAAAAAGAAGTTCGAATTTGTGTTTTGTAATTTAAATAAGGAAAGAGAGGAACGTCGGGAGGTGATACTTAGCTTGCTTGCACTTATCGCATCGTGCTCTTGTTCGTGGCTCGGATCAGTCGCACACTCGTTTGTCGTTAAAAATATGTTCGATATTCTTTCGTGGCAACTATGCAAATAACTCCGAGTGTTATCAAATGTCCTCTATTTGGTGATGTTTTTGAGATGAAAGAGAACGTTCTACCTACTTTCGAAGATGTAGAGAAATACTATGAGTGGACGAGACATCAACTGAAATTGCAATCAGAAACTGCAAAAGAACCAATTTTTGGCGAGATAGCAGATATAGTAATGTCGAGAATTGAAAATGTATGGCAAACTGCATCTATTCCTACAGTGACGCGAACAATGATCGTTCAAACGTTGAAAGTATATAATTTAAAGTGCAAAAATCTACTCAAGTCTATCAAGACGCTCTCCCCGGACAAGTTAAATAGTTTTCAGCAAAGCAGTAACATACTTTTTGATATTTCAGCATGCAAGCGCAAAGCATTCGCTCAATATTTATGTCCTAAGGATAAAAAGGTTCCTTAAATTTTCCTACATTATCGAAGACATGTGATAGGTATAGAGTGTCTGATAGAGCAGCAGCAGCAACAGCATCATCTGTTTTGTTCGATATTGGGTCTGATGTTGAGGGCATCGATCGGCATAAGTTATGAAGAGAGAGAACTAAAACCAGAGAAAAAATAATGGAAAATGCAACAATTACAGAGCTCTTGGTTTTATACTTTGACGGGAAAAAAGACAAAACTTTGAATATTGTTAAAAAGGGCGGTAAATGCTACAGGACTATGGTTGTGGAGGAACATATCTCACTGATTCAAAAGCCGGGATTCATTTACATGGGATACGTGGTACCTGATGTTGGTACAGCAAAAGGAATAGAAACCGCGATAACAGGGTTATAAAGAAGTTTTCCAAATAGAATTATGGCAATTGGTTGTGATGGTACGAATGTTAATACTGAAAAGTATGCTAGAATTATAAAACTGCTTGAGAAAAGGCTATAGTAAATAATTTGTTTGCTCCACATGAACGAACTGCCTTTGAAACATCTGTTTCTTCATCTCAATGGGTGTACTTCGGGACCTAATTCTTATATTGCTCCACTGGGAAAAATGCTACCAGAAATGGCCAAAGATCTGACTTCAGACCAACAGTACTTGTATAAAATTGCTATCTATCACACGCCCGTTGGATCACGCGTGCCAACCGAATACTACGTTTGTATGCATCAACTGAAGAACCATCTGAAAATTTGAAAACTCTGGCTACTTTTGTGGTCAAAGTTTACGCACCGTCTTGGTTCTCAACCATCATGCAAAGATGGTACGCGTCATCTGTTCAATATTATTAAGGTCTCCAGATACCTGCCAGAAACTCTAAAAAAATTATAGATCCTGTTATGCAAAGAAACGGCTACTTTGCGCATCCTGAAGGGATTCTTCTTGCGATGATAACAGATGATAAAAAACATGTTAGAGAGTTGATACTAAATATTGATAGATTTTAATGCTTCTACATATATTGATTTAATAAATTGGTAGGAAAAGTTAACCAAACCATCGATTTTTAAAAACTTATCGGACCAGGAAATTCAGAATATTGTGGAATCTGGTGGTGAAAGCGAACTATTGTTTATAAGGCTTCTCTGCCATACTCAAGCTGTTGAAAGAGCTGTAAAGAATACAAAAGAGGCTTCCATTTCTCAGTGCACAAGAAAGTCGCGATTAGATGCAATAAATGTCAAGCTGGAATCGCGAAACAAAATGCCTAAATTTGAAACTAAAAAGGATTTTAAACCTAAATAATAAATGTATAAGTTTGTTTCGAATTTCATTTTTTTACAGCGATGCCTTAATAAATATCTTAATTATATATTGTTTATCATTTAACACCTACTTACCACTAAATTAATCACAATGTATCGCCTTATAAACATTAAACTTTTTTACCCTAATTTTCAATTTTTGGGGTCACTGCGGAGGCTGAAGATCTTAATCAAATGAAATGAAAAATCCCACGTATTTTTACTTTAACATAAGGCACAAATCCCCCCCTCTTAGAAATCTGAATCTTAAAAAAAAATTTTTTTCATACATCCGTGCTCCACACTAATGTTCAAACTGAGTTAGGCCACGTATTATTTATGATTACGACCGGTCGGTGGCCGAATTGGCATCGCGTTCATTTCGGGCATCCTCTTTTTAATTCTTCGGCTGGTTAAGTCATCCATCACGATACATATTCCGCTTGTGGAGATTTAAAAAATTTGTCATATTATTCGTAACCCAAGAATGTTCATCTATCTTTAAAATATATATATATACGATTCTATTTACCCCCGCCCAATTTCAATTTTGATGGTGCCTAAAATGATTTTTTACCAATTAAACCGATTTACTGATTCTCTATACTGTTGGGTGTCAAATCTGTTTTCTCCGCGTGAAAGGGTAATTTTTCTTTTAGTGTATGAAGTGAATTCTGTTTTCTTATTTAAATAGTACATTCTTTTTGTCTTGTGGACAGATTTAGAAGCGAGGAATAAATAATTTATTACTTATTAATTTAAAATGGAGTTTTTTGAATTAAAGACAAAAACAAATAATGGTTTTATATAATTAAGACGAAAACGTAAGCAAACACTTATTACATTTGAATGCGGATAGCTCCTGTGTTTGTATTGCGACCCGCATGGCGTGATTATATATTATTAGGTAACAAAAATTGTCTATCTTCCCGTATTATTCTTGAGATAACTGTGAATACAAACAGAAAAAGTAAGAATCCTATATTAACGGCTGCGTAATTTTACATAGAGAACTTAAAATCAAACACAATTCTGTTTTGACAAACACTCATTATTCGATCAAAAATTCTATTAACTCAAACATTCTATCATTATATCGTATTTTTTTGCGGTTCTAAGATTTCCAGATTATTTTTAATTTTTATTTAGTGATAATGTTTTTAAAATCATAACATTTATATTTATAATACATTGTGCTCAATGATTTTTTTTTTGTTATTTTTTTTGGTGTTATGCCGTGTTGAACTACCTCCTTCTTTAGTAGACGTTTCGGACAGCGTTTCAGTGTCCATCGTCATGATCACGATCACACATTATCTGCCCACCACGCTGTAGGTGGGCAAAAGCATCCGCCTCCAAGACCTAGAAACCTCATCCTATGAACCTAGGCTTGACGGCCTCCGTAATCGAAAGGTTAAGGCTCTTGACTCGCAATCCAAAGGTCACGGGATCGAATCCTGGCGTGCGCAAAAAAAATATTTGATTAATTTGTGTTATTTCTCAATAAATGAATTAAAAATAAAGTTTTTTTTATTTATTTATTTGTCTTAATAGTATAACATACATAAAAGGATGACAAAAAAACAGACCATTTATTAATGAGATGTGATGATTTACCAGATGGAGGAAAATCCACCCACTGTCACAGCCTGGGACCTGTTTGTTACGCATGAGGGTAACCAGCCAAGGAGATCTCCACGAATAACATGATAAGCAAGTTTACTAAGTCGGTATAGATTGTATCAACTTGCACACGTTTATCCATGGAGGCAGACAAGAAATTTGTAAATAATATAAGATTTTTAGTAACAGAGCGACATGCAAAGAATCCATGCTGCAATATATAGTATATTTGCGGCACGTTCCAGAGTGGAAGATACTCTAAGTATCGTCCTGGTGTAAGACCATCATTCAGAATTGAAACGTTGCTTGAAGTGGCTTTAGTCGTGTTTGGCGACAGGTCTGACTAACCGGGTACTTCTCCACTTTCCTCTTCCCCATTTAGTTAAGAGGGTATAACCATACAATACAGGACATTTGTTCTTTTGAAATCAAATTCTAGACTTATCGACTCTTTTTCACAAAAAAACATAAATTGATTTTGAAAGATTGTTATTTCATCTGGTAAACGCACTTCTTAAATTTTGAAAAACAAAGTTTATTTTAAATATACTAATACCGTTGGTCGTTGGCAGATTTGTTAAATTTTCAATCTAAATATTGTATAATACAACCCAAATTTCAAATCATATAATCATAAAGCAAAATAAATAAATACATAATCTAGTAAAAACACTTTTCAGAATTTTGATTTATGTTAAATTAACATCATTAAAAAATAAATCCGAGAACGTGTTTGGTGACGAAAATACCTCGGGTTTTCTATTTATTTAAGGTCTTACAAACTAAAACATTTCCGTTTTTTTTACACACTTATTTTGTTTAGACATTATTGAAAAATCATAAAAATAATATTTACAAGAAGTACACGATATTTAATAATTTGTCATTATGTATTTTGAGCGTTTTTATTGCTTAATTGAATGTAGGAATATATTAAAGCAAGTTTTTAATGAAATAAATCGATATTAAATGTTTAGCTTAAAAAAATTGATACGGGGAATAATCGATTTTTCTCATCGGAACCTCCCTATACAGTTACAAGCATTTTGTAACTTTAATTCTCAGCCTCTAATCAATGGGTCTTAATATTATGTGAGGTCTTACCGGTGTAGAAGTGAGGGTCCCTCTCCCTGAAGTGGTGATGCCTTGTGGATACGTCTGAGGTCCCTGGTTTGTGCAGTTGTGGAATTAAGTTCAACCACAGCGCCATCTTGTGCCCTCGATAGTGACTCTTCATCTTCGGTTTCAGACCTGTCAAAACACCAATTTCAAAATAATCTAAGAAATTATTATATTCGATTAATCCTTACTATTCTCCATCCAAAATAAGATCAACCCGTGACAGAACGAAATTTGGTTCGTAGTGCGCATACCTCACCCCCTTCTTCGGTCCCTTCACTGGCGCGCTGTTACTCCGCCCATTGCTCAGTAGTTCGTGGGTTGTCGTCTTGTATGCCCGCGTCTTGAGATTTTAACCCATTCAGACCCCGAGATAAAATGGATATTGAAACATCAATGTTTCAGCCGAGTCAAAATTCATTATAATTGTCACTAAATAAATAAAGCTAAACATTAATAATTATATCCTTTATTTAATTGCAACAATAAAGTCATGTATATTTATAAAACAGTGATGTAGGTACTGTACGTATAAAATTACTAAATGTTGGAGTTGATCAGTTTTATTTATGTGGTATACAACCTCAACCCAATTATAATTAATATATTTTATTATGTAAAAAAAAAAATATCTGGGGAACCTGATATCTTGCAAACATGTACTGAACTATTGTTTAAGTATGCGTAGATAGTAATTATAGTAAGTACAGTAATCTGATATAACATAAAATGCGATTTGTAGGTATATTGTAAAATTATTACAATAATTATTTTGATTGCAGGTAGATGAAAAATAATAATTAAATAATGTAATTAATTTATTTAAATAGTGGGGTTTAATGAGTTAGCGCGCGTTCAAGCAGCGGACGGGGGAAGGGGTGGTGACATGCGCGCTCACGGGTTGATCTAAAGTTGAATGGAGTATAGTAATCAGTTTTCTTTACGAATAACATTGCTGTTATAAATTGATTTTTTCTAGTTTCACTATAATTTAAATAAATTGTAAATTGATTTGTTTTTTTATTATTTTATTATATTATATAGGCATGTTGCCCAAAAATTTACACACATGCAAAAAATAAAATGAAAAATAATCATGTGGCTTGTTCATTGTGGTGTATTAATAATTCACGTAGTTTCAACTTATTTCAATAGACGTCGATAGCTTAGTTTCAAATACGAAGTTCTGCTATATCCCAACAGATGGCAATTGAGTAGGATATCAGAAGAGTACCATCTTTTGCCGTTCGTGTCTTACCTATGAACGGTGAGAATGATGGCCGAAGACATCAGTGATATTGGGCGGACTCCCATGGTCGGATCGCCACAGCTACAGAGCTACTTAGAGCCTAGCCTAATAACGACATCTGTCTAGTTTAATATTCATTGTAAATATTTACGATAACTAAATAAAGCAACTGGTAATCACTCGAACTTATTTGGAAGTTAACTAACACATCTTAAGTTGTCTTATTACTGAAAATAAGGAGAAATAACAGTAAAATAATTATCGAATAATACAGCAATATCTTCACAATATCGTTAGAATTTATTCATGTATGTTCACAGAATCGACCATTATTTTAGTCAGACGGTAATTTCATTACATACCAGAAAAATCTAAGGTACGAGAACAACAAACACCACCCATAAATTGAAATAATCGGAAATTAAATTTAATTTCTGAGTGGCTTCCATTTACAAATCAAATACCTAATTATTTTCTAACTCCAAGCATATTAAATTCGACCATTCCAACAACTCAAACAATACGCTTTGTTTCCTCGGATATGAAATTTAACTATGCGCTGCAATGCACTCAGCACAGTGGGGAATTTATTCGTTAATACTCAATAAACTTTATGCTTGAATTCAGCAGTCGAAGCCATTCGACATAATCCTAACAGGCTTTCACAAATAGGCACGAGTATTAGTCACAAAAATTAACATTTCCCATCTCTTGCAGCAATTAAAATGCACTGCCAACAGAGCATATAGCTAATTTTGCTAATTTGCTGAAAACAGTATTACACAAAACAATACGAATAAATTTACAAATAAAAATATTTGTATGAATCAGTAATATGTGGGTTAGAACCTCACAGATTACAACTGGGAAACCCAATTTAGAATATTATTTTATGAAATTATGTAATATGTAAAAGATAGGTAAGGCAAGTTGAGCTGGTTAGGTAGATTGCACGACTGTAATGTTATGTAATGCAATAAAGCATGTTCTCTGATAATAATTCTGTACCTTAAAGTTTAAACCACAGGAGTCCTCTTTAGACCTTTGTTCAGGAAAGCGATTTTTGTGTTTATGAACTGGACGTTTCAAGGTCTGTAACATTTTTACTTACTGCAATAATTAAGATCTGTAAGCAATTTATTTTATAATTTCATTCATTTTTGGTCATAGTTAAGACAAATAAGTCAATTTATGAATGTATATTGGTTTATCCTAGTAAATTGGGCCCCGGTGGTTTTGTAATAAATTGTTTATGGATTTCATTGTTTCGTCCAATAATGTAATGAGTAATGAGTTAAAGAAAAATTTTCTGCATATGAAAATACAAATCGCTCAAGTTTACTTCCGCGGTGTATACTTTAGGGTACAGAATTGTGCAATGTATTGAATTTCCTTTTTTTATTATCTACTTTCTTAATTTCGCTGGTTAAGTTTTTCAGTTCTCGAAGATTGTCTCTATTTTACATACATAACATTTTAAAATACTTTTTTATTTAACCGCTATCGGTTTAAGTACATTAAGGGCATCTTCAGACTTGTACAATGATTCTTTGAACCAATATTTTTAAATACAACATTTGAGCTTATTTATTAATAGTAAATCGTTTGATAAAACCGAGGTAATTATGGCTACTGGTAATAAACAGATAAATGTATATTGTAATTGTAAAATGTAAAATGGAAATATGACAAAGCAACAAAGATGGGTAAAATCCGTATAATTTTAATAAAGTCATTGTATAATATAATATAATAATCCCTGTTTACTCCTCCCTCCACCTGCCCTCCCTCAGTAAATTAAGTCAGTTGGTCAAATTACATATTTAATGTTTCGGATGTTTTGCTAATATACCTGCAAACCGTTTTCCATAATTGCATCAAGAGCTGAGAGCATTAAGGATGGGGTGTGGAATTGCGTCCACCAATATCAGCTACCATCCAAATGAGATCTGGATTTTGCTTACGAGGTTCCGATTATTCCAAGGCAAACAATGCTATGAATTATTCATTGTACTATTAATAATATTCGCGAAAGCAATCCGTTGATCATATCGAGTTCTGATTTTTAATTTGAATCCTTGATCAACAAAACTTTAAACGAATGTAATTTCAAGAGAGCTAACACTTATTTCGATCAAAACTTCGTATACCAACTTCTTCTACGTAAACAAGTGCAAAATTTTCAAAGTTTTTCCAACGATTTTAATAATTTAGCAAGTGAAGTCCATGCTAACTAAGACTTTCACAAAAGTGTACTTAGTGATACATATTAAAACATATCGCAAACATATCGCAAACATAAGTTTTAAAACATTTTAACAAAATAGTTTCCAAAGTAAGCCAAACAAAATATTATTATTATGAAGTTATTCGTACATAATCGTAAGAATTTCTGTATTTTTTTAAAAATCTTTAAAACTCGAAACATTTCATCTCTCATTCGAAACCATCAAAATTTTACCTTCAATAGTGAGTCAAAATCTATATATATATATAAATGATTCCCTGTTTCCCTTGGTCACGCCATAACTTCAGAACGACTTTACGGGAGGGAGGACGAGGGAGGTGGAAGGCGGAGAAGGGGAATTCGTGAGGGGGGAGGTTCGTGAAAAGGGGGACAGCGGGAGAGGGGAGAGGGAACGTGGTGAAAGGGGAACGCGGGAGGGGAAGGGGACGAGGTTGAAGAAGAGGTGGCGGAAGGTGAACAACAAGAGGTGGGGAAGGGGGACACGCAGGAAGAAACATTTTTTTTATTTAAGTGGCGTTGCATGCCGGATATCAGCTAGTGATTTCATAAAACTGGATAAAATTTTGCTGTTTTCAAAAATTTACTGTTAGTGAAGACGTAGCCACAAGGCAAAAAAGTGAACAATTTCAAGATCTATTTTTAAACTGAGCATTCACTCGATTTGAACAAACTCGGTCAAAGAAAAAGTATTGTATACCAGACCAAACGGCTCACTAGAGAATTCTGCTACCGAAAAAGCCAACACATCAGGTAAAATGTGTGCGAAAAACTCGATGCTTGGGGTGCTATCCCGCTGTCGAGTCCTCACTGTGGTTTCTATGTAAAAAAAAATTAGAATCTGGAATTCGGATCTACTCAACGTCCAATGGGGGTTTGATGTCAATAAAACTAGTTCAGTTAACGAAATTCCTGCCCTGGTATTGCAGAGATGTGATGCCATAAATTGCTCTATTTTTGACGAAGCCTAAAATATCCTTGAAGTGTGGCTCCGTTCCCTCTGGTAGGAAAAAAGCGGTCATGACCTTTTGTGTTATGCACCAATTCATTGCTACGCGGATGGCAGTAGAGTCCAAGATAGATTTTTTGTTTGATAAGCCCCCAAAGGGCCCAAAAACTTCAACGGCTCGGAGGGCTTCGAAGCAAAGAATGGACGGATTCCTCGAGAGTGTTTTTTTCTTTTGGGGTAAGAATAACCTCGTCAAATGTTATGATCCAAAGACCTAATAAAGTCTTATTACGTCTGAAAGGGATTGATATGAAAATATCTTCTCCTTTAATGGAAGCAGTCTTCCGAACAGGACATACATTATATGCTTGGTGAAGCATGGCCGTAGATACTTTAATAGTACATAGCTGCAAACCCTGTACTCATCTGAAGTGCGCCCCACTGAGCCCAAAAATAACTGAAAAGATCAATGACTCTGCGCTAAAACGGGAGGTTCATTTGATAGATTCTCCCATCTTGACAAACGGATTTCAATCTTTAGAGCACAGGTGTTGAGTGGGAATGTTCTACCGGTATTTCAATGGAATATGCTCCGAGGAAATAGGCAGCGGTGCACTGTTGTGAAACACGCCAAACACGCGCCACACATTTTTAAACTATTGACAATATTTTTCATATGAGAGTGGTTGTATCTACGACTCATTCTTGAGCTCAACTGCTCGTCTGTAGAACGATTTGATGGTTTTGTGTTTCCTACCTCCTACAACATGGGTTTTTTCAAGACCAACATTCATTCCTTGCTTTCCATAAAAAGACTCTCCACACAATATCCTCAAAAATGACATAGGCCCCGAGGGAATTTATTTTCCTCAGTAGAGTTAATATAAAAAAATGTATATAATAAAGAATGAAATAAAATGCGTTACACATATTTTGGCATTTTTCAATGTTTAAAGACTATCTCGTATTTTGTACAGAACGAGTCCAATTATTTTTAACTTTCGTTAAACAAGGCGCAGGATCCACTCCTTTCTTTCCTAAAAAAACAGCATCCCCTAATATGACATAGACCCTGAGGGGAATTATTTTCCTCAGGGATAATGTTAAAAAAATGAACTATTGTTTTGCTTCCAAATATTTGTTTGGAACAACTTTTAACTGAGCAATGATTTTTTTTCAAAAGTTATATAACAGCACAATATGTAAAGAAAAACGTAGCAAAGTTCTTAATCTCTTCAAGTTATGGTGACCTACTAATGAAGTAATCGCGTTCCCCGATCTCCCCTTTTTACCGAGCAGTTTTCCGACCGTCAGCGCTTTCGTTCCGGGATTAAAATTCCTCAAATATCCCAAGAAAATGGATTAAGTACACAATTTTCGATAAATCAGGAGCCGATGAAATTGGAATTTTATATGAAAACAAATCTTTGGACGAAGAAAACATTGTTAAAGATTTTATCGTCAGAGTTAGACGGTTGAATTTATTACCCGTTGAGCAAATACATTCGATTGATTAATGCTTTTTTAGTCAGATTAATAAACCGGTCCATTTGAATATTACGTAAATTGAAATGCATTTTAATATCGTTGGTAATCTCTCAATCAGTCAACTCTAAAACTAAAATGGTAATTTTTAAATCGAACTTTGAAATGGCAAAAAAACTTTTTACATGATAGCGAATCTTTTTTTTTTACAGCTTTTTTTTAGCTCCACACAAGAAGCCTAAAGGGAAAAAAATACCTCAGGGCCTATGTCATCTTTGGGGATTCTGTGTGGAGGGACTTTTTATGATAATTAAGGAAAGGATAAGTTCTGGGAAGGAATAGGGTATGATGGGTGGGTAGGAATCTGGGGTTCAATGTGTCCAGGAATGACAAACGTATGAATCCATCCCTACCACTGCGGTGTAAGGTGGTGGGTTAAAAGGTCTCCCTCAACCAGTCTCTCACGATCCTGCCTACCACGCACCAGGTGGGCAAACACATCCGTTGCCAGGACCTAGATAAATTTCACCCCGTTACCCGGGCACCCCTGCTAAGTCACCAAACTAAGCGAATCACTTGGGGTGAGATGGGGCAGAAGAGCTGGTTATCCGATAAATGGTTCCCAGTGTGGCGGTACCCATAACCACCTCCCAAATTAAAGAATTCATTGAAGAATTGAAAAATGAATTTAGACAGAGTAAGTTGCCAACAACTACAAATATTTAATTATCGCTGAAATTTTAAACTAGTTATTTACGTTGTTTGATTTCATGCTGTGACACTCTTTTGCTTGAAAATCCACGATGAAAATTAAAATGCTGTCGATAGGACTGTAACGTAATAACTGAAAGTGAGCTTGGTAAAATAAAATAACAAGCGCTCGCGTGAATACACGATTTTACTGACTTCTGAAAAAGCCTCTAAAGTGACATGGCAAATAATTGATAAAAATTAACTCGCTGAGGAATTTAGTTGACATTAAACAATTTTCAAACAAAAAAAGATATGTTAGTTTTTAATATACTAACTAACCTGGGTAATCCATAAACTGACGTAGAATTTTTAGTGCGTATAAGGGAACACGGAGGAGACTCATAATTACGGTAGGTCTATTCAATATTCTGGTGGAGCCTCCCAGTTGCACCAATTTACGTTCCTTAATATCATTCCGTAATCAAAAGACAAACTCCACGGCCTGTATTACAATTTTTACAAGAAATATGTAGAAAAAAAGAAACGGGTCGTTTTGAAAGATTTAAAAATATTGGTACCCATATTTTTCGGAATAATTTAAACATAACATAAAAAATACGGTAGCAAAAAAGTCATCCGATACGTCGCCAAAGTTTCCGTGGTTAAAATTTGATCGAAGTATAATATTATATAAGAGGGGCTTAAGTTTGAACTTGAAAAGAAAATTACTCGGCAATTGAGGGTTTTATAATATATAACGGTGATATTTGAAACCGATGTCAAAGCTCTGGAAACTCGAAAAACCTTTTTAATGGGGGTGAGAACTGTAGTCTCGAATGAGGTCGTAATATAAAGCTTCTCATAAAGTCGTCCTAGGGAAAGCTTACAAATAAATACGTCATAGGTCGAGAATTAAACATAAAATAGTCGTACCTTGACATTGAAATAAAATATGCAAGATATTATGTGAGCTACGTAATACTTCTTTTTGGTTGTTTTTTTTTTTATTTCCCTAAGAAAAATAATTTCCTTCACAACATATGTCATCTTTAGGGATACTGGGTAGAGGTTTTTTTTATGAAAGTAAGAAGTAAATATCTTGAAGATTACATAACAAAACAAAATTCGTGGTGGAAATCCATCAAATATGACTTTTTCCTAACGTTTCTTGTTTCCACACTACAAATGAGTTTTAGGCCATCATTTCAACTTATGGAGAAAGAGAAGGTCAATTTATATATAAATTTTATTTAAATGAGCAAATTCCCAAAATATACGGAAGATTGTATTTGAATTCGGACTTAGAAAAGATGAGATATTTAATGGAAGGGGGGCTATTTTAGATAAGCCAACCGAAAAATTGTGCGAACTTTTAATTCCGTGTATTCCAATTAGAATTGCGAAAATATTTATTTTGTAGCAAAATTTTCAGTCGCATTTTCGGCGAAATTTTTCTGGCAAAACTCTCGCAGGCCATGTTTTTCCGTAAAACCGTCATAGGTCGCTTTCATTCACATGCTTTGATAGACATTGTAATAAACAGTATACGAGTGTGTTTGTGTTTAACGCCGTTTTCAGCAGAGGTTTATTCGTCCGTATTAATCTAACTTCTGGAACTGTCCGTGTGGATGCTATTCGGCTGGGCATTTACTGTTTGTGTTTTGTATTGGCCATGTGGGCCACCTTTGTTTTAGGCTGATCACTTTTGAGAGGATTGCTCTATTCACAGTGGCCGTGGGACACTTTGAATTGGATTTACGGTAAAGCTTTAGAGTAGTCTTTTAGAATATGTCGGTATTTTTCGGTGAAATTTGTTTACGAGCTGAGAATTCAAAGCAAAAAGGACTAAAGTTTTTGACCTCGTATAACCATTTTTTATATTATCTTTTTAAGATTAAAATTAAATACATACATATTATTATTATTAAATGTTCGGTCAGGTTCTTCGCCTGAGTTTAAACTCTCTTCTTTTTCGTTGAGCATTTTTTTATTAAATTTTTTATGTGAAAATCTCACAAAAGTGCCAGCCTCAGCCTCACAACGTACCCCAATTGGGGATGCCATAGTCTCACTGGCTCCAGACGACAGCGGTTGGGACTCTTGTGCGGTATTCATATAAACAGCTCCCGTCTGGAGCCAGTTTGGACTGATAGACTATGGCATCCCCAGTTGGGGTATGTTGCGAGACTAAAGGTAGCAAGGAGGGACAGGAGATCAGAAGAAGAAGGTGGAGAAATACCTGGCTTTTCAGATCTGCGTTTGAAATGATATCTACACTATATCACTCTAAACATGTTCAGGAATCGATAGTTAAAACCTCCGGTTATCCACTGTTACACATTTATACGTGTATAAATAATGTGATATGTTATGAAGGATATCATACAATAACGTGTATAACGGTATTGTTGGTGCCTTGCATTCATCCTTAGGTACCTTTTCCCAAAATAAATTCTACCCACAGAATTCTTTTCTTCCTTACCCACATTGTCGACTGAATTCAATAAAATGTCACAGTGTTTATCAGTTAAAATTAAAACCTCTTCCTGCCAACATCTCAGTGTTGAATACGGAGCTCGTCGGTCTAGTTCGTATTTGTCCAACATACCATTTTTCGTGAAATTGAATTAAGTATGTAAATGTTCTCAAAAATCCATTATAGATACGATACTCGTTAAAAATAATTTAAACAATTATTTCAGGGGTTTTCAAAACGCACTTTGTCTTACGTACTCCAAAATGTATGTGCTTCTATCGTAAAAAAAGTTTAAAGTGCCGTTTCTCCCGATTCGCGTTTTGGTCTGTTGGATAAAAACGAACTCTGCTGTTATTCGACCGTGTCGGAAACCCATGAAAAAAAATTCAAACGTGTGCTAGTGAGCTCAATTTGGATTTGAGAACCAGCGGATAATTGAAATGCGAAGGAAGAAAAGCAGTAAGTCGGCAATCCTGTCTTATCCATTTTCCTTCCACTTTGCGGGACCGATTCTGTCCCCAACAGGCATTACGCTTTCAATTTGTTTTACTCTTATGTTATTATTAAATTCTTTTATGTTTAAATTGACGCACCTATAAAATTTGTGCAATTTTTGTTCACATTAAATATCTATATATCTATCAATTTTACCAAAGCATTTCATTTTATTATATGCTCTTGTTGTATATTGTTTTTTTTTATTGTTTTAATTTTGAAGTATTAAGAAAGTAAATGTGATACTCAACTTATAAACTACAATGTAAAATCCCATGAGGGCGTGTAATAAATAAATAAATAAACAACATGGACTGAGTTTCTCAATTTGACTGTCCTAAAATGGAAATCTTTCCTATTTGAAGATTTTGGAGTTCTCTATGTGTAAATAAGTTGTGTAGTGAAGGAGAACATATTTAACAAAATATAAATCTCAGTATATTTAAAACTATTCAATGATAAAAATAGGTACTCACCAAAAGACAGATAACGCTGCGAGCTAGGCTCATAAGGTTCCCACGGCACGCCCTTATATCTGGTGCTCTCCCGACCGTAGTCCGCGTATTGCGGGGGAGCGGGGTCGCCGGGCCGCGTGTTTGGGTCCCCCGTCTTGGCGAAGGTGACCAGGAGCGACACCAGAGCCTCGGACACGGCCCCATCCTGCCGGCTGTAGTTGGCGGGGAAGTAAGGTAGCCCGCTCACCAGGGGTACGCCCAGCGAGTAGGGGATCTGCTCGCCGCGCACGCTGCCGAGACGCTGGAACAATTAGCTCTTTGAAGTCGCGCTTGAGTGACGGGAGAATCGATGGGTAATTTTTATTGACGTAAAAATCCATTTTCCGAGTATTTAATTCAAATAAGGCTCAAAAGCTTCGTATTTGCATGCTAATTAACGGAAATATATTTACAAAATCACATATATTGGATCTTCATAAGTTTATATATGTTTTTTGTTTATTTTATTAAAGTGACTTATAAAATATTGCATATAAAAAATATAACAAAATATAATGGTGTAATTAAGTATAGACATGGTATTTGGCATTTCTAGGACACCTGTGCCGAGGCGGACTAGTTATTTATTTGTCTCTCGTTATTATTTTCTTTTCAGGGTTTTTTTCATTGACCTCTTTCAGCCAGATTTTTATTTTTGATTTGTACTAATTTTTATTTTATTAGTTTTATCTCTTGTGGATATTGAGGAGTTTTGGTTGGAAAGTAAGTGTAATTTCTTTAACCAAATACGGTTTTATGACTCGGAATGTTTTTAAAAACCATCATTTTTTTCCCTAACACTTAAAATATAAATCGTCCAGTTGATAAGTCAGATATCTAAAAATACTTAGTTTGGAAATAATGAACTAAAATGCACACCATAAATCAAATCGACGGTCCCGAAGAACAATGTTGTATCTGCGATTTTGTTGTTTTGCAGTAGAGCTGTTTAAAGTTTATTTTCTGCATTTTTCTTATTTTAGGAGATCAAGAGTGTTTTTTTATTATTTTGCATTTGATTAATTTTTTTTTCAAAATTCTGAAAATACAAGCTTTTAAATCATCAAAACGAAATGAAAAAAAGCCATCGAACAATTTTCTCTTTTTGCAGGTCCCACATTATTTTCAAGACCGTCGAAATATTATTTAAACGGTCTATATTTTATATATTAATCTAGCTGACCCGCCCACGCGATGCTGTGGCTGATGAAACACAACGCCATCTACTGGATGGTTATCTAACCTAGATAATCAAGTGTTATTATGTCAATAAATTAACTGACACCGCCATCTGTTACAAACGTATGGAACTTACAAATAATTTCAAATAGTTGTCCCATAAAAAACATTTAATTCGTAATAATAAACGCTAAGGTTAATAATCGAGATAAAAACTATCTTATCTCTTAAGTTGGATCAAATTACATACAGTAAGCCAAATTTCATCAAAATCGGTTAAGTAGTTTCGGAGTTTACCTTGGACGAACATTGTGACGCGAGATTTTTATATTTAAAGATATTCTATTATATATTCATTGAGGCATCGCGGTCCGGTATATAATAAAGACCCAGAAAACATCAACATTTTGTAATTCAGTACAAGTTTTTCTGTAATTATTTTTTAGTTTTTAATAGTAATCTGAGCATTGTACCAGATAGAGGTTACACTTTTATATGTATATGCATACTCCACTAAAAATCAATTTTTGGGAAATGTCACGTGGATAATCTACATAGGTACGAATATAATAACCGTTTTTGGCTCTTAATAGCATCTAAGTACTTCATTTCAGTAGTCTGATGATAGAAACAGTAAATTAAAGTAAATGCTAATTAATGAAGATAATATTAGCGAAAGTCAATCGAAAATCCGAAACAGAAAAATCAGAAAAAGATACGGAAACATCTTGTCCCAGATGTATTCGTATCTTTTTCTGATTTTTCTGTTTCGGATTTTCGATTGACTTTCGCTAATATTATCTTCATTAATTAAAATATTATAATTTGAGGTTTAACTCTTTAAGTTACTAAGTTTAAAATAAAAATAAAGTATATGCGTTTCATTTTAAGAGCCGTTGACCAGCGGCTGAGAATAAAAATTTAAAATTTCTTGCAACTGTAAAAGGAGGTTCCGATGAGAAAGATCGATTATTCTTTGAATGAAATTTTTAAAATAAAAAAAATAATATCGATTTATTTCATTCAAAACTTGTTTTAATATATACTTACATTCAAGTAAGCAATAAAAGTGCTCAAAACGCACGATGATAAATTATTAAATATCGTGTACTTCTTAAGTATTTTTTGGTCATAATAATTGATCATAATCTTAAAAATTGAACAAATCTGCCAACGACCGACGGTATGACCTTAGTATATTAAAAATAAATATAGATTTTCAAAATTTATAAAATTCGTTTACCTCATAAATTAACAATCTTTCAAAATCGATTTATGTTTTTTTTTGTAAAAAAGAGTCAACTTGTCTAGAATTTGAATTAAAAAGGACTAATTTCCGGTATTCTATGGTAATACCCTCATGAGCGATTTTTGTAATTTTTTTAAAACTTTAGGACCTTTTTTATTAATATTCGATACTCAAAAATTGAATGCATGATAGTTGATTCCTCAAAAGTTAGCCCCCCTACATACATACTTATAACTACGTGTCCCCGAAATAGTTTGGAGAGAAGATCAACCGCTGAATAACTATACTATACTATACTAATATAAAACATATTTTCCTTCAAAAGCGTCAAGGATAAAACTACTTGTCTAAATACTGTAATACCAGCGTATTAGTACAAAAACCGACACAGAATAAATTCGTTTGATGTCCATACGAATCTTTTATTAAATGTAGGTATTTCTGAAGCCAATTTTTGATTTGCAATTGGTAAGAGATGCATTAAAACTAAAATTTCGGGGGATCAACTTTAGGGTGGCCAAAAAATTTATATTTTCGTCTCAACATCTTGTTCGTTCTAAATCTGCTTTTCAGTTATCTAATTATCTGGTGAAGTAAGCATTTACACTTTTTTCTTTAATATCAATCTTGTTATATGGTTTGACCTATTTTTTCGAGAATACTAATAACCACCCTGACAAACTTCTCTCCGTCTTGAACCCGTTTACTGACTTGAACCTCAGCTATTTAAATCTTCTAAACTTTAAATCACTTCAGCCTTCCTCTCCTTTTTGCCTTCAGCCAATTTTGGGTCGACCTAATTTTATCCATATTTTTTTACTTTTCTGGAGTTTTAGTTCCTTTGTAGTGAAAAAGTTCAAAGCAGATACTAATCAACTCTTTAATATAGCGGTACCCATGCATTATAAGATTTTTATAACACATGAGAACTGCACAAGAGTCCCAAGTGCTCCCAAACGTTTAAGTCAGTTGGACTATGGCGTTCGCAATTGGGGAATGTTGTGAGGCTGAAGGCTATCGGGCGGAGAAGGAGATGGGGAGGAGGAAGATGGGGACTTATATATTTGGCCATAAAACATGGATAAAGCCATTTCAAGCCACATTTCAATTCTGAATGGTGGTCTTACACCAGGGCGATACTGAGGGGTAACTTCCACTCTGGAACGTGCCGCAAATATACTATACATAATTTTTAATTAATAAATTGTGAAATGAATTAAATAAAATTTACAAATGAAAAGGTTTTTTTTTGTTTAAAACCACTTTATTTTATTTATACACGTCGATCGGTATCAGTTGATCTTAACCTTCATCCTCTGTACTATGATTTAGTTTAAATGTTTATTGTCCTTAAGAAAGTTGAGATCAACAGAAACCGGTCGAGGTGTATATGTAAATAAAATAAAGTGAATTTAAACTAACAACTTTTCTCATTTGAATAATATCAAGTCACAAAGTGATTGCTTCCTTAAAATAAAATTTACTTAATTCTCTCCATGACCTCTGGATTGCAGTCGAAAGCTTTTCACTTCGACCACGGAGGCCATCAGAATTTTTATCGAATTAAGTATATTGATTTCGCCTTTATACGGTAATTTCATAGTAAAACTTACCTGCGGATAGTCGCCGTCTTTGGACTGGTATTGAAAATGCAAGAGATAAGTGGTGGCCCCTCTCCGAGCGTGCAGCCCAGCCACCCTCAGAAGTGGAGCAGCCGTGTGACCATCGCTCAACGCTTCCATGGTGGAGTCCCGGATATTAATAGGATGCTGAATTGGCTTCTCCCAGTCCGTGTACTCGTTCCTCACAGCCGCGTAGATCTCATTCAAGTGGTACACAAACGCGTTTCGCACAAAAGTTCTCAACACTCTGTTTCTGTAGTCCTCCTCAAACCCGTATTGAATGTCTGAAGCACTAAAATCGTAATAACTTTCTGTGGTTGTTACGCCTAAGATTAAACTACACGTTATAAAACTATCACTTTCCACTTCCATCGCGTACACTGGATCAGGCATGTCTTGTTCGATGGGGTGGAACGGTCCCCATCGAGGTATAAAACTCGCTTCGTCGATTCTAACATCTAATAATGCTTCTAACGGTTTATCTTGAAGGCATGTCGTGATATCTTCGTCCTCAGAAGTTGATCCTTTGGCTTCTATTTCTATATTGCATCCTAGTTGTTCGGCGACCGCTGATCTTAGGGAGTCGGGATCGTGCACGAGTGCCCAAGGGCTGAGAGCACTCCCGCTTAGTAGAACTAGCCGGTGGAAGAGCCCTGCAAAAAAACAGAAATTATTAATAATTTTTTTTCGGTTGTCGGTAAATTGGTGAAGGGAAACCTTTTTTTGAAATTGTATTTCTGCGTAGTGCGTAAATCAAGTTTCAATGAACTTTTAATTTTGAAAATTTTAAACTGAACTATAAATTATATCACACAAGCGGTAGCCGGACAACTCAACACAGTGTCAAATCAACACACTCTCCACAATTAGATGTGTGAATGACATGTAGCTTCAGTTGTTTTTGATAGATGTCGTTAGGCTTAGAGAAAGAATGAGAAATAAATAAAAATTTAAAGAAGGGGAAAATAATGATGCGATTAGTATACATAAATATTACAACTGACCTCTGGCTTCATTCATAAGCAGCAACAGGTTGGCGAGCGCCGCTCCATGTGCGTGCCCCAGTAGTGTAAGGCGGGTAGGATCGCCTCCGAAGCTCTCCAGGTTGTGCTTGACCCAGCGCAGGGCGGCGCATAGATCGCGGAGCGCGAGGTTACCCCCAGTGCTGCCGGGCCGGGTTCCCGGACGGGTTTTTAAAAATCCTAAAAAACATGAAACATTTATATATATTTTTTTAAATTTTTGTGTGTGTTTTTATTTTAAATTTAATTTAATAATATTTTTATTAAGTTCTGCATTTATTTTAATTTTTTATTATTGTGACCGTGTGTATAGACATGTAAAGGTGTAAGTTGAAAAAAAATTACTACGTGTAAAGTTTTTTTCAAAAATTGAACGCCTTTTTCACAAAGCTGTATTTTTAAAGTCAGTAAGCAAGATTTATTGGAAACGGCTAAACCGGATAGTATCATATTTTTTAAATAACTAGGTATATATATATATATATAATGAAATCTTTTTTTTATGTTTTGATTTTAGAAGCTCCAATCCTCTCACCGTAAAATGTCATATTTTAGAGGACCTCCCGGAGATCGGCTATAGCAGTTTTAAAAATTATTATTTTAAAACAAAAAAATATCTGAATCAAGTTAAAAGTTACAACAACATGTGTATAACTTTTTTACGTAAAAGTGTGTTTCCATGTAACATTCTTGAAAAATCTCTTTTTTTCGGCTTGCTACAAGTATGTAAAAAAATTATAACATTAGCAAATGCGAATTAACCCGCTAAATTTAAATCATTTTTACATTGTGTGAGGACCTTTCATCGGTTATATTGGTTTAGGATAGTATTATTAACTTGTAAATATGTTGATATCTTACCTAATAATCCTAGCCTAAAATTAAGGGTGAGAACGATGACGTGTCCGTGAGAGGCCAGCACGGAGCCATCGTAAGGGTTCCCCGAGCCCCACTCGAAGGAGTCTCCGTGGACCCACACCAATACTGCATACGGAGCCTCCACACCACGATTACCTGCAAGAAAGACGAATACTCTAGAAAGAATGTAAACCTACGCTGCCTTCATAAGCAAAAAGGCAACTATTTGACAAACATCTAAAATTGAACTTAAATACGAAGAAATGTTCTCTTTTAAATTGTGATAAAGAAAATAATTATTTTTTTTTTAGTTTTAAAAAAACAGTAAAACTTTATCAGTGTAAAAAAAAACAATTAAAAAATATTTCACAAAAATGCAATGATACTGTACAAAGATAACATAAGATCAATTTTAAACCGAATTTATAAATAAAAACACAAAATATGACTAACATTTGGCTCTGGCTGTAAGTTATTTAAATTATTAGGACCGTAGTTTCAAAAAATTAAAAAATTCTAATTATCATTTCAAATTTGACAAATTTGTCCATCATTTCAATTACGAAATGGGTTGTTTCAACTCCAAAATAAAGTTCGTTAAATTTGAAAATTTCACTCAGTGTTCTCCGCCGAATCACAATTTTGACGTCTGCACACGCGCCTCCCATCACGTCAACGTTATTAATTTCTTCTGACGGAGATTGAAACACTCCATTTTTCGGTGAATGACGATTTGAAGGAAATTCATACGTGAAATTTTCCGAAACAACTGGCCATTGATTGGCCAACTAAAATTGATTTTGTTTTCTTTTGGATTTATATTGTATAGAATTTTTTTATCAAATTTGGAAAAATCCGAAAGATTATACATTTTTTTTTAATTAGGTGTTTGAGGTTGTCAAATATGAAATTCCTCTTATATCAGAACTCAGAATATGCCTTTTGCAAATTGATTTCTGCTAAACTGTGATAGTTAGTTAAGTAATAGAAACTATACACTATACATTTACTAGTTCGGAATTTTAAATATTCGATTATTGAATGTTCGCTAAACTTCGTTATTTAGTAATGCTGCTATTATGAGAGAAGTTTTATTACATTGAAATTGAACCTTAGAAATTATTGTTATCGTGACATTAAATGGATATTCAAATAATTTGTGGTTCAATTCATGGATTTCAGTCGAAGTGAAGTTTCTACATTCACCAAGTTACGTCGTTAAGGATTGAAAAGCAACTTATCACACGACCGAGTTGGATTGATTCAAAGCCGACAAGTTTCCTAAACCTCCTTCTATATATCTCGTATAATGGCCCGTCCACAAACTTCACGCGAGGACACAAAACATATAAAATACAAGTAGTATAAATCTAAATCCTTTGAAAACGTGTGAGATTTCTAAGCCCGCGATATGAAACCATACGTGAACCCTAAAGCTCCGGCAAACTCCAACGAAATGTTAACATAGATACATAGGTATAATCCTTTAGTATCAAGATGTCAAAACAGGATTCCTGAAGCTTTTGAAACTATCGCAATATACAAGGCTTCAACATCAATTATTTCTGAGAGTGAGAAGGGTGCCTAATGAGTTTGCAAAAATTATTATTGGTTTTGAAAATAATAAATTGCATTTTTTTTCATTACCACTTCCAGGAACATAAATGTTGAGATAAAGGCAGTCTTCGCTCTGGTTGGTCAGTAACGGCACCATTCTCCTGAGTTGCTGATAACGACCTTTGGGCATCCTTAAAAGCGCGGCAGTTCTGAAAGAGTAAATCCTTATTACAACACAGTTGTAAACAATTACGTTGATTTATTGTTATCAAGATATTTTATAGAATTTTAACTTTAGGTAACGGATTTTAGGTAGCTAAGTGTCACCTGTTGGAGACATCGGGGTACCGCTGCGGGCAGACGGGACCGAAGGAGTCGGCCAGGCGGGTGCCGTGCCAGGGCAGCGGGGCGTGCGGAGGCTGCAGGCGGCCGGCGGCGCCGTATGGCACGCCCAGGAAGGCTTCCACCGGCTCCAGGTGCCGAGAGTGGGGCTCCAGGATTATGCCACGGATAGCTCCTGCAACAATAAAAAAAACGTCAGATCGATCCAAGTACATAATAGAACTAGCATGTACTATGTATATTAAGTAAACAGAAGTAGCTATTCAATTGCTAATGCATAAAAAGTGTTTTATCAAACCAAATTAAAAAAACAGTATTTGCATTAGTATGTTAATAACAAAGAGACTTCGTATGTAGATTAATCCACATTCATCATGTGTGTTTTTAAAACGGACGTGAAATTTGCATAAATTTATTTATTGTGTTACAAAAAATTGCCATTTGCCATTTGCCGGTTGATTTCGGAATTACGGTATTTATCCAGGTTTATTTACAGTTCATTTGTAGGCCGGTGTGCTTTTGAATATTTTTTACAAAGCATTTGATATGCAAATGTAAAAATAAATTTTGCCAAATGAATAATGAACGTGGGGTAAATTTCGCTGTTTATTTTTACGAAAAGTTTTTGGAATGTGGAATAATGTGGAGTGATTGTGCGTTAAAGCAAATACCCTATAATATTCATAATACTTAGAACTGCTGATATTTCCCATTCATACTGATAGCAGCATTATACATTAGCGCCTCCTAGCGGCGTGAGTTATGCGCCTTGCTTTTTTCATATAGTTTATCGATTTCATGTAAAATATATTCCATATTTTACGTTAATGAATAACAAATCATTTCCGAAAAAAAACAATTTTACTCGTGCATAAAAAATATTAAAGCAGCTATTAACTCTGTCTTAGAAGGTTTACAAGGGTAATGAAATAATACAATTTTTTTTAAATTTCTTATTTAAAGATTTCACATTTTTTTCACATATCGTCGATCTCATGGAAAAACTCACAAACCAACTACTATCTTTTACCTTGACTGCTCAGATCAATGGAACACATTCGAAAGGAATACTGTATTCAAATAAAAAGATTTTTTTTGATAAGGCAGTTATTTATGCTTCGTGACATTTTTCATTCTTTTCCTAAATCAGTTTCATCCATAACATCAGTTTGAGGAACATTTTTACAGACTGCAAGTTGTGTATTCCAGCAGTGGGTGGCCTCTTAGGCCGGGTGCGACCGACGGGGGTTTAATACCCTTATGATGTCACCTTGTTCATACTTTAGTATTTTTTCGTGATCTGAAAACCATTGCAAGTCCACCATGTCATCGAACTTGATCTCTTCATCTCATTGGTGTAGTTTCAACAACGCTTGGAAGTGAAATGGGTCTCAATTTTTTTTTATGTGTATACCTCACAAGAGTTCCAACTGCTCCCATCTGGAGCCAGTGAGACTATGGCATCCCCAATTGGGGTATGTTGTGAGGCTAAAGGTAAGTGGGGAGAGAAAGGAGATTTTGGAAGAAGAAGGTGGGGAAGTACCTGGCTATTCAGATCTAGTCACTAAACACGGCTAAAGCCATTATTAAGCAACGTTTCAATTCTGAATGGTGGTCTTACACCAGGGCGATACTGAGAGTATCTTCCACTCTGGTGGTTCTTCGTCTTGAATTTTTATTTTTTTTCCAGACAGCCACTCATTTCATAGACAGACTTGTTCTTAATTTTCCGTTCTACGGCAGAATGCACTCTATCACATTCCATGAAGGATTTTCCGGATTATGTTAGGATGTTTTATAACCGTGAACCAAAATGGAACTGGAATATTTTTTTATTGCGGTAATGACCACCACAATAGTAAAAGAAAAGAGAGAAATTTCTTTGACGTCGACTGTAAGATTTTCCATCGATTTTATCAACGCAGAACCTATTTTCGAGTTATCGTTTTCAATTCCAGCAAAAGCAACTCACCTTTCCACTAGCTCTATTACATACAGTCAAATTGTACACGTATATTTTTCTTGAGTAGTAAAACCATGAATCTTTAGATTTTGGAATTTGTAGGGAATTAGATCGAAAGCAAGCGTTCTTAATGGCGGATCTGTTTTTACTATGTATATCCTTGTCAGCCGCCTATGCTGCTATAAGTAAAGAGTTCACGGGTGTATGTTGGGATGGATCTTTGTACAGTTAGTCGTACAAGTGTATTCACTGATCCGCACCGGACCGTCGGAAATGTCAACGCAAATTCTCGAAAGGCAACTATTTCGATGCGTGCCCATGACTTCATAGGATTTCAAAAGTCATCTTGGAGAATTATCGTAAATTTTTAATTCTCATTAAGTATTTTTTGATGCTAAAGTTATTGCCTACCACAATCGAAAAATCATTAAAAACCCAACCCAGTTCATAACATTCGGAACATATTTGGAATATTTTTTAATAATTATGTTATCGATGGTATTATCCACTTTTATTTGATCAAAAACAATTTATTTCCTAGAATTTAACGAACTGATTTTATTTTCAGGAACTAATAATCTGTTAACGTTTTTTGGCGTCCTGAAATTATCTGAGGTTCAAACATTACTCTGGTATTGATCCCGACTTTCGGACAATACTGTGGGTTTGATCCTTAGGTTCCAGGAAAACTGAAACCAATCAAGCTCTTCTAAATTCAGAAGGGATTTAAATTCACAAGCATACACGACTAACATTATTTGGGAAGGTGGGCTTAACTTGAATTTCATAATAACGATGGGAATGGGATGATGGGAAAATCTAACAAGATAAGTGCGATCAACGTTTATTATGAAGTTTGACTACACAGAAATACACCATTAACTATATATAAACAACACAAGCACCCCAAGAATAACAGTGGCACAACTCAAAATACAACTTTTTTGAATATTTTGAATAGTTCGAATATTTCGTTTTAGTGTAATAAATCAGTTTATTTTAACAAATAAAAAAATATTGATTTACAATATTTGGGAAACTTTCTCTTTTAAGGCATTTATCGCAAAATTCGATTTGGTGCCATTATTTTTGCGGAAATCTTTTAAAATTTTTGACTTATGTCCAAAGCAATATTACAAATCATTCATAATTTTATTTATATATTATAAGAAATTTTAATTTTGAAACATTGTTTTAATAGGTAATAACACAAAATAATACAGAAAAATGTTTCTATCTCTCACAAAGTAGCATAAACACATACGCAGTGGGTACTCAGTGGGTAAAAAAAAAAAACAATCATAATCAACATCACCAACTGTAGCTTTTTTACCACAGGGAAAAAAATTGCTCTCAGGGCTTATGTCATCTTAGGCTATGATGTTCGGAGGGTTTTTAAAGGTAAGGAAGGGGAGGGAGTTCTCGGAAGGAAAAAGTTATGGAGGGGTGGTTAGGAATCTGGGGGTCAACGAGTCCAGGAGTGACGGACGCATTAATCCATCCCTCCAACTACACAATAATAGTACTCATAGTTGACGTTTTGTTTTGAAGAGTTTTAATTTTCAATGTACTATCGTTACTTAAATTTTAATTTTTATGCTACCGGTTTCGATGTGTCATTCAATAGCAAACTTAAAACTAAACTTAAAATTTAAAACAAGTACAGAAATGAATTAGATGTTATTAGGTGGGGGTAGTGGGAGAGGTGATTTTGGGGGAAGGGGAGAACAGTGGGCGGGGTCAATATCACACGGGAACATAGTCAGAAGGGGAGATTTGCAGGGTGCTATTATTTTGTTAACTAAATTAATTTTTGATTTAATTTTTTTGTTTATTTCTAAAGTTTCTAAAGCGCACAAGTTAAAGTATGAGTTAACATTTCTGTAAAATACAAAAGTTATTGTTAGTAACTTCTCTTTTATTAATGTACTCTGAATAATAAGTTGGAGGTCCCAAAAACTATCTGTGTTGTCTGTTAACTTCAATATTAGACACCATAAAAAAGTGTTGGGTTTCTTCCCATAAATTATAATAAGGTTAGTTTGGTTACTTTCCAGAGCTCTTGATGTGATTTTCTGTAGAAAACATTCAAAGATTATTATTATTACTAGTTTTTTTATAGGTTAAATATTATATTATACTAGAGCTTTTGGCAATGATCGTAACTGTTCGTGTCTAAGATTAGAACATAATTCAGAATTCGAACATAGAATGGAATACTAATTCAGCTGCTATATTTTATTTTTTATTTTTTTTTATTTAATAAATTTTTACAAGTTACAGTTTTTGACATTTTTTTAAACTACCATACTAGGCTAATGCCCGTGTTTTGGTAGTCATACATAATGAATATATGAAATATGATATGATTTAAGATTTTACGGCCAAAAGTATTTTAGGGTGTAAATAAGGTATTAATTTTTGGGGTGTTATGCCGTGTTGCGCTACCTCCTTCTTTAGCCAACGTTTCAGACAACGTTACAGTATCCATCAACAGGGCAGATGCCATCTGTTGGGATATGGCAGAAGTTCCAACCTATCGACCTCTATTAAAAGAAGCAGAAGCTACGTGGATAATCAAAACACTACACTTTCTAATAAATTCCCTCCACCCTATTTCTCCTTTGCCCCTCCCCCTTTTTAGTATTCCGATCGTATTCCAAAATCGCTTGTATTCGGTTCACTATGAGTAAAAAGTGTTTTTTTTTTGCTTATATTTTTCACCTTT
Organism: Limnephilus auricula; assembly: GCA_951813805.1. Classification (NCBI taxonomy): domain Eukaryota; kingdom Metazoa; phylum Arthropoda; class Insecta; order Trichoptera; family Limnephilidae; genus Limnephilus; species Limnephilus auricula. Next base: position 39,046,392 of record OX638392.1, on the reverse strand, counting down.
ATGGAATGTGTGGAATCACTAAACTTCCAAAAATCCGAAATAAAATAATTTTTTTTTTATGAAAAACATTGAACTATGACGGATAAAAATATATAGTGCCATTTTTTTTACCTTTCGTAAAGGAACAAAATACTCAACCAGGGCAATAAGCGAAAACATCCTCCCAGATCGCTATGAAATTGTTCCATGCTCTACCAAATCAAACCAAAAAATAAAGGAAATGAGTACATTTAAAACTAAAGTTAAAACATGGCTAAGAGATCAAAGTAATAATCAACTTACAAACATTATGACGACGATGTAAAGATAATTCAAAACTAAATACAAAAGTTTAAAAAAACTACAGGCCGCCTCAGAACAGGAAACCCTAGTGAGGAGGTCTGTGAAAAAAGGCAAAAAAAATATACTTATAATATACTTTATACCTACATAATGTACAAACTTTGCTATTGAAACTAATAAAAAAAATAATAATAATACAAAAAATACCAACATAACGATTACATCCGAAATGAAACATGAGGTATGTTTGGGTCTGTTAAGATTTTGTGGTAAGAAAATTATTTATTTTATATCGGAATAAGGGTCGTGTTGTGTACCTCCATAAACATTAATATCGAGGATTCAATTTGAATAATTATGAAGTACGACCACCGTTAGATAGTCCGCAAAACCACATGTTTATTGCTTTATTGGAATATATGGAAGGGATATTTATGGAAGGAGCATGAATCAGAATATTAAATGGAGGGTTTATGTGACTTAAACAATACGAATACATCATGGCCCCTTTGTAGGTCTGCCTTAAGAGCTTAATTTACGGACAAATCGTTGGGTAATAATGTTTACATGAAAATTCGAATGGGTACAGAATAATAATAATAATGTCTGACATTTGCTTGAAATTTGGTGAATTTTCTAGCGATATTTTACTGTAGACATCGACTATCACAATGGGGCCGAGAAAGGATGGAAGTAGACTGGCTGATGACAAAATGAGATTCCTGAGGAGCATGTGTGACCGTGTGGGAAATGAGGAGATTCACAAATAATGCAAAGCAGATGTACGCGTAATGGTTTGGGCACGTAGATTGAATGAATGAAGAAAGGAGAATATTTATTTAATTATTTATTAACGCCCTTTTTGGGGGGTTTTTACATATAAAAATAAACATTATTTATTCTTCATACCTAAACTGCTTGTTATACATGAACGCCAGTATTATACATATATCTCCCCAGCGTTGGGGCCAGTGTTATACATGGGACCGGTGTTGTATACGGGCAAGACTCGAACTCGCCATCTCAGCATGATACTCTTAGTCTAGGGAGGGTAAGGCCACTCTATAATCAGTCTCCAATAAAACAGGTAGTTTGATACAATTGGGTTTATTAACAATACAAGAGGTAATTCTAGACAACTACAGTAACTCAGTTTAAGACCTGACTCTATGAAAGGGTAGGGCGGACTACGTCGCTGTAAAAGGTATTAAGCGGTGATGGCCGTGCTCAGGGAGCAGCGGCGAGCAGGGGCGTGGCAAGACGCGCTAGAACCATGTTCCAGCGGCGCCTAGGCAGCAACAGTGGGCGGCAGGACGATGCGTGGCCTGGGCGGCACAGTGGGCGGCACGGTGGGCGGCACAGTGGGTGGCACAGTGGGTGGCACAGTGGGCGGCACAGTGGGCGGCGCAGTGGGTAGCACAGTGGGTGGCACAGTGGGTGGCACAGTGGGCGGCGCAGTGGGTGGCACAGTGGGCGGCACAGTGGGCGGCGGTATGTGGTGCACGGGGCTGTTACTAGGTTAAGACCGTCTAGGCGGACAACAGTAAGCGGCACAATGGGCGGCGGTATGTGGTGCACGGGGCTGACACTAGGTTAAGACCGTCTAGGCGGACAACAGTAGGCGGCACTGTGGGCGGCGGTATGTGGTGCACGGGGCTGACACTAGGTTAAGACCGTCTAGGCGGACAACAGTAGGCGGCACGATGCACGTTTGTACTGGGGGCTCGCGCTACGGCGGGCCAAGGACCGGCGTGTTAAACGGCGTGTTACCGCTCTCCCACGCTCCCGATACTCGACTGTCGGCAACCTCAGAATATCTCCCTGTGCCCTACTTGGCAGGAGGGGGAAACGTGTCCTTTTATGGTAATCTCTTCTCCTATTGGTTCTGGCGTAACGGCTCATATTGTGGCACGCGCTGCGAGCGTGTCACATGCTTAAATTATATGCCCATATAAGGTAATGTTCTCTTTATCGGCTTCTCATTGGTTCGTTGGGTATGGGCTGATCCTTGATCACGCGTTACTCGCGTGGTTGTGACTGTAGCTGGTAGGCAGATATGGGCAACTCATAACATGCTTTAGTAACAACTTTTTGTATTTTTCTAGCGACAAATTAAAGATGTCCACTGAATTGGTAAAATTATTCCCATCCATTAGTTCTGGGCAAAGAGGAATACATATGGTAGTTAGTCTCAGAAATTCTACACTGAAATAAATCCCGACTTATAGTATTACTAATAAGTATTACTAATACTAATACTAATAAGTATTACGAATATAATATATTAATAATATTATTAATAAGGCCCTTAAGACTCTTGGATTTGTTTTGAGAGTTTCAAAAGACTTCAATAATTTAGGCACGTTTATCATGTTGTACAAAACCCTTGTTAGATGCCAACTAGAGTATAACTCTACGATATGGTCTCCCTTTTACAATATTCATTCCGCCAACATTGAAAAGATTCAACATAAGTTCTTTATTTATTTATTTATTTATTTGCGTTATAAACAGTCTATACATTTATATATGACAGTGAATAATATGTTTATGTCATTGACCAATAAAATAACGACATTTAAATATAGGACCATAATAAAAAAAAAAATATGCAACAATATACCTAATACAAACAATTCTGATGCATCTTCAATTTATAAAGTGTTTTATGATATAGATATTTCTAAGGTTTACACTTAAATTTTAAAGGATATCAATAATATCTTTGAGGAAACGATTTCATTAAAATACAAACTATTAAAAAAGTAAAAGAGAAAATGTGACGAATTAATAAAAAAAAAAGAATTCAATGAAATTAAGTTTTTGGTTAAACATATGGCATTCGATGGAATGTCATTTTTTTATGAATGTTTTGAATTTAGCAAGGTTCGTGTTAAACACATCGATGTTTGGGCATAATCTATTAAATGTGCTACAGCTTCTTCTTATAAATACATTTTCAAGGTAATTCGTTTTGCTCTTAGGAATATAAAAGGTATCCATAGATCGAGTAACTCTTTTTGGACATCTAAAATGAATATTTTGTAGTAAGTATGGGCTGTCAATATAGTTATGAATTATCTTATAGAGCATTAATAGGTCTCTGGTGTCTCGGCGTTGATCAAGAGATTTAAGGTTTACGGGGACATAGTTTACATAATTTCGTACGCGAAAAGAGACATATTTGATAAACTTTTTCTGAACTCTTTCTAGATTTGCTTTATACGTAGAACAATGGGGGTTCCACACAGTTGAAGCGTACTCTAGGTGGCTTCTGACATAGGATATGTAGAGAATTTTAAATGTTTGTGGATTTTTGAAAGCTGAACTTACTCTAAGTATAAATCCCAACATTTTCAAAGCCTTCGACGTGATATGCTCGACGTGAGACTGAAAAAGAAGCTTACTGTCTAATAGAACTCCAAGATCCCTTACTACATTTACCCTGTTTAAAATATTGTTCTTAATTGTGTATGGATACAATACTGTGTGTTTCTTTCGAGAATAAGATATGACGCTACATTTATCTGCATTCAAAAGGAGGCGATTTTCTAGACAATACACATTAACCAAAGAGTCCAGGTCTTTCTGGAGCTCTATACAATCCATCTCAGACTTAATGATTTTGACAATCTTTTTGTCGTCCGCATATAGGTACAACTGAGAGTTGCGGATAATTTTGTTAACGTCATTCATAAAAATATTAAATAAGAGGGGACCAAGGTGAGATCCTTGGGGAACTCCTGAGGTTACGGGGACGAAACTAGAGCAGAACCCTTGTACAGTTACAGCTTGCGTACGATTGTTGAGATAAGAGGCTAACCAACGAAGGAGGTCACCGTGTATACCCATTGCTTCGACTTTCTCTATCAAGATGCTGTGTGGGATTTTATCAAAGGCTTTGGAGTAGTCTGTGTAGACTACATCGACTTGATATCCATTATCCATAGCAACAAGGACTGTATCAACAAACTCACATAGATTGGTTTCTGTTGATTTTTTGGTGACAAAGCCGTGTTGATTTGAAATTATGTGTGGTCGTATACATGGAAAAATGATATCAAAAACAATTTTTTCAAAAAGTTTACCCATTACATTTAACTTAGAGATCGGTCTGTAATTTTCAATATTGTGCTTGTCTCCTTTTTTGAATATTGGTACAATATATGAACTTTTCCATTCCTGTGGAAAACTGCCAGAAGACAATGAAGTTTTGAATATTTGACTTAGCGGATAACATAAAACATTAGCGCAATTCTTTAAAAATACAGGGTGTATACCATCAGGCCCACTGCCTTTGGTAGGGTCTAATGATTTAAGATATTTACAAACTAGTTGAGTGTCTATATTAACATTATTAAGATTGAGAGTTGAGGTGTTCGGATTATATATTTGAGTTGTAGCCGAGGTAGACGGGGTGGGGGATTCGAAGGAGGATTGGAAGTGCGTGTTAAATAAGTTACTTATATCTTCCCCACCCGATACATGCTGAGACTTAAGAAACATATTGTTAGGAATTTCAGAGTTTTTTTGCTTGGATTTAACAAAGGTCCAAAAGTGTTTGGGATCAGTATTAATATTAATTTCAGCCATATTAATGTAATTATCATAGCACACTTTCTCCATACACTTTTGTCGTTCTCGGAGAAGAGAGAAAATTTGATAGTCGGAGTTACGGTTATAAATTTTGTATTTTTTGTGAAATTTAAGCTTATCTTTAATTACTTTTTTTAATGCGGTGCTGTACCATGGAGGGTACCTTGAGTCTATGTTAATTGATCTAGATGGTACATGCGTGACAATTATCTTATTTAATTCGGAATAGAAACGCGCAGTCATTGAATCTACATTGCTGCTGTTTAGAGTCGTTGTCCAGTTGACGGCTGCTAAGGCGCTATTAATCTGCCCATAGTCAGCGCTATGATAGGAGCGGACGGTGCGAGAGCGCGGCGTTTGGAGGGTTGGTTCGTGGGACAAGCGCAGCGACACCTCCAGAGAGCGGTGGTGTGCATCCTCCGGCACTAGCGGTGTGTCACACCCAATAACAGTGCACGCGCGACTCGATATCACTAGGTCCAGAACACGCTCGTTTACATTAAGCTGGTTGTTGAATTGACGAAAGCCGGTATAGTCTAAAAAATCAGAAAGAGTTGAAGATAGTGCATCGATTGAGGACCGATTTAGCACCAGGGAACCGTCTGTGGTTGGAGGCAGAAGCCATGGGGCATGTCGTATGTTGAAATCTCCCAATAGAAGGAATTCATCATTGGGGAAATTGGTATGCATCGTAGATATAAATTCAAAAAAGTCACTTAATGATTTAATCTGCTCCGCGCCTTGGACGAAATACGAGCAGTATATACGGAGTTTAGAAGCACGCGCTCCAGAACCTAGTGAAAGAGTAGCGGTGGCTATCTCTGCACGCTTAATGAGCGGGAGGGGGGGTGAGGGGCATGCCGGCAGTTCGCGGCGCACTGCAATAAGTGAACCGCCTCCGAGTGCCTGGTCTAACAAGATATAATCACGATCACAACGATACACTACATAGCGTTCATCAAATAATTCCGAGTCAAATATACTTGGTAAGAGCCAAGTCTCAGTCAGGCATATCACGTCATAATTGGCATTCAAAACACCGGAAAGGAATACATGGGATTTCGTTCGGAGACCTCTAACATTTTGATAATAAATATTCAAATCACCGATAATAAACATTTGTATGGAACATGTAGGTCAAACATAAATACAGGCATTAGGAGCACATACTTAAGATAAAAAATTATCAATAAAATTAATGCCATACTATTATAGTAATTGTAACTTGAACTTAGAATTATGAAGTAATTATAATACCCACAATTTAAACCTAGAATAATGAAGCAATTATGCATTAAAAACACAAGATACAAAATTATCCATAAAAATAATGATATGCAGTTTTTATAATATCCGTTGCTTGTATCTGGAATTAAGAAGCAATTATACACTAATGTTAGATACATGAGAAGATAAAAAGTAAACAATAAAGATAATATAGTGTTATTGTAAAATCCATAACTTTTGCCTAGGATTATGAAGCATTTACATATTAAAAGTACATATCTCAGAAAATAAAAAATGAACAATGAAAATGATAAAGTTGTATTGTAAAATCCATAACTTTTGTCTAGGATTATGAAGCATTTACATTTTAAAAGCACATATCTCAGAAAATCAAAAATGAACAATGAAAATGATAAAGTTGTATTGTAAAATCCATAACTTTTGTCTAGGATTATGAAGCATTTACATAATAAAAGCACATACATCAAAAGATAAAAAATTAACAGTGAAAATAATATAGTGTTATTGTAAAATCCATAACTTGTGTCTAGGATTATGACGCATTTACATATTAAAAGTACATACATAAGAAGATAAAAAATAAACAATAAAAATGATAATATTTTCGTGGCCCACTTCAGTTGAAGTTTTATACAATCTTGTTTAAATCTTCTGTTTTGAGGATCGCTCTGATCTGTGACCCCTCTGATTTTCTAACAAGGATTCTACAGTTCCGGACCCAGACGAATCGATAGTTGTTCAGCTTGGCCGCTTCCTTCGTCAAGTGCAGCAGCCGTTTAGAAGCGCTCGTCAAGTGGTCGTTGGCGTAAATTCGGGAATCGCCGTCGCAACCAATGTCGCTACTGATTAAGTCACGCGTCCTTCGAATTAGTGCCAAGAAGTCATCTTTTCTGTATCTTGATTGCATCTTTATAATTATTGGTTTATTTTGGCCTTTTTTTGATTCTTTCGGTGCCACCCTAGTAACAAAATCAATATCAAATTTTGGATCGATGTCGAAACCTGTTTTTTTGGCAATATTGGAAACAATTGAAATTAAATTCTCTCCCTTCTTTTCTGGAATGCCGACCAGTTCGATGTTTGAGCGGCGCGCCCATTGGTCGCGCTGCTCCATGTCATCCTGTATATTGGCTACATGGATCTTCAGGGAATCAACCTCATCTTTTAACAGGTCAACCAGCTTCAGCTTGATCTCCATTGAAGATATCTTTTTGCTGACGTCTTCTACTATTTTACCACTGAAGTCAATAGAGAGCTTCACCTCGCTGACCTCATCCCGCAGTTCCTTGACGGCGGCCGGCAAGTAGGATAGCGCGGCCAGCTGGTCACTAATCTTCACAAGTTGCTCCATAACTGAGCTGGATGAGTCTCCCGCGGAAGGGTTAGATCTTGTTTGACGATTTGCCATTTTAATGTATGATTTCCGGGTATTATACTTTGAATTTAACTTTTCGGTTATACGTAGAGTTCAAAAGTGCCCCTCAGGTTAAGGATTTTTTTTTTTTTTTTTTGTCTATGTCAGTGTTGACGTCACAATGACAGTAGGTACTCTTTTGCACTACAATTGAATATTAAAATCAAGATCAAGATTACTGACAATCACTGACACTGCCCACTGTCGCAAACACTGCCACTTTTACTAGCGTAACACTATGTATTAATTTTAAACTTGGGTTATGTTGCTTTGTTGCTTTTTTGTCACTAAATTGTTAATAAACATGGAGCTGTCAAAATCAGCTGTTGTTGTGTATGGTTATTGTTGTAAAGTGAGTTCTTGAGATATATAAACTATAAATTGCATATTCCTGTAGAAAACATTGATTATAACTACTTACTAGATAAAATGTTCCTATTAGAACTTTCAGAAAGAAGAATAATCACAGATTTAATACTATTACATAAAATACTGCATTACAAAATTGACTGTCCTGAATTGCTTCAATTAATCAATATCCACATACCTAAAAGATCATGTCGAAATTTACTACCCTTTTATTTTAATAACACCAGGACACTCTCTTATCAAAATTCCCCGATACCGAGACTTCACAGTCTCGGAAATAAATATTCTGATCTGGGAGATATATTTCACATTAAAAACAATCAGTATAAACATTGTTTATTTCAATTATTTTTTATATTTAGACATAAATAGACGTCTATAATCTCTACAATTTTTGTCTATATTGAATATCTTTTTTTTTTTTGAAACTTGTTATATTTTTTACCTATGTATCTAATTTTATTATATGCAGTTATTGTTATATTTTGTTGTAGATATATGCTTTTGTTTTACTTTTATTTTCACTGTATTATGCTTTCTTTATTGTTTTAATTTAGATTTTTTTGAAATAACTGTTATACTCATCTATTTAACTAAAATGTAAAAGCCCATAAGGGCGTTTAATAAATAAATAAATTACGTAGGAATCCGAAAGCTTATCAATTAAACAATCCAGGACTATCAATTGCAACATTTAATATTTTATATAAAAATACCAAGTCGGTGAAAAATCCTTCTGTCTGATAATTTATAATTTAGAAGGGTGTTGTAGTACATAATTGATGGAATTCCCATTTTAAAATTTATGAAACGTAAGAATTTATTTTGTACTCTTTCAATAGATTGTATGTGAATATTATAATGCGGGTTCCAAACGGTAGAATTGTATTCATATATGGAAAATATGAATGGTAGAAGAAGTCGGGGACGCCCGCGGAAGAGTCTTTTGGCGGTCCTTTCTCTTTTCCTGCCCCTGCGGAAGAACGGCGTGATGGTTTGTCAGTTAGTAAGTTAGTTAGATTTTTCTAGAAATTCCCCAAAAGCGTATGGCCTCTATCGTCATACGTAAGGAGATTTGTTTGAACTTGACCTTCGTGTGAATGACTGGTAGTTTTCGCAGCCGCGTAAATTTCTACAATTTTCAAGCTACAAAAAACAAAACCTACATAATATTTAAATACAAATCGATTTATTTTATGTTATGTACTTTTATTACATTATTAACCTTACATGATATATAAATTTAAATAAAAACAGGTTTGGCAGCGTTGAAAATCTCTCCTCGCTGACGCTAAATACATCGGCGTCGGAAGCGACTTGATTCTAGAGAAATATACTCCTCCCTACCGAGAGAACAATTAGCAAATATAATAATCTATGATGACGCTGTTAAAATAGTCATCAGTAACATAAAGATCCATGAGCTCCAAAATAGCTGAGTTCTCAATATAGCCTCTTGGCAATCGGAATAAGGGGGTGGTGCCATAGAACTTTCTCCTGAGAACTTTCTCCTGAGAAAGTTCTACGAGCAGAGCCACGGATAGTGGCCACACTCCATCATGTAGAGAAATTTCATGAACCCTCTCGAATATGAAGGATCACCCCACCTCACGAGGATTCCAGATGACCGAACCACTCTCCAGTACTACACTACTGCGGACCAAGGAAAAGTATAACATTCTCGGAGTACGGGTATCTCGAAAACCTCTGATGGTATAGAAACAAACCCTAACATTTTTAAGGCTGACTTTTACAACCCTTTGATATGAACACGAAATATCGGGTTACTTTTATACATAATCCCAAAATCCTTTAAATTGATATTTTTAAGTAGATGATGAGTTTGAGGTCGGCGCGCGGCGGTCCCATTCTGCTATTTGAGGAAACACACCGCAAAATCACGAGATATTATAATTCTAATTTTAAAAAGGATATTTATTATTTAAAAAAATTTCCGTTCAAATATTATACTAAAAGTAAGTTTCCAAATTATCGTCTGTCTGAATCCTTGAACAAACTCCACACAACGAGTTGAATTTTTGAAAACGACACATAATAATCAGTTCAGTTTCAGTGCCGGCAACCCGGGCGTTTATTTAATATAATTTGGTTGATTTATAATTTTCTGATCTTTTACCTGCCTCAACTACAACTTTAAATAACAAAATAAGTATATTTATTTAAACATTATAAAATTACACAAATAATAAATGGAGATGAGAAGGAAATATTGTAATTATTTCTACAAATCTCATGACGTCAGAGCTCACCACTATACGTATATAGAATCCTTCGCGGGCGTGTGCACAACAAATCACCTATTGTTTCTGCGCAATCGAATGAATGGTATAGGAAATATTTTTATAACGCCAGAACTCAGCACTATATATAGAAACCATTACAGGTATGATACGTTTTTTAGATTTTCACGGCCAAAAGCATTTTCGTTGTTTGTTTTTGGGGTGTTATGCCGTGTTGTGCTACCTCCTTCTTTAGCCGACGTTTCGGACAGCGTTGCAGTGTCCATCATCAGGGCAGGGCATCAAAGTGAACTTTCTTCTGAAATGAAGCTAACGGCACGGTATCGCTTCCAACTAAATAAGCACACACTTAACACTACAAATTCACATCGACGGATCTGCCCTGATGATGGACACTGCAATGCTGTCCGAAACGTCGGCTAAAGAAGGAGGTAGCACAACACAGCATAACACCCCAAAAACAAACAACGAACATTACAGGTATGTTCATAACAAATCACCAAAGTTTCTTTGCAATCGGAGTAATGCTTTATGTACCATATAAGGAATTACGAAGGTGTGCATTTAACAACCTACAAAAGTTTCATCACAATCGGATAAATAGTACAGGAAATAAATTCATAACGCTAGAGCTCACTTGCACTATAATATATATAGAACCCTTCCGGGGCATGAACACGTACACGAAAAATCCGCAAAAGTTTCATCGCACTCAGATGAATGCTTTAGATACCGAATAAGGGACAAACAAAGAAACATTAATTTTTTTTACAAATTTCATGATGCCAGAGCTCACTATTATTTATAGAAACATTGGCGGGTGTGCACATAACAACTCACCAGAGTTTCATCACAATGAAATAAATGGTATAGGAAATAATTTCATAACGCTAGATAGGAAATAATTTCATACACGACAAATCGCTATTGGATAAATGCTTTAGGTTCCGCACGAGGAAAAAACAAAGAAACATTCATTTTTGTACGATAAAATAATTAATTATTTAATTTCTACTGGCTGGTTGATTGCTTGTAAAACACCCATTTCTCCATTCATTCCTTGTATAAAATACGTGAATAATAATTTCCTTCAGCGGACGGAACTGCAATGCGAGCGCGCGACCTTTCCCCTCAAATGTCCACTCATTACTAAATAAATTTACAAAATTTTACCGTAAAACCTGGGCCTTAATTCAACTATTTTCATCTCTAAATCGTTGCCATCGTGACTCGTGACCCATGAATTTCGAAGTAATAATTTAATCTTTTATATAAGAATTACAGTAATTTTAATAATAATAATAATTTTTTGAAAAATAAGATTATACTAAACAAATCTAAACGGAAATATGAAAAAGAACTGAACACAGAAAAATAAGAAGCAACTGAGAAACGAACTTAGGATCTCTCTTCTTAACGGGACGATTTTTTTATTTAATTTTTTTCAGTAATTTAATAGTTTTTAATGTGATTACCTTACAGGAGTCCCAACTACTCTGCCTGGAGCCAGTAAGACTATGGCATACTTAATAGGAGTATAGTAAGGCTGAAGGTAAGTAGAGAGGTACCTAACTATTCAGAGTTAGTCACCAAACACGGCTCAAGCCATTTTTAGCAGTCAATTCTATATGGTGGTCATACACCAGGGCGATACTGGGAGAATTTTCCACTCTGGAACGTGCCGCAAATACACAATAAATTATTTTTATTGAATAATTGGGAAATAATACAAATTAATCAAATGAAATTTATTCGCGCACACCGTGATTTAAACCAGCGACCTTCGAATTTCTAGTCAAGAGCCCTACTCCTCACGGTCGGATCACGGAGGCCGTCAGAAGGCTAAACGCTCAGATCTTTGAAAAATCACTAAATCTGACTTTACTTGGTAAGATGCATCATAAGAAATTTTTTACAAAAAAAATACACATTTCAAACACAGAATTAAAATAATTATCTGGCAAAAAATATATTACTGGTATAGGGGTACCTACTTTATCGCACGTTTGAATTCCTGAGACTTTTGTTCCAATTTTACGAAAATGAAAATTTAAATTAATAATTTTCCCGTAAAATATTTTTAGCTTGTCTGAATAACTTCACACAATCAGTTCCATTTTATTTTTAAATTACACTTTAAAAGCAAATCCGAATTCTTTGAACCAGAATTGAACATAATCAAACACACGTTCACAAGAAATTACTATTTTTGATGATGATGTACCATATAATTAAAACATAATAAATATATACCACACTCCCCCATACACACAAGCCCTGCTTTTTTATGGGGGTACATCAAACATATATATTATATAATTAATTAGTGTATAAAATGTATTTGTAATTTATGTATCTTTTTTGAATTATTAATTAAAAAAAAATATGTACCTACCTCCCAGAATACCTTTGTTCTTGATCAGATTGATATTGCTTATTCACAGAGATGTACCATCTGATGCTCTGGCAATATCATTTGCCTCAAAGATATTTGCCTCAATGAATTATGTGATCCGTTTCAACAATTAGGTTCAACATGTTATATTTAGTCCTGATTGGCTAGGCCTTATGGTCCATCGTGTTTGGTCATTGGGCAATGATGCAGCATTATGGATAAATAGTTATATATGTACACGCAATTAAACTAGATTTTAAGAGGTGTACTTGATGTACTTTACCCAGTGATTCCTGATATTATTTGGAGTAAAAATGCAAACAAATTTTGCTCTCCAGTAACGTTTTTGATGTCTTTTTCAAAAAAAAATCTTTAAATTCAAACAAAACTAAAACTCTTCGCCCCAAACCAATCTGTTTTTTAAAATGCTTTTAGATGAAAAAAACATCGTAAATGTCACCGGAGACCAAAAATTGTCTTACATTTTTACTCCAAATAATGTCAAGAATCACTGGTTAAATAGGTGAAGTACGTTCCTTTATAGCCCTTTTATAACTCATTGTAAACAAGATGTTCGGTGATAAAGATAAATTATATTGAGAGGTTTTTATTTCAGATACCATAATATAGAATCGCCTCCCGAAGTTGCTACAATTTTTCCCTAAAAGACAACGCTGGCTCCGAAAAATTTGAAAGCGACATTTTCACTTCCGGCTGATTATACCTAGAGCTTTTGTTTCTTCTGTTTTCTAATCCAAATTTACAAAAATTCACAAACATTGTTAGAAAAAAATATTCTACGTCTCTATGTTTTCATTTAAAAAAAACACATTGTCAAATTTGTGTACCGATATACTGAAGGTCTGTTGATTGCCTTTAAACCAGGCAATTTTTACGATTTTTGGAGGCTCCTAACTCCCCTAGAAATAGGTTATCAATAAAAACACAATATAGAGACATGCTAGTGGTCGATGTCTATATTTTATTACAAAATATATTTCCACTGGGGTCAAAATCAAGAGAACAAAAAGTGTAATACGTTTGTATGAACAAAACGGCGCCTGCGTTTCCTCTTAAGGCCCGGTATTAAGCTTTCAAAAAGAAGAAGAAAGGGAGGTAAGAGGTAGCGCGCTAATGTATAATTAAGCGAAAATAATTAATATATTTAATAAAACGCCACTCGTTTAAAATATAACAAAAATCTCTCGACAAATGCTCAAGTTGCATTTAAAGATATTAACATTAACACTGTATTTTTTTCATAGCTATGTTAATTGCCAGAATAATATTTGTTTTTAATAATTTTCGCAGCATACTTCGCAATTTTTTTCTATCTGGTGAAATTCATATTATTACCGTTTCGGCTCGACAATGTACATTATTATCTTAAAAAATAACGTATATCTTTTAGGAACTTCAAAACTGAAAGTGTTCAAGAGAAATATATTATAAAACTGTAGATATGCGAAATGCCGCGGCTTAATGGTTGTTTACCAGTTGTTATGTAAAATTTAAAAAGACATTATTAGTAAGCCTTTATAATTATATGAAAATTATATATAATTATATGTATATTTGAAAACTTACATAGTCATCTCCTAATACGTTTGTGTAGTCGTATCGACACCTGATCCTCTACTTGCAACATATTGCACAATATTAATCAAGTGCGTCAAGTCGGTAGTACCATCACTTGGAGGCAATGACGTAATTATTAATTAATAATTGACAAACATTAATAGCAATAGCTACACCAATATAATGAACGTACCGTCTGGTTGGACCTCAATTACTGGCCTGTCGCCACGGAGTATGGAGTATTTGAAGCGATCAAACTGACTTGTGGCAGGGGTGTTCACTTGAGCTGTTAAATAACGTAGCGATTAAAGATAAATAGCACAGAAACAATAATTTCATTTCAAACAGCAATCACCGGTGCATTATCACTTTTAATTCCAATTAAAGAGGTGGGATTGTGTACCGCCGCTCCGGTAAAAATTTATTGGATAACTAACAACCCTGCGATATGTCACTCCGAGTGATTCGCTACGTTTAGCGACTTAGCAGGAGTGTGGGGTGAAGTTTGTTTAGATCTTGCTTGCGAATGTGTTTTCCCACCTGCTGCGTGGCGGAGCAGATCGGGAGAGACTGGTTGAGCAAGATCTGACTTTTATATTTTCAGCCGGACTTTCTCGACCCATTGCCTTGCATCGCAGTGGGGGGGATGTATTCATAATCATATTATTCCATCACTCCTGGGCACATTGACTCCGAGAATCCTACCCACCCCTTAAACCCTTTTTCTTCCCAGAACTTCCTCTCTTTTATTTCCCTAAAAAGACCATTTACACAGCTTCCCCAAATATTACATAGACCCTGAGGGATTTTTTCCTCGTAGCCTTCCGATTGGAGGTATTGTAAAAAACAAAAACAAAATAGATAAAATGTATTTATGGTTTTTGTGTTCAATTCGTAGAACTCCATTTAATTATTTATTTTTTTAATACATTTAATTAAAATTAAATTTAATAATTAAGTTCTGCGAGTGTTTTAGTTTTTATAATTATGAAAGCTGTTTCGGTTTTCAAAGCCATTTTGAAACTGTGGTGTTCCACAATTAGACGACGATATTTACACGATTGAAAATGTTAATTGGTTTATTCTCGGTTAAACCGATTTCCTGGGAAAATAATAGATTTTCCCCCAGAGGTATTTTGAAATTGGTAAGATTGCAGAACTTCATAATAAACATTATTAAATTAAATGTATGTAAAAAAAAGCTATAAAATGTACTTTTTGTTTATATCTATTTGTTTATTTATTGAGATAGTCCGGCTGGGGAGGTCAAAAGGCCCCCCTCAACCAGTCTCAAGACCTCGAGAAACCTTAACCCATGAACAGAAGTACCCCTTCTAAGTCACCTACGTAGTGAATCACTAGGGGGTGACCTATGGCAAAGGTGCTGGTTATCCACTAAATGGTTCCCAGAGCGGCAACACACACATACGCCTCCCAAATGTAATGTTCGTACATGAATTCAATATTCAAAACACAATTAAAAGGAGGTTGAACTAAGGAACTAAAAAAAACTATTGTTTTCATTATTCACGGAAATATTAGAAATGTAACAATGTGCGTCTACAAGCATAATCTATTTGTCTTTGTATATCCGAAGGATATCCTATCTAAAGAGTGGTACAGCTGTAATTATCATACTACTGTTTTGAGCTGCCGCATAAATTCCATATAATGGGACAGTCATAGCCACTGCGCCCATGTGATGCACAAATGGAGACTTAATTATTGCATTGTATGAATTTTGGACAATTTGCAAACCACAAAGTGCCTTGTTGAAGAATTTCCACTCCCCTGTTCTCGTCGGGAAAATTTGTGCTTCACAAAGCGTTGGCTGATAACTGCTCGTGACCAGAAAATCCAAACATATTATCAAATTTACCACAAACTCTTCGAAAATTACGAAGATCTTTTTGATTAGCCGCTACTATAGCAAATTGATCGTTAGGTTGATTTTTGATTTGAGCAGCCGGCGATTAAATATTTTTAACAGAATCATGGAAAATATGCTCAAAACCTTTTGTTGCTCTCACTCTCAATTTGGGAAGCGGTTATAGGTACCGCCGCCCCGGGAACAATTTATTGATTAACCAACACCCCTGCCAATGGTCAATCGAAGTGTTTCGCTTCGTTTGGAGATTTAGTAGCGGTGTACAGGTTCATGGGATGAGGTTTGTGTAGGTCTTGGCAGCGATTGCGTTTTCCCGATACTTTTTTTCTCACTTCCGCCTAATTCAACATGAAGTGTAGTATACCGCATCGAGAGACTGGTTTAGGGTGACCAAACCTAGAAACTCTCCAGGCGGACTCGACTCTTCGACCCATCGCCTTGCACCGTAGTGGGAGGGATGGATTCATAAGTCTGTCACTCCTGGACACATTGACGCCAGATTCCGACCCATCCCCCATTCTTTTTTCCTTCCAAGAACTTTCTCTCCTTCGTCTACCTAAAAAACTCTCCACAAAAGATCCCAAATTTGAGTCATCAAACTGATAATATCATATAAATAAATGTTTTTTATTAATATTTTTTGCAAAATCACTAGGGATACGTTGATACATTTGGACAATTTATCAATATCGAAATTCTGCGAAAATTCTATTACTCTACATATAATGTATATATCCGTGTACTGTGAAGGAACCGGCCCATGATGAAATAATAACATAACTTGAATAGAACATTCACAGAATTTGATTATGAATGTTGAAAGTTAATAAATTATTCAAATTCTGTGAAGCAACCCGTCTTAATTATCCCGATTTTTAAGGTTTCAAAACTTGAGCCCTGGCCATAGACATATGAATATGTATAGACCTGCCCTAAGTGATAAAAGCGTATTATTTCCCCTTCCTTAATTCTGGGTTCCATGGAACCGGCCGGGCTGGCGTATAGGTTCGCGTGAATCTAGAAAATGTGACGTCATCATTCTTGTGCGGACTAGCGTCGAGCTCTTATCGGTACATTTTACGAAATAACACGGCAAAAATGGTAACTTGTGCTATTAAAACATGTAAAAATAGAAGTGAAAAAGAGTATAAACCCAATTGTCGTATTACCTTCCATATGCAGGCATTATTTGTCATTATTTTAAGCTAATTCGCATCATATAATATGATCAGTTTTATCATACCGAGAGACATGAAGCGTAAGCAACCGAAATTCCCGGTCCCGTCGTGTGCACGTTGCAGTTTACTGGGATAAGTAAATTATGAAACATTTATAAAAGTGTCTTAACTAAACACAGTAACAAAATATTCGACTCTCAAAACGAGCGAACCTTTCTTTTTAATATGGATTACACAAGTTTGTTCAAACCGGGCGAACAATTCGCGTTCCCATGTATAAAGGTCTATTCATTCAAAAGCAGATTTTACTTTTAAGAGCTAAATGGTGATATTATAATGCGTGATGCCTATATACTGTCATATTGAAGTATTAACGAATCACATATCGTTACCGTCAACTCATCCCTCTCCGCCCTGCTACAGTTGGTTATTACCCCTCTCCCTGATTCTCTAGTCTGTTATATTCATATGTCTGTGGCCCTGGCATAAACTTATGATTTTTATTTAGGAAAGATAGCTGTTTCGGTTGTGAATGGATTACATACGATTCATTTTTTCGAAATCGAGACGTCTGAATGTTCTGAGTAGAATAATAGCAAAAGAATCTTTAAAAAAGGTTAATTTTATGCCACACACTAAAACAAATGTATCAATGTTACCCTTTTACCGCAATGCCAAGTGGTAGAGAAAAGTATTAAAGTAATGCATCATTATTAACCCTCGATAGTTTGTTAAAGGGTTGCAAATGATAAGATGAACTACCATATTAGATTTATGGCTCCCTTTTCCGATCTTTATAATCCGTTTCGGATCATTTATCAGGTTGAAAAAGCTCTTGAAATTAATCGTATTAAAGCGTTTTACAGTCCATGGAGGTGATTTGTTGCCCAGGTCTTATTTCAGTGAGATCATGAGGGTCATAAACTCAATTACTCCGGAGCCTCCTCCCTGGTATTGTTATGGCATAACTAGGAGTTACACCCTACGCCTACTCCCTACCTATACCCTTCCTGTCTTTGTACTATTCCAATACTTCCTCTTATCTCGGGGAGGAGATCGGGAAGCGACTTGAAACTCAATGGTAATAACACTGAGTGCTACTGTTCTTTCGTTGACTCTAGGAAGGAGATTGATATTACTTCAAAAGATGGAAGTGCAATCCTTTTCATGTTTCAATAATGAGCACAAAATGAACCCTTGGATAATAACTATTTATAAAAAGTTAGTAAAATACTGTTAATAGGTAGAGAATAATAAGAAGAAAATAACAATAATAATCTAAATTAAAATATGAAAATGAACAAGACACAGGAAAATAATAAAACATAATGGTCGCAACTGGGACTCGAACCCACATCTCTCGTCTTACCGGGACGGTGCAATTTATTTTATTATTTATTTTTATATTTTAATTTAGATTATTATTGTTATCTAATTCTTCAATGATGTATTACATTGATGGCAATAATCTTCAAAAGTAAAAAAAAGAATTTTTCTTATAAAAAAAAAATAATTTTTATTATTCAATGTTCCTTAACTCTAGTATTAAAATTTCTAGAAGTCTTCCCAATATAAAAAAGTTACGATCGTTACAAATTAATTTATAAACCCCAGATTTGTTCAAAAAATAACCCTTGTCCTTGTTATTTAATACATATTTTTTTTTAATTTGTTATTTATGTAAGAAGATGGTGGATATTATCTGGCATGTTTTTAATTACTAAATTTGAAGTATAATACAAAATAATATTAAATAATATAATATAATATAATACGTACCATATATTACAAATAAATTTTAGTTGTTGTGAAGCATAGTTTTCAATTTTTGTATAGATGAACCACATTGTAAACTGTTGATTCCCCTAAAAATTAAATACAAATTAATAAATATAAGCTATTGTAATCTACTCATTAAAAAAGTTTTTCATTAAAAATGTATGAAACAAAAAGAAAACAACAAATAAAATATTTCTAAATAACTAAAAACTACCATTGTGCTTAAAATCGTGACCACTAAATTCAGTTTTCCAATTTATTTTTATGCCTATTACCTATATTAGTAGCGAAATTAGGCACGCTAAGACAAAACACATTTTTGGCTTGTGGCTTTCTATTAAAACACGTTTTTAGGGCATAAAACCGCCGACCCTGGGTCAAGAGCTAAGGTCACCCCAAAGATAATATAATACAAGGCCACCCTGTTACGTAAGTCGTCAACAAAGCCTCATTGTGATTGTGCCTGTACCTTTAGCAGGTATGTGAACTATTATTTGTTTAGAACATTAGTTCCTGGTTAAGATCAGCTTACATCTGGGTATCGAGCTTACCTTCACTATAGTCTATAACTCTATCTTAGTGTAGTGAATAGTATAGAGTGGCTAAACGAGACTGAGGCTGCTACAGAAGTACCTAGGCTAACAGCGGTTTAGCCTGAAGTCTTCTCTTTAAAATGTAGTACTCTCGCTTCTGTAAACAAATCCGTATAGCCGTAGCCTTCGTTCGCATTAGTGTTTTTTTTTGTTTTACAGGAAAAATGTTAAGTTTAATAACAGAGCAACGAATTGTTTGAAATTTCATACAAAATTTTGAAAAACCGCTGCTGAAATGTATAATTTATTCAAAGAAGTGTATCGACTCTCTGGAATAACAAGGTTCCATCTGTTGCTTTAAAGTCATGCGATAATGAACTCTAAGGTAGCTTACCACAGATCCCATAACCGCTTAATGTTTCCGCAACAGATGGAACCTTGTTATTCCAAAGGTCGGTATGACAATGTTTATCGCGTGCACGTGTTTTTTTAGTTGTTTAAGCATTTTAAAGATGACCGAGAAGACGTTGAAGAATATTCATGTCTGGATCGCTGTTCCACGTCAAAAACGTATAACAGTATCGAAAAAATCGGTTCGATCTGACTGTCGATTAAGTATCCGTGTGGTTGCTAAAATTGTAGGAATTGTTAAAAAAATGTACGGAAAATTTTACATAACAATTATATCAAACAAAAAGAGTGCAAACCTAAAATTCTCAAGTTCGAATAGGAGCTCCCAAAAAATTTTAACTGACGTTCTGTCTTATTTGCCGGATCTTGTGCCGTGCGACTTCTATCTGTTTCCTAAGGTAAAATCTGCATTAAAAGAACAAGATATGAGTCCTTTTAAGATGTGAAAGAGAAAGCGACACGCATTCTGAAGGAGCCGACTTCCAGCTCTGTTTCGAGCAATGGAATATTCGCATGGAACGTTGTAGGAATAGAGGAAGGATTTATAATGAAGGTGATAATAAGTAAATATGTATGAAATCAAAATAAAATGTTTTACAGCGTCTGTCTCGTTATTTAATAGCCAGACCTCTTAGGTACAGTGTCAGTACAGATGGTCCGGGAAGGGGGCTGAATCAATAATGGCCATGTCGGGATGCCAGGATAAACAATATATAATACATTGTTATTATCCATTAACATTAAGTGTGTGCGGTGACCGACATGTGTATACACTACACTCTGCAAACTTCCCGGCATCAGTGGAGAGTAGGGGATACGACAGGGGAAAAGAGGATATAGGCCAATTTGCCATTATGATTTAATAAACATGTAGTCAATCAAAAATATATACTAAATGGTTACCTAACCTAGATAACCAAGTGTTGTGTCAATAAATTAACCTCACACCGCCATCTGTAAGAAAATTATGGAACTTACAAATAATTTCAAATTATTGTCCTGTTACATTTAAATCGCAATAATAAATATTGAGGTCAATAATCGAGATATAAAATTATCATATCTTTTGTTGGAACAAATTACTCACAGTAAGTTAAATTTCATCGAAATCGGTTAAGTAGTTTCAGAGTTTATCTTGGACGAACATCGTCCGCGAGATAATGGGGCCCTCTGCGTGGAATCCATCTGAAGTGACCTGCCAAGTAAGTACCTATAGTTTCACTATCTGTTTGTAAATAATTAGATAGAGCCTAAGAAATCATATTGATACAGCGCCCTTGTGGCGAATTTTTGACAAAACTGTGCTATAGAAATTACCCAATTACTATAAATATTATTGTCATTACGTAATACTCGATTGGTATGATAAGCTAATGCAAAACATGACCAAAAAATTGTAAACAGCATATAAATATATGTCTCCTTTACTTTTTTCTTAACGGGAAACGTAGGATATCAGATTCAGTTGACAATCAAGCAGTTTAAGATCCATATGTACAAAAAAAAATACTAACTTATATTTTATTTATGTATAAATATTTCCATTATGTACAAAACAATGCCAGCTTATGTTTATATTATGTATAAAATAGTAGTTCTACATGCATGCCAATTGTAACAACTGTTAAGAGGCTAGACTTTGAACGACACGCGGAACACCCGCGTCTCTCATTCTGTCCCGCTCACAATAAGCTCACGCACACTTACAATACATGCGAATGCGAAATGTGCGAATGAGACAACACTCAAATTTACCTACAGAAATCGCTCGAAAAGGGGTTTATGGAGAATACACTTTTCTACACCGAAACTTTCACGAAATTGAAATTTTAAAAAATCTATATTTTTTAGAAAGAAGAAGCTACGTCGGTAGCTTTTTATAATTTTATAATTCTTTATGAGAGTTGAGTTAGCAGCACTTTTTCCTTAAATAATATTTTTTGATAAATCGTACATGTTTGATAGTGAATTTTTACGTTAATACGAAAGGCATCGAAAATTCGAAAACATACCGACATAGTTTTCACCCTCTAGAAGGCAGAATAAAAAAATATATTCATTTTGTGCAATTTTCGATGTAGAAAAGTGTTTTTTCCCGGGCGTCCTTTTTGTATGGGCCGAAAAGCGAAGTCTATCGTCTTAAATATGTATAGTACTGTCAACTCTGATAGTGCTCCCTCTCTAAACACAATTTTCTCAATTAGAGAGGTATTGTATAATAATAAAAAATGAAAAATAAATATATATATATATATTGATCGAGCCAAAAAGTGTGAAAATATTAATGACTTAAAAGTCCCTTTTATTGAATGAAAAATGGCTAAAAATGCTGGTACATTTTTTTACATCATTAAATAAAAGATGGATGCAAGTGTCGAGTAATTTTACTGCATATAAGCTACTTCTTTAAATTAGAGGGATAACTAAATGGAGTTAATCTTATCCAACTTTGTCCCCTGACACTTGACGATGCAGTCCTTAACGGGGTGGTAATCTAGGTCACAGGTTCTGAGACCATCTCACGTTTCTCCTGGTTGATTAATAGCCCACGTCCTGAGTCCTGACACACACCGTGCTTTTACAACTACTGTCGACTACCATACTAACCTAGCCCTAGCATACTGACTTCTTATAATATCAAAAACTTAGGATCTACCATTTATTTTCACGTGCGTCCTAATTTTTCATTATCATAATGCCTGAACATGATAGATAAATCGAGAAAAAGGATAAATTGTCCTACAACACAAAAGTTCAAAAAATATTACTTATTGCGTTCTTAAATGGTGAGTTGACAGTACGAAAACAATACGTAAGTCTTGTTTTTTGATACAACTTGTGTTTTAGTTATCTTCAATATAAATAACAAATTTTAAAGAGGTATTATTTTTTTTTTTAAGAAAGATTCATTGGTTGTGAATATATGACCTGACAATATTTGAAAATCTCCTATTACCATCACTGTAAGCGGAAAATGTTGCGTGTGTTGTAATGGAGGACTTAGCCAGCCGCTGAATTGAACACACGATGCCAACTCGGCCACCGAACAGTGTCGTTTTAAGAAAGACTAAAAATATTCTGACATTTTTTTAAAACCCTCCAATATCATTATAAACGAAAATATTTGCTGGAGGACTTGATTTTCAGAGAATTGAACAAAGAATACGACGCTTTGGATCACTCAACCAGCTATGCAATGCACGCGAAAACCCAGCGTTTGCTCAAGCATGTTCAAACTGCTGAAAATCGTTAAATTTTATTATCACTAGGTGTATATTTGAATTCAGTAGATAAAAAAATCGTCCGTCATTTCATTTACGAATAATCTGAGAACATCGTGTTGACGTCTGATATGGATAAGTGCTGAAGTAATAGTATCCATAAATTAATTAATTAATCATCATTCAATAATCTTTCTATTTTATAATAATGTAATATATTTTAGTTGTTCTAAGTACAGTGTAATGTTGATTTTTAGAGACATAACATAATAGTATAATGAGGAAATCTATAATTGGTTTCTCAGTTAGGTAAATTACACCATGTATAAATGAACCACATTGTAAACTGTTGATTACATAAAATAAAATAAATAAATAACCTGACAACTCATTGGTCAGATGCAAATTGAAATATGGGAGTGTTATTTGGAACTAACTAACTAACTAACTAACTAACTAACCATCACGCCGTTTCCCCGCAGGGGTAGGCAGAGAGGACGGACCGCCAAACAACTCGGTCTTGGCACACGCTCCTTGCCTCATTCACATTCATACATCTTCTCATACATACTCTTCTATTATTCTGACTCTTGACATGGCCCGACTCAAGTATCTGATTTACTTGATCGTGCCACGTCTTCCTTGGGCGTCCTCGGCTTCTTATACCGTTCACATTCGTGTCATAAATTATCTTTACACTCCTTTCTTCATTCATTCGCTC
The DNA here is from genome assembly GCA_951813805.1 of Limnephilus auricula. Classification (NCBI taxonomy): domain Eukaryota; kingdom Metazoa; phylum Arthropoda; class Insecta; order Trichoptera; family Limnephilidae; genus Limnephilus; species Limnephilus auricula. Next base: position 39,022,518 of record OX638392.1, on the reverse strand, counting down.
AACATGCCCAAACCATCTAAGCGTCCCTTTCTTAATCTTACTTACTACGCTCACATCAGCCTTGCATTCTTTTCGGATCTCCACATTCCTCACACGATCATACATGGTTTTACCACACATACGCCTCAGGGATCTCATTTCTACAGCATTCAGTCTACTTTCATCCTTTCTCTGCCATTTCCACGCTTCACTGCCATACATCAGGGTAGGTACCAGTACTCCATTGTGGACTGCTAGCTTCGCTTCTGTGGACAACTTTTTGTTGGCTCCAACGGCGTTCAATCCTCCATTAATGGAGTTACCTGCATTCAGCCTTCTTTCGATATCCCTATCAGCCTTCCCATCTCTCGTAAACATACTTCCCAAATATACAAACTCATCCACCTGCTCCAAGTATTCATCATTCACAACTATATTGCACACCGTTTTCTGACTCTCTCTTTCAAACACCATGACTTTAGACTTACTTACATTCATCATTAATTCATTCTTCATACATACTTCGTTCATCCTAGACACGAGAGACTGCACGCTATTTAAAATATTAAAAAACTATTGAATCTATTCAAAAAAAATCCTAAGACTATTATCATTTAAACTTGGACTAAATGCCTTACTCCAATCTTATGAGAAACGACTCCAACACATTTATTTTACCACCCTGGAAAAAATAAGACAATTTACAGACATAGTATTTTTACACAAAATTATTCGTGATCAGCTGGAAACCACTCATTGTCTGAGCAATATTATATTAAAGTTCCGAATATGTAGACGTTATTTAAGGAGTCAAAATATATTCCATCTTCAATTATTTAATAACAATATTGTCTTTTTCAATTCTCTGTCTCAAATGTGTCCTCTGGATAATACTATTAAATATAGTCACATAGAGTTTTATCTATGTAAACAGTTTCGCATATTTTAAAAAGCAAATTACAATTTTTCTAACATGATATGTCATGAAGAATAGTTATTTTTTAAATAGTATGTGAATGGTTGTTTTTTTCGCTCTATTTATTGTTCTCTTTTTCCATCAGCATTTTATTTTTTTACAAATCTTTATATTTTTATTTGTATCTTGTTATTTCTAATTATTGTGAACATCTCTACACAGAGAAAAATAAATCTTAAACTGTGGATTCTGTGAACATTTTTAGGTGATGTATTAACATATTATTTGCTCTTTAGGATGTTAAACTTATGACGTTTTCAAGTTAATTTTTATTTTTTATTATTTAATAAATTTTTATGTTACATTTTTTTACCTTACTAGAATGCCCGTGTTGTATACTAATAATCCCATAATACTCTGTAAATGTTCCAAAATAATAAATAAATATCTGACGGTTTGATTATATGAACTATGCCAAAATTTACCTTTTCTGTTAATCGGTAATCGATCCCTAAAAAAAACTTAATTATCTCTAATTTGAAAAAAGCAGATTATATACTAGTGTGGAGCACGGATGTATGAAAAAAAATTTTTTTTAAGATTCAGATTTCTAAGAGGGGGGGATTTGTGCCTTATGTTAAAGTAAAAATACGTGGGATTTTTCATTTCATTTGATTAAGATCTTCAGCCTCCGCAGTGACCCCAAAAATTGAAAATTAGGATAAAAAAGTTTAATGTTTATAAGGCGATGCATTGTGATTAATTTAGTAGTAAGTAGGTGTTAAATGATAAACAATATATAATTAAGATATTTATTAAGGCATCGCTGTAAAAAAAAATGAAATTCCAAACAAACTTATGCATTTATTATTTAGGTTTAAAATCCTTTTTAGTTTCAAATTTAGGCATTTTGTTTCGCAATTGACATTTATTGCACCTAATCGCGACTTTCTTGTGCACTGAGAAATGGAAGCCTCTGTTGTATTCTTTACAGCTCTTTCAACAGCTTGAGTATGGCAGAGAAGCCTTTTAAACAATAGTTCGCTTTCACCACCAGATTCCACAATATTCTGAATTTCCTGGTCCGATAAGTTTTTAAAAATCGATGGTTCGGTTAAGTTTTCCTGCCAATTTATTAAATCAATATATGTAGAAGCATTAAAATCAATCAATATTTAGTATCAGCTCTCTAACATGTTTTTTATCATCTGTTATCATCGCAAGAAGAATCCCTTCAGGATGCGCAAAGTAGCCGTTTCTTTGGATAACAGGATCTATGAATTTTTTTTGAGTTTCTGGCAGGTATCTGTAGACCTTAATAATATTGAACAGATGACGCGTACCATCTTTGCATGATGGTTGAGAACCAAGACGGTGCGTAAACTTTGACCATAAAAGTAGCCAGAGTTTTCAAATGTTCAGATGGTTCTTCAGTTGATGCATACAAACGTAGTATTCGGTTGGCACGCGTGATCCAACGAGCATGTGATAGATAGCAATTTTATCCAAGTACTGTTGGTCTGAATTCAGACAGTGATTGTACACCCATTGAGATGAAGAAACAGATGCTTCAAAGGCAATTCGTTCATGTGGAGCAAACAAATTATTTACTGGAGTGGTTTTTCTAGCCTTTTCTCAAGCAGTTTTATAATTCTAGCATACTTTTCAGTATTAACATTCGTACCATCACAACCAATTACCATAATTCTATTTGGAAAACTTCTTTATAACCCTGTTATCGCGGTTTCTATTCCTTTTGCTGTACCAACATCAGGTACCACGTTTCCCATGTAAATGGATCCCGGCTTTTGAATCAGTGAGATATGTTCATCCACAACCATAGTCCTGTAGCATTTACCGCCCTTTTTAACAATATTCAAAGTTTTGTCTTGTTTTCCGTCAAAGTATAAAACCAAGAGCTCTGTAATTGTTGCATTTTCCATTATTTTTTCTCTGGTTTTAGTTCTCTCTCTTTATAACTTGTGCCGATCAATAACCTCAACATCAGACCCAATGTCGAACAAAACAGATGATGCTGTTGCTGCTGCTGCTCTATCAGACACTCCATACCTATCACATGTCTTCGATAATGTAGGAAAATTAAGTGTCGATTTTTTTTATTTTCTTTTCAATAACGCCTTTGAACATGGAGCATTCTGATTTTTTTTACTCTAATGATGTCGCTGAAGAAATACTAACATTTAAATCAGCTAACGTTGAAGTGTTTAAGGATGTGTTTCGGCGATTCTCTAGTTCATATTTCATTTTTAGAGTTAGGAACCTTTTTATCCTTAGGACATAAATATTGAGCGAATGCTTTGCGCTTGCATGCTGAAATATCAAAAAACATCTTACTGCTTTGCTAAAAACTATTTAACTTGTCCGGGGAGAGCCTCTTGATAGATTTGAGTAGATTTTTGCACTTTAAATTATATACTTTCAACGTTTGAACGATCATTGTTCGCGTCACTGTAGGAATAGATGCAGTTTGCCATACATTTTCAATTCTCGACATTACTATATCTGCTATCTCGCCAAAAATTGGTTCTTTTGCAGTTTCTGATTGCAATTTCAGTTGATGTCTCGTCCACTCATAGTATTTCTCTACATCTTCGTAAGTAGGTAGAACGTTCTCTTTCATCTCACAAACATCACAAAATAGAGGACATTTGAATACACTCGGAGTTCTTTGCATAGTTGCCACGAAAGAATATCGAACGTATTTTTAACGACAAAACGAGCGTGCGACTGATCCGAGCCACGAACAAGAGCACAATGCGATAAGTGCAAGCAAGCTAAGTATCACCTCCCGCGTTTCCTCTCTTTCCTTATTTAAATTATAAAACACAAATTCGAACTTCTTTTTATTTTGTGTCGAATCTATTTTATACCAAGTAAACTTTCTTGATAAAAAATAGTATATTTATTCAAAAATATCGTACATAAACATGACTTCCAATTAGAGTGTAAAACCGACTATTTTCATAAATTCAATAGCGTTGCGGAGGCAGTTACCCTAAACAAAATTGAATAATATTTTACATGGCTTAAATTAAACCTAAAAGGCACCAAATTTTGACTATTACATTACCGTCAGGTGAAAAAAAAAATTTCACTCCACCCTATTATATACCCTTCTCCCGGCGGGAATCTGACCAATTATTATTGGCAGTGGAAATTAATTTGGGCACGTGATCTCTATGCCTATTTACCCAACCACTTGATAGGTTACGGGAAGCAAGCATTACGGCGGCCGCGCCGGCTTCGGTCAGTAATACGGAAGGTGAATTATGTGCCGGTCGGGAGCAAATAATCACTAATAGCAATCTGTCCGCAAACTTGCCACCGGTGAACATCGTGCTTTACGCAGGCATTGTTTCATTTTAAGCGAAATCATTTTAACGATCATTCGATTTTTAAAAAGTAGGTAAGTAGGATCGTAATCACTATATTAAATATAAATTATGATTTGTTCCTAGTCTCGATAGCCGGTTTTGCAAAAATGCAAAAAAATGGTATCTTGTCTTATTTAGAGACTCATAATTTTATTAATAATTGATACTTACAGCTCATTTTGGGCACGTGGTGTACCTTTTTTTAAATTTCGGAACAGGCTCAGTATATTGTAGTTTATACCAGAAAAATGAATTTGTATCTACATAGTGACTAACTATACGTACCAACGATGAAAATCGCGGTGACTTAAAAATATATTTGCTTTGATACAAACAAATGAATATCACCTTCTCACTATCTGATTGAATGAATGACCACCCAACTGAACATCTGACCGACTGACTGACTGATTGAATGGCTGACTGACCTGACTGCGTGCTCACGATGCAAGAGCAATAGGGCCCTTTTACTGTCTGACTGAGTGACTGACTGACCTGACTGCGTGTCCACAATGCGCGAGCTGTAGCGGGGCCCTGCGGCGGCGGGCAGGACCAGCACCAGCAGCAGTGGCCACAGCAGCCTGCACAGCGCGCCCGCCATGCCGCCATCCTCACGCCTCCTGATCTCCCTTCACCTGCACATCTGGAACAAAATAGAACAATTTAATTAATTAAAAATAACAAGACATCATCACCGGACCAAAAGATTTGAGGAAAAGCGATGTCTTACGTATATTTATTTATTCGTTTGATGGTTCATTTCTTTGTTTGATTGATTGTTTAATTATTAATTCAATAATTAATTCATTATTTACTCATTCACTCATCCATTTATTACTTAACACTTGAATTGATTCATGGATTCATTAACAGAATCATTAATTCACTCATTCACTCTTTCACACATTTACTCATTCACTAACTCACTAATTCACTCATTCCCTAATTCACACATTCACTCACTCTCTAATCACTCATTTACTCATTGACTCATTCCCTAATTCACTCATTCAATAATTCACTCATTCTTTCATTCACTCGTTCATTCATTGACTTATTCACTCACTGACGGGATTTCTTCCCTCAGAGCCTCCCGTGAGGGATTAACGTAAAAATAAAAATCTACATTTTTAAGTTATAAATATTCAACATTATTTTTTCGTTTTGGGTATTAGTTACACAGCTTAATATGGAAATAAATATAATGTAGAACATATCCAATACGTTAATTCCTCTCGTTCCGCCATGATTGATCGCGGCATCGTCCATCTTGGTAAAACCAACAGATTTATTAGCTTCACTTTTTCACGTGTTTATCGCAAAAAATCGGTAACAGGCTCAAATCGAATTTTCGACAATATTTGCCAAAATATTTTGTTAAAAAAATTGTTAATTTTTCATTCTCTTTCAGCTGTTTTATAAATCTTTAATTAGATAAAAGTGAAAAACAATTTCGTGATGTTTTCACAACGAGGCTTTTATAAATTAATTGAAAACGCAAGGATTCATTCCGGTAAAAACAAAGTAAGCTGATCTGATATCTCTCGTAATGAATATCTCGAACCCTTTGAAGGCTTTTTTTCTTTGTTTATTACGAAGGTACTATGGCGATGATCCGTGGCAGGTCCAGAAGGACTGATTGAAAATTCTAACGACCAAAGTTTGCATCGAGACGTAATAATAACTTCATAACTCGCCGTGGATATTTTATTTACACCAGCCAAAATATTTTTGAAAATACTGAGAATAAAGGCAAACAAACGCTCTCGAAATTGTCGAACGTAAAGGATTATCTGTCAAACTTTGTGTATTTAATAAAAATGTTTTTTTTTAATACGACGAACGTGATGAAAACTTTTGCGACGTAATAATTTTTTAATGGACGTAATATTATTTTCTACGTTCACAATTTTATCGGTTTTATTAATCATTGAAGAAAATCTGTTTTATTATTTACTAATAGTATCTACTTTCCAACATTGCTATAGTATTGCTTTTTTTCAAAAATATATTCTTTTTGAACAAATTAAAAACAAAAACAACAAATAATATTACGTCTTAAATTTTAAACGGCGTAATATCTCTAACCTCTCCAAAGACGTTACTTTTAAGTACTGGGACCAGTATTTCTTAAGTTTAAGTTATTTGATTCACGGTGACTGTTTATTGATGTATCGTAATGTATGATTGTAGTTCGGAGGACTAACGTTTTTCTAACCAAAAACTGGGTTTTGTCTGTGGAGCTGTAGAATTATAACGACTCTGCCCACCTACCTTCGGAAATGACACTATGTGACCCGAAGATCTCATAGACAAATAAAGTTATGTGAGAACTTATCATAGATTAATAATTATGATACATTACAATTAGTATTTTTCAGCTATAAATATTACAAAGCTCTTGAATATATATAAAAAGAGATGCTTTAATACTCAAATAAAAAGCTTACCCAATTTCGTATTTCATAGCTTGGCGCTATAGAGCCTTGGTAGATTATCGATACAAATACATCCAGTATTCGTAGATATAGTTCAAATTTCAATTTGAGTCGTGTTTCACATGGAAATCCATTTTCACGCGTCACTCGATATCAGTTTCAACATATGTTATATCAAATACAATTAATTTACTTCAACCCGAGTGAAAAATAAAAAGGCTCTGGGATTTTCCCGGAAATAAGTCTTTCAAATTCGATACGTCTGATTTCCCCGCTGTCTCTGTGTGTTTATCTCACTCCAAGGTATTCAGAAAATCTCCAAGTTCATAAAGAACCCCTCTCTCACTTTCTTTTCCTAAGGGTGTGACGAAGTTCCTACATGGTTATGTGTTGGTTAGGAAGTAAGATATTTACCCCAATTTTTCGGTAAGAATTTCGTTCTCTGGGGAACCTGCTTGTCATTATTCAAAAGTTTTTCACTCTGGCAGGAACTGAACTCGGTAGCAGTATTTGATGAAAAAACGAGCTACTTTTTATGACTATTATATGGGTGATAAATTTATTTTTGTAATATTTTACTCCTATGAGGGGATTTTACAAATTACACTCGTTCCCACGTGCTTCTTTGCATAATGCTTTTCTACGCATTTCTTTATCGTCGGGTTTCTAAATCATTACTGAATGCTTGACGGTTGTTCATTGCGCCATGAACCTATGAAAGACAAAGTTCATATTTTTTATAGCGAGATTAAAAGAATTTATGAACCCATTTTGCACGATTAATTTAGATCCTTTGATAGAGGGTATTCTAACTGAGCCATAAATAATACCAAGTTTTTAAGATTTGATTAAAGTCTAGTTTCTGCGTCAGAAAGCGATCATATCAAAGCAAGAATCTTATTAACAAACTATATTTTACCAACATTTTTTAAATGTATAGAATAATTATTTAGTTATTAATATTTATTTAGGTATATTTTATCCAATAATAATTTAAATTCCAACATCTTTTCATTTATATTTATTATTTATCATTAAGATAATTATTGATTTGATATAATGATAATGATTATACCTCGATGTACTTTATGCCTTGGTATTGTAGTCACTTAAAATGTTATCTATTTTCTCTACTGTGCTTTCTCGATGTATGTGAACTTTAGCATTCTACTTAATATTGTTAAATTGGCATGCTGTCGAACAGTTGGGCTTACTGCCTATAATGAAGTTTTTTTTAAACTTTGAAAACAACCATAGTTTGTTTGATATGTTTGATGGATTAGTGGTAGGTTCTTTTTTGTATGGAATCAGAAATTTTCGACGACTACGGACGAACGATTCTTGTCAGACTACCACTCGGAAATGTCAAACTAAACACAAATCTTTTTTAACGCGACAAACACAACTTCCCCCAAAATCACGTTCTGATAAGCATCCAGCCATGAAAATACACAAAATATTTATTAGGTCTACACAGTCCTTGTGGGGTTTCAACACGAAATTGGTTTTGAAAAAAAAACACAAAGTATACGATATCATTTTTTATTTAATTTAAATTATATTAAATAATGAAATTCGATTGAATTTACTCGAACAATTAGAAATTAATAAACGCACAAACGACCCTAATTTAACATTAATTAATAAAGTAAGGAAAATAATATATTCACCTCTTCTAAGTATTTTCACAAAACCTAAGCAATATTCATAGCAGTAACGTCATTACTACACAATTAAGAACACATTTACAAATTTCAAAATACCCATGGGGGAGAATTTATTACTTTCCCAAGAATTCGGTTTAACGGACAATAAATCAATTTACTCACTTTCAAATTGTCATTTTAAATCGTATAAATATCGTCGTCTAATTATGAAACACCTCAGTTTGAAAATGGCCTTGTAAGCCGAAACAGCTGTCACAATAATAAAAACTATAACACTTGCAGAACTTATTAATAAACATTATTAAATTTAATTTAAATTAAATATAAAAAATAAATTAAATGTAGTTCTACGAATTAAACACAAAAACAATAAATATATACGAAATCAAATTGTTTCTGAGCCCATTGCGTTTGCCGCACCGACTTTGAGAAGTTTCGTTCTGAGAAGACAGAAAAAAAATTTACGTCACTTTTAAAACTGAAAAGGTCTGGTCAGACCTTGTCGCTCATCGGAGGGTTCAGTATAGTGGGTTCAAGTTTTTTTTAATAATAATATTACAGCGTTGACCGTAAGAAGTCTGCCTGTTGTCACAGAAGTTGTTGATAAAGTAGCCATATCGTTATATTCCCTATATATATTTTATACGTTTTCCCCTCTGGTGATGTTACAATAAACCTAGGCTATAACGGAAAAACAATTCCACAGAAACATTAAACCAATGTTATTTTGCAAGACAGATATACCTATATTTTACTTTATTTATAAGGTTTTACCTACTTTTATACAATCATATTAGTGGTTGAAATAGCAGTCCATAGTGGATAGCTGGTACCTACCCCGGTATATGGTGGTGAGGTAATGAACTGACAGAGGAAGTATACAAGTAGACTGAATGCTTGTATCGTAAAACCATGTATGATCGTGTGAGAAATGTGAAAATCCCCAAAGAATTCAAAGCTCTTGTAAGAGTAATGAGACAGTCCAAGTAAGGGACACTCATATGGTATTGGACATGTATAATGAATGTATGAAGAAAGGAGTGTAAGGAGAATAAACGACACAAATGTATACGGTAGAAGAAGTCGGGGACGCCCGAAGAAGACATGGCACTATCAAGTTAATCAATTTTTTTAGTCGAGCCATGTCAAAAGACAGAATAATAATGTATGAGACGATGTTTGAATGTTAATGAGGCAAGGAAAGTGTGCCAAGACGTTTAGCAGTCCGTCCTCTATACTAACCCCTGTGGAGAAACGGTGTGATGGTTAGATAGTCAGTTAATATAAGAAATATTTTAATAAAATTGGTTTCCAAATCATTTCCATGTATAATCGAATGATGTTTAAGATTAATTCTTCACATGTAATTTGGATATCCTAAATAGTCGACAATCACTGAATTTCGATACTTCAACCAACTGAGTTGTCAACCAGATGATTTGTATAGGGCCGCTTTTGTGAACAATCACCTCTAGGCGCTAAACAAGTTTATAATATATTTCTATAATCTTACTACAGAATATCATCCATTGGTACCTACTTCCATCATTGGTACAAAACTATATATTCTATGCATTTGATAAATGATTGCGATGATGCGTCAAAATGTACATGTATTTATTTATATTTATTCTTTCTAAAGGCAGAAAATATACAGGACCATTTTCACCTAGTAGGTCACTTGAGATTAACATTTGTTTATTTAGAGAAATTTTGATAGGGTATAGTTTGCAAGCAGATGACTTAATCGGGAATACATGTTTTTGGAGAAACCATTATTTAATCCTGGTACATATTTTAATAACAATAATAATCTGTTATGAACGCATTTGGAACCAAGAAGGCTATATTATTATAAAATCAATTTCGTCCACCTACCTTAGGTACTGATAATATCAAGTGATTTTTAGATTTAATTTGTTTTGAATAATAATTACGATAACTTATTAATTAAATAAACGTACTATTATTGATTAAAAGAAAACAATATATTTGGCTTCAGCGAAGAGAGATTCAAGAGGCAAATTCTTTTATTTCTTAAAAGAATCTCTCCTCACTGACGAGATCTTCACCATTGCCTGATTTTTTTTAATGTTTCTTATATTGTACATGTTTTTATTATGCTGTTGTCAATTGTGTTTATATTTTGTACACATAAATTTCTTAAAAAAAGTAATTAAATAATTTATAATTTGTGTTAAAACAACCAGATTATAAAATATAACATTTTTTTAAATATAACACTTCCATCCACAAGCAAATGCTTTTAATGGAAGACCAGTATGAATTAATATGTACCATTCTTAAGTTAATAATAAAAATAAAAAAATAAAAAATAAATAAATAAGTATTTACTAATATCAAATTTAGTTTGTAGGATTCCATTTTAATTTATTTTTTTATATATTAAATAATATAATTTTTTAATTTATGAAAACGGTTTATTTATTTAACAAGTTCTGCTATATAATTATTATTATGTGTGATAGCTATTTTGTCTTCTTGTTGGCCTTCAGAAGGCGAAACATCTGCGTAATAATAATTACAAAGCAGACATTATTTGTATGTAAACTCTTTTCATAAATGAAAGCCTAATATTACTGACTACCTAAAAAGATTTGTAGTTTTTTTTGCTAACAAGCAAAGAGTAGGCTGAAATTTTGCTGAATACACCGAAAGTAATTACCAGTCAAACAAGACATTGGAAACAATATTATAGGCTTATGCCAACAAATCAAAAGATTCCGTGGATCCCGTTCAAATGAAATTGGCAAGAATCCTGACGGTTATAATCTAAACAACCCAGAACATCCGGCGAAACGGGGTCAATTTTTCTGATTTACTAAATTGCTTAATCACGCCGGGGGCTTTGTGGGTTAACTTGAGTTATTGATGTTTTCTTCGACAATCTCGGCGCATCTGGCTCACTGTGATTTCAGGTCAGAAGAGGGGAACCGCCTACACTACTATCGTGGGTGAACTGATTAACAAAGGAACTGGTACCTTGATTGCAAAATGTGGTGAAAGGTTTAAAAAATTAAGGTTATTTAGGTGTCCTGCAGACAATGACACTTCACTGTTCCTATACTGGTAAATACCACTGTGCTGGGCTACAGAGATAGCTGATTTAAATCGAAAAAAGTGATAGAAAATGTGTAGTATTATTGTGTTTTTTGTGTAATGACATATGAAGTATACCCATGTAATATTTTTTTTAATATTTGGGCTATTATGCTTCTTCCACAGTGGGAGTTACCGATTTCGATTTCGTCCTGGTAAGAATTCCTCTCTGTTAATTTTAGTTACTTGAATGTTTTAAACTATAATAATAAATAACGTAACACTAAAAGTGCATTCCATAAAAATTTGAAATAAAATAAATGTTCCATTTAGCCCAACCCGTAGCCGAAATCGTAAGCCGAATTTCAAAAACATGTAGGCCTAAAAGTTCAAAAATTGATTGATTTCATAGATTTAAGTAATTAATTAGTGAATTTTAAATTATGGCAAATAAGTTAAAAGGCACGAGGCCTAGGATTGACTTCGGTCCCAAAATGGACCACATTTTCCTACCATTCGTAAAATATTTTTTGTTTTTTTTTCAAATATTCCCGCGTCCTGCAGAAAACGTTGTTTGAAAACTGAAAGTCTACTTCAATTAATGATTAAAAGATGTCACTGTTCTTACCTTTACTTTTGATGTAGTTTTTTTTTTAAATTTAATTTCACTTCAATTCAGTTGATAATAAAGATTTTTTCAAACTGCCAACTGTCAAAATCTTGTTCTTTTGAAATGTCGAATTTACGTGTTTTTTGTCGCTTTTTCTAATATATTTGTATACCTATGTAATAATGATTGAATTATCAATGTTTTTAACCTGTTTACATGTCGAAATAATTAAAAATAAAGTGAGTTATCTTTAAAACAGTGGATTTTTGTTCGAATGGCGATCCTTGAAAATGGGTGTTATTAATAAATAGAGCTTTAATCCAGTAAATTCTAATTGTAGAATACATATCATGCACGTATGTACCTATGTGGTGTAATGTAGTTTTTTTTGTAAGTGGTATTACAATCAAATTTGTGACTTCACGAAGAAAACTTTTTACGAAAAAATTTTCTTAGGAATCATTTCAACTGCTGAGAACTTATCAAAATTTACTTTTTTTTATAGATATTTCTATATGGGATTATTAATTAAACTATTTAAAAGAAACTCCATATAAAATATTTATGTGGACGCCTAGAAAACCCAGAAAATATATCCTTTTGGAATGGTTATGACTTTTTAATATTTTTTTTATAAATACTACAAATTTAAGATGATTTTGTAAATATAGGTGAATTAATTTTCTGCATAGCTCTTTATTTTTTTTTATGTTTACATACACAAATGTGGAGTAATGATTTTTTAATGTGGGCAGAAAATATTCAAAATTAATATTCAAACGTGGCGAGCGCTCAAGGTAAATTTTATTTATGTGATCGCTCGAGTAGATAGAGACATTTCGTAATTATTGTATCATGCACCTACTTAAGCATTGGTGTGTATATATGTATGTGTATATATGTATGTGTATGTGCATTTATATATATATATATATATGCACTTATATTGTAGATATTTATTGATGCACAAAGAATGTTGTAATTAATGGTGTGCTCATCTATAATTGGAATCATCGCTATAACTATATTTAAAATGTTAATTAAAGGAAAAGTTATGTTATGAATTCTGTTGGCGAGCCAATAAATTGATAGCTTAAACTAACCTTTTTCGCAACAAACAACTTTAATTTATTTTGACACGTATAAGTACATATACGAATTTGTTAGTAAAAATTAACCCTTGAAATAAATTATACATTCAAAAATTCGGTCATTCGTCGTGATTTTCCTTTCCGACCGCCAATTCAAGGACCAGCTTTCGCATATCTCTTTAATAATGATTTATTATCTCCAATGTTTTTTATCCCCGGGCAAACGATTTATCTGAACCCCACCATAATAATTCACACCGCAATTACGACGCCCGTACAACCGGGACATTTTGTTAAGTGTTGTTGATATTCGATGTTTGAGAAAGGCCTTTGTATATTTTTGCCTAAATTTAAACCATCACGTACGGGCGAAAATTTCAGTATTTAAGCGAACGTAAAAATAATTTTTCTCTTAAAATAGCCGATTAACTTGTGTTGGGAACGTGTCTGAAGTGATCGAAGTAAGATCAATATTTCCTTACTCCGGGGATTGATCGAACATTTTAAATTAGTGTATTGGTGACATCAATTGTATTTCAAATTGAATCAGATCACACTTCTAGATTTCTAGGGATTCTCTAATTCGGTGGTATCCCCACTAGAAAGTTTACAAGCCCGTAGTACACGAGAATATTTATTTTCATATGAAAAAAACATAAGACTAAGATAAATTTAAACAAAAAATAAAGATTTAAAATTAAAGTTAAATATAAAAAAAAAATTACATAAACTTAAAGTCGCTATATTTACATAATATGTTGTGTGTTTTATACGAGTTTCGTGTGTTAAGTGTATGTTTTACAATTTTATGTTATGATTTTGGTAATATTTTCTTTTTTGTTATTTAATCCATTATGTAATTTTGTTTGTTTAATAATATTAAGTCATAAGGAGTGTTATCAGACTATACTATAATTTAAAATAGGCAAACATACATAGAAACACAACGATCACATTTTATAATACTGTTTGATCTTCAGCTAGTTGTAAATTTCGTTTCACCAAACAGAACACACAAACAAACAAATAAAACACGAAACAGCTTGCGAGCAGGAAGTCTCTTCCCCTCAAGTAAGCATTTATTTTCCTGACGAAGGCTTACGATTTCAGAAGCAACTGAGCACCTGCGATTGTAATAATTTCAGTGAATTTGCTCATCTAAATACAACCTCAACACGATAAGGCTAGTTGCCGACACGAATGCAAACCAAACTTTGGCAAACAAACATCAGTTGTTGTTGCTATGTTAGAATTGAGAAGTTTTCGTGACGGCGTTTCACGGAATCATTTAAACAAAAAAGTTGGCTTATCGTCAACACATTGAGGAGGGATGTAGTATTTGATGCAGATCTCTCCATTCAAAGCATTTATCGGTAAGCACACGGAGAAAATTTTTATTCTAAAATACGATCATTTTATTCGTAAAAACGGTTAAAAACGGGACTGAAGTTCTTACGAACAAATTAACAGGATTTCAATGTTTATTGGCGGGAACATGTAAGAATAATTTGTTGGTATACGTAATTTTGTACGTACATCAACCAATTATTCTTACCTTTTTCCCCAAATAAACATTGAAACACTGTTAATTTGTTCGTAAGAACTTCAGTCCCGTTTTTAACCGTTTTTACGAATAAAATGATCATATTTTAGAATAACATTTTTCTCCGTGCATAAGCAAGGCAAAAGTTGATTTTTTTGTGAGATTTCCAATGACATCTTTATCAAAATCTTTATCGTTCGTCTTGTCAAACATCTCCAAATACTAAGTATTGAGGTAATGAAAAAAACGATATTCAAATACTCACTATAACTTAGTAATAACTTAACATGTCTCTGTTTTACATATTACATATTAAATATGCTATATAATGACACCGGGAGACTTAACGGGCACATTAGTTTGACATGCATACTAGTGATCCAGAAAATATCCACATTTTGTTTAATTCACTTCAGTACAGTAGTGTTTATGTATAATCTTACCATGTAGAGAGTAAACTTGTACATATAACTGTAAACTCAACTCAAATTTCGAATTTTCAGAGATATCCGGCTAATCATCTGGACGTTCGGTATTGGAAACATTCAATCCTTAGTAGCATTGAATTTAATAATAAAAATATTTGTTTAACAATTTTATTGTTCGCATCTATATATATGCGTTTTTTGTGGGTCTCACACACAAAAAATGTCCGGGGTAAAGTTCGCTAACTTCGGGAGATGTTTCCACATGATGGTAGAAGCAAAAAGAGTTAAATGACTTTTTTACCTGGAAACTACCTTAAAACGTTGTAATTTCAAAAATAATTATTCAGCTTTTAACTTTTGGTTACATGTAGAATCATTAAACATAATATAGATTTAATTCAGAGTCCCGAAGATAGTCCATTTTGTTTATTTCACATTTTAACAAACCATTTTGGTAATTAGATACGTTTTTAGATTTTCACGGCCAAAAGCATTTTCTTTGTTTGTTTTTGGGGTGTTATGCCGTGTTGTGCTACCTCCTTCTTTAGCCGACACTGACAATTTCACATCGTCGGATCTGCCGGATCTGCCCTGATGATGGACACTGCAACGCTGTCCGAAACGTCGGCTAAAGAAGGAGGTAGCACAACACGGCATAACACCCCAAAAACAAACAACGAAAAAAAACATTTTCGTAATTCATTATTAATAATGTCACTCAATTGCTTCCAGATCTAATTTGGATGAGAATGGGTTGTTATTTCGAGGCCTTTTCAAATTGTGGACCTGTGCTCAAAATTCCAGCCAGTCTTCATTTTATAATACGAAACAGAACACTGTACCTTAAAGGATAAAACACGGGAGTCCACTTTTAATTAAAACTAATTTTGAACAGTGTATTTCATAATTTCATTCGTTTTTTGCCCTAGTTAAGACAAATATGTTAATTTATTAATATATTTTGGTTTATCCTCTACAGTTAATTGGACTCCAATGGTTTTTTAATTAATAAAATCAGTTAATATACTGTTTTGGATTTCATTGTTTCATCCAATAATGTAATGACATACAGAAAAAATTCTGCATATTCAACTCAAAACCGCCAAAAAGTGGACTTCCGTGGTTTATTTATCCTTTAAGGTACAGAACATTTGAATTCAATTAATTGTATGAAGTTTTTATGTGCCGATAAATAAGTTCAATATTATTTTTGAAAATAAAAAATACACGGCAAATGAAAGTAGTTAAAAATGGAAGACTTCCTAAAATATGGCACAACCGAAATATAAATTAATATATCTACCGTAACCCTGGATATAATATAAGAAGTTAGTATTAATCAATGTTGTTGGAATCTTTTAAAAGTCACAATTTCAATATTTGAAGACAGAGTTTCGGTGCTTGAGAACGGTCCAAAACTCTGGAAATTACGGAAATTAATGATTCATGAAAACAAGAATGGCAGTTCTGATTGACTCGGGGCATTTTGGCAGGCCTCTGTCTAAATAATTGACAAATTCAATACCAATTATTTCCCCCAAAACCTTATCCAGGAAATTCTAATTTTGGATAATACAATTGAGAATCTGAAACATCAACGTAAACATGACATTATCATAATTTTGTAGAAAGCAATCATTTTGTGGTTTGACATTATTTAACAATACAAATTAACTGTTGTAAGTAACATTCTAAAATGAATTCTTTAATTCAAAAATACATATTCAGTAACTGTTCAGTAGGTACGTATATTAAATTCTTTATATTAAATTATTGATGGTGCAATAGTTCGAAAGCAAATAGTTGATGGGGTTTCGATTCTCATCCGTGACAATTTTTTTTATTTACCTATATATTTTGTAGTTTTTATATATTTTTTACGTTTATAAAAAATAAATATTTTTTATTTTTTTGATATTTTTAATTTTACACGGATCTGCGCTAATAATATATTATAAAACGTCACAATATTCCAAAGATGCTTTTGGAAATATTTTAGAAAATTAAGAAGCTTTGGAAAAATTTAAATAATAATAATAATAGTTTAAAATTTGTCCTAGAGAATAAGTAAATTACTTTAGGTAAATTAACCTGTAAATGCACAAAATCTCCCACTAAAGTTAACCATTTAAAAAGAGGGTGTACCAGCACGTATCCGAAGAATTTTATCCTGCGATTCCTGGGGATATTTGGAATAATAAATGTAGATGTTATTTTGCTGCCCGGTAATATTTTTTCTAAAAACAATACAAATATTTTTACATTGCACGTGGTAACTGAGTAGTCGGAAGTAGCTTGGCGGGTCATGTGATAATCATTCCATCTCTTTCCAGCAGTATGGTAATACACGAAACATCGCTCTTGGGACGTTTAGGAGTGGGATCAGTGGCGACGTGTGATTCAGGGTTTTTTTAAAATAAATTTAATTTAGTAAATCAATGGGAAGGCAATATTTTAAAACGGAAGGAACAATAGTACAAAGTATCGTCTTGATACAGAGATTTCTCGAGATCGCAATTGCCCTGAGATCTCAAAATCTTCTGGATTGGGGCCAAATGACTCCTTAGGTTAAGCACTGGGCTGCAGAGTCGCAGTTTCGAGAATCGTCAAGCATCGTTGTAAATAATAATATTGTTATTAAGAGCGGCTTTGTGCACAAGGAAAAGCTCTCCGATATCACCTTGGCAGAAAGCCACTTTTGAGAAAGCCACCTTTCTCGAAACGGAAGCCTGGTAACGACTTAATATTATAATGATTTATATTATATCGTATGCGAGCTGACATCACAAATTAAATAGATAATGAGTTTCCAACGACCTTAAAAGAAAAGTCTTGAATAGTATAATTCACTTACTCCCAATAATATATAGTTCTGTGAACAGTTAGTTGATCTCGCGTTCAAAATGGTACGTTTCTAATTTTCTTGTGTTTAATAAATCAAAACCAAAATTTCTTACAAAACCATTAGATTTGTTAGAAGAAGAATGGAATTAAATGAAGTTGGGCGGGGATTAATAAAATCTATAAATAAGTCATCTAAAAGTGGGCTAACCATAGTTTCAAAATGGCTTGAGAGCTGGAACAGCTATTACATAATAAAAAAAACTAAAATACTTGCAGACCTTAATAAATTAAAAACATAGAATTTTTATTTACATTCATTTAAAAAATATAACAAATGGATTTTATCATTGAATACAGTATTCGGGCAGTGCCGGGACTGACTTTTATTATTATATTTGACGAATCATACAAAAAATATCTAAATATGTGTTCTAAAGAACATTGACAAAAAAACATCCGTACCCATTCTGTAAGCAATACGAACCACCATACACGTTGGTTTAGGTGGTACAATTTCAGTCAGTTACGGTATTATTTGTTCATTGGTTCACGTTTAATAGTTTTCAAAGTAATATTTTAATATTCGTAGCACGATCCTGAAAGTTTATTTCCAGCACTTGCGGGAGCCAATGCTCGGGCAGCCGAGTCCCTGAACGAAAACTTAGTTGGAAGGCTCTGAGTGAATTCATATGTGGCTAAAAGACATTGCTACTTGCAAGTATCTGGAAGCCACTCTTGTACCTTTGATAAGTGATAAAATATATATTTATCAATGTCTTGCAGTAACTTTAATTCCTACTTTTGTGATTTTCCACGTCAAAAGTGTTCCTGTGTGTGTTTTTATACCCGAAAGTTTTTTTCACTTTTCGGGTTCCGACTTTTTGCGTTACCAACCTCTTTAGAAATGAGATTAAATTTTTTGGTCTTGTTCATACAAAAATGCGAATTTTTAATATATTTTTTTTTATAAGTATTACGAATTCTGTCTTCGGAATAATAATGAAATAGGAAATAGTCACTTCATATCACTGCCATTTATACATCTTTGACGAAAAGTGACATAAAGGTATATTATATTATATTGAACGGTCCGTGGTTGAGTGGGCATCGCGGTTGGGTTCCACCCAGGCGTTCCGTGTTCGATTCCTCGACTGTCTAAGTCCTCCATCACAACACAAGCAACATCTTTCGCTTAGTGTGGTGGTAGTAGGAGATTTTCAAATGTTGTTGGGTTATTCGTAACCTGGGAATGTTTGTCTTTCTTTAAAAAAAAATAAATACAAACTAACATAACCTTTGTCGTTTTTTTTAATATAAATACCGTACAAGAGACCCAGCTGCTCCCGTCTGGAGCCCGTGGTATATAGTATCCCCAATTGGGGTATGTTTTGAGACTGAAGGCAGTGAGGAGAAGAAGAAGGTAGGGATGTTTCTAGCTATACAGATCTGGTCACCAAACACGGCTAAAGCCATTTCAAGCAACGTTTCTAATCTGAATGGTGGTCTTACACCAGGGCGTTACTGAGAGTATCTTCCATTCTGGAACGATCCACAAATATACTATATATTATTTTTTTATTTAATTAATTGTGAAATGACGCAATTTTTTTAATATTTTTTTTTTATATTTGAATCAATATTTTTACATTTTATAATAAAATCCAATAATTTTGGCCTCACTAGGTGGTTTACCCATGCTGTTAATTAGTTAATTAATCAAATAAAATTGATTGGCGCACATCGGGTTCGAACACGCGATCTTCGGATTTTTTATGGTAAGGATTACCAACGATTTTAATATCTAATACTCAAACATTAAAAATTCGGTTCCCATATCTCGTTAAAAGGATTCTAGAATATGCCAGTAACTCTACTATACGTCCCCTGTCTTTAGCATTCACATTAATATTCTTTTATTTTAGTATAACTACAAGTGATTTTTTTTTCAATGCCTGTCTCAGTAAGATTTACCCATGTCGAGATATATGTAGGGGTACATAAATGTATACAAAAGTTCTCAAATTTAAAAATTATTAAAACGTGACTCAGGATGTTGAATATAAATGTTAATTACGTTCAGTACAATAAAAAGGGAAGGTAATTGGAAGTGTGAATTAGTCATATAAAGAGTGTGATCTTCCAATTCATAGAAGAAGTACTATTTATTAAAATGAAATGGAATAAATGGAAAAAATATATATAAAAATGATAAGTATGTAAATTGGTATTTTTATCTAAGCGCAATTTGTTTTACATATGTTTGCAGTCGTGAGACGTTGAAAGAGTCCAACACAAAATTTTGAGTTGTACAAATTTTATACTTGGAATACCTTTAATATCCACAGATTATAATATTTTTTACCTTAATTGAAATTGTTGTCAGAGTAGAAACATTTTTGATCTTATACCTATGTTTTTTATATAAAATTGTAAATTATCACTTGGATAGCCCTGATATATGTTGATTGACTTTCGTGTTATTATCATTAGATCGAGGTTTCTTAGTATGTATTATTATGATAATTATACTACGGTATCTGGCTACAATTCTATTATAAATAGATTACACAACCAATGGTAACTCTTATGCCGAAGTTTTTCTTCTTTTAACTTTGTACTAAAGTATTTTTTTTTTTGTTTTGTTTACTTATGTAATCTTATAATTTTTTCTTTTCTTTCTTCTTTTTTTACTGTACTACGACTGTTTAAATATCATGTATGAAAATGGAACTTGATCCGTTTATTCTAAATTTAAAAAATAACTCATTAACGTACCGTTTCGTTATTTTCATCATCCACTTTCATAAACAGTTCCATCAATTAATTTGGGAAGCGGGAATGGGTACCGCCGCCCCGGGAACCATTTATTGGATAACCAACACCTCTGCCATAGGTCACCCCAAGTGGTTCGCTATGCTTCGTGACTTAGCAGGGGTATCCGCGTTCACGGGGGTGAGGGTTCTCTAGGTCTTGGCGGTGGATGATCTCGACACGCTGAACACCAGATTCCTATCCAACCCTCATATATTTTTCCTTCCCAGAACTTCTACTCCTCCCTTTCCTTAAAAATACCCTCCACACAGCGTCCCCAAAGATGACATAGGCCCTGAGGGAAATTATTTTCCTCAGGGCCTCCAGTGTGGAGCTAATATAAAACAAATCTACTACCGTTTATACTACTTCATCTCCCGTTGGTTTAACTTAGGTAAATGAATTACTTGATAGTTCCACTACCTGGAATGTTCACAGCTTATTTTTCAATTCATCATACAATATTTCAGCTCTTGATGGTTGGTGTACAAAGAAATAAATGTTAGAAGATATTATACGAGAGGAAGACTCTACTTACGTTTATTATGCAAACATATCTTAGAAATATAATTAATTTAATTCTAGGGACTTTTAGGGAGATTTTATTTAATTTAATTCTAGGGACCTGCGGATCGGTAGTCGAGTGCCTTATCCCTCAACCAAGAAGTCAAGAAATTTTTAAATCACACAGAGAAACCTTAACAAATTCCTTAATAAATTCTTGAAGTATTACATATTTATATTTCTAAAAAACATTTCTGTCAATTCCAGATACTAAAATTATACCCAAATTGTAAAAAGCTTACATTCTTATAAATAATAAGTTCTGAAATTTAAAAATAATTGAAATCGTGACTCGGGAAAATATCTAGATATTGAAAATCTACCAAAAAGACTGCGGCCTTAGGAAAATAATATCATTACGGTAGACTAATCATAATTCATGACTATACTTCATTACACAAAATAATTCATTAACTGCTGACTCGACCAAAATTCAATTATTGGTTTACAGACAAATTTGCAATACCGATTCGATAATATTTAAAGACTCTTATATATTTTGTTTTCAAAATCATTATTAATCCTCATTTTGAGATATGGTTTAATATAAATTTTATCGCCAAGGAACCTCGACTGCCGTTAGGTAATTTATTAGGTGTATTAAAACAATACAAATAAGTTAAATACCACAAACACAATTATACTACAAAGTAGGTACTAATGTAGGTACTTAAGTTGGTGTTTTTAATAGCTATTGACCAGCGGCTGAGAATAAAAGTTTAAAAATGCTTGCAACTGTACAGGGAGGTTCCGATGAGAATGATCGATTATTCCCTTTAAAATTTCATTCAGATTTATTTCATTCAAAACTTGCTTTAAAATATACCTACATTCAAAGCAATAAAAATGCTCAAAACGCACGATGATAAATTATTAAATATCGTGTACTTCTTGTTAGTATTTTTAATCATAAGTATTTATGATTTTTCAATAATGTCTAAACAAAATAAGTGTGTAAAAATTTTTTGAAATATTTTAATTTGTAAGACCTTAATAAATAGAAAAACTGCGGTATTTTTGTCACAAAACACGTTCTCGGATTTATTTTTTAATGATTTGAATTTAACTCAAATTTAATTTTTGTGTTGACTCGATTATGTATTTTTTTTATTTTGTTGTATGATTATATGTTTTGAAATTTGTGTTGTTTAATAGAATCTATTGTTTGAAAATTGAACAAATCTGCCGACAACCAACGGTATAACAAAAACTAGTACGGAATAACAAAAACTAATACTTAGTATATTAAAAATGCACTTAGTTAAATTTTAAACTGTGTGTACCAGATAAAATAACAATCCTTCAAAATCAATTTATGTTTTTTTGTAAAAAGGGTCAATACCTCTGGAATTTGATTTAAAAAGGACTATTTCCGGTATTCTCTGGTAATACAGTCTTAAGAATATTAATAAAAATTAACAATAACACATTTTTATTTTTTACATAGCTCCTTGCAGGACCCCTGAAGAAAATTATTCTCTCGAGGGGCTATGTCATCTTAGGGAATGCTGTGTGGATGGTCTTTTTAGATAACTAAATAGAGGGAGTTCTCGGAAGGAAAGTGGCATGAGGGATGGTATGAATTTAGGGGTTAGTGTGTCCAGTAGTGACGGACGTGTGAATCTATCCCTTCCACTGCGGTGCGAAGCGAAGTTCCAAGAGAGACCATCTGGAGAGGTTAAAGGGTCTCCCTAATGTTTATGTACTTTGATTTTCATAATTATTTTAGATATTTGTGTAAAGAGGAACCACACATTTTTTAATGCTTGGTTGGGATTTCAATGTTCGACCAATTCGTAACTTAGAGCGGAGTGACTTTGTTATTTTTTCTCAGCCGCATTAATTAATTTGTTTTGTTTTGAATGTTGTAAAATGTTAGTGCAAATTTTCTGGACATTTTTTAAATTCCATCTTTATCCACTCTAAATAGTTGCATTTTGATTAAGAAGATAGGATTCTGATCATTAGAGTAATTCTTAGTTTTAATCAAAGTAAGTCACTCACACGAAAAAATCGTCATATAGTTTGAAAACGATAACCTAAAAACGGTCGCCTTCTTCGTGTCACACAGAAAGTTCTTTCATTTTCCTCACGAAAACTTATATTCACGATTTTTTTCCTTCAAACTGAACATATTAAAAGCAGAGCTTTAAAGTGGCAATGAAAGAAGACAATGATGATTGAATTATTCAGAGATCAGAGCTGTGTAGCGTCGCGTCGCCGTTGAAGCGACGCCGACATCGCGTGGAGTTGTAATATGAAGTTGACAATTGAAATGCGTAATGAAATCCTCGGGTTTCGGCCTGAGTACAAGACAAAGGGAACAAGCATCCAGCTTCAAGTGCTTTCTTGTCAAGTGGTTTTTTTACTACCAACCATTTTTAACTGTATAGGAATGCTTCATTTATCAATTTGTTAAAGGCGTAGTAAGGCATTCCAGTCAATTTTGTTTTTTTTCTGAAAGTTATTCTTTTTTTTTCTTTAATATTTGCAAAATTACTTTGTGGCATCATTTTAATTAAATAAAATAAAATAACTTTGTGTAAACCACTAATCACATGTTATAATATCTACATGTTTCAAAACCAATGGTTTCTTCGTCAGGATAATAACATGAATGGTTTTGAAACATGTAGATATTATAATATGTGATTAATGGTTTACACAATGTATTTTGTTTTATTTAGTTATTCTTTTTACTTATCGATTTTATAGTTAAAATAATTTTCAGTATTTGCATTTTTTAGCCCGCCAAAACGGTCAAAATGTGGCGGTATACGCATAACATCATGTCTACCTCGGTTTTGTCAGTTATCAATCACACTCGGGTCGGTATTAGATCAACATATCCCAATTTTAGTGTTTATCAAGATTTCCAAAAAACATTAATTAATATACCGTGTGCATGTAAATGACGGTGACACAAATTTTTCCGCAGTCTTAATGCACCCAAGAGGTAGCGGTGTAAGTTTTGCCGGAACCCGCCAATCAATCGCAGGGCGTTTAAGTCTCTTTTAGTAGGTTTTTATTGTTAAGTGACGATTTATGAATTCCTCTTATATACTAGTGTTTCATTCAACAATTACTGCTTATTACATTTTTTAATTTTTTGAAACATTAGTATATATTGAATTATTTGGCG
The DNA here is from genome assembly GCA_951813805.1 of Limnephilus auricula. Taxonomy (NCBI): domain Eukaryota; kingdom Metazoa; phylum Arthropoda; class Insecta; order Trichoptera; family Limnephilidae; genus Limnephilus; species Limnephilus auricula. The sequence continues at coordinate 38,998,030 of OX638392.1, read as the reverse complement.
GGTAAGAGATAAGCCGACGTAGCTCAGTGGATAGAACAGTTGACCTAAAATCGAGTTCCGTCGGCGGCAAGTATCTTTTCTCGGGAGATTTTTCAATTTGGATGAATGGTTCAGGCTAATAATTATTATTGAAGAAGAATACAACAATAATAATCTAAATTTAAGTATGAAAATGAACAAGACACAGAAAAATAATTAAATATAATGGTCGCAACTGGGACTCGAACCCAGATCTCACGTCTTACCGGGACGGTGCTCTACTAATTCAGCCACTGCGATCTATTATCAGACTGTCGTATTTGTCAACATCATATTTCAAATTTCAGAATTAACTTCGTCTTACTTTTTTTTTTCCATATTGCTTATAATAATTAATATTTAGTTCCTTATTAAAATATCCGGAACCTCCAACAATTTCTACGCAGAGTGCTAAAACACCGACCTTGAATAACGTTACCATTTACTTGTTCTGAATCCGGTAGAGAAAAAGTCTTCCTGGAAACTTTAGTACACCTCCTTCTTCTTCTTCTATCGGAGGTTGGCTACCATATTTAAACACTGCATAACTGCACACTGCACACCAAATATTACACCAAATATCGCTCAATCATATCGATTAGAGCTTGACAACTCTTGTAAAGCATGAAGATCGTTTACATGAGCGAGACATGTAATTTTATTACTTATTGGCGCTTTGATGAAATTATCATAATAAAAAGGTAATAAGTCTTCAATCTGATAACACCAAAACTACAAATAAAAAGATTTAAGTTAGCATACTAATTTCTGATATGTTATTTAAACCTCGATATTTTCATGCATCCGTACCAGACGACGCATATTTGTAATCAAGTCGTCCAGCCGAAATTGTTACCACTTGTGAGAATTGCTTGCCTTCAGATGGGAGACAATATACGGGCACATAGAGTTACACGCACTGAAGCACATAGCACGCAAGGACCATTGGGATCGAGTCGGCTAGAAGAGCCTTCGATAAAACAATTTGGTGAAATCTTATCACTGAACTAGTTATTGGAATCTTTAAAATAAATCAATAATAGTTGGACATTCATTTGTCCAATTGGGTTTTCATTTGTCCAATTTTACATTCGTTTTCTCCAATTAGAC